>CM021101.1:840569916-840813740 GCA_007115665.2 Sequoiadendron giganteum | reverse complement strand
GCTTACCTACAAGGAGAAATGCAAGAATGTAGTTAATTTTAATATATAATATATATCATAACATTTGAGTTTCATTGATTGACATTGTTATGTTTTTTATTTTTATGGTGGTTTTGTTTATAAGACAATATATGATGCTATGTGTGGTATTTTGAACTTAATTACTGTTGTAAATATGTATATATATATTTTTATATGTTTTTGTATGGACGAACCCAACCCCAATATTTTTTTTTAACCAATCTCGAACCCTAACCCAAACTCGAACCCGAACCGGTAACTTAGTATTTAGGTGGATGGAGATACTGACATGTGGCACACATCCCTTAAGTTAGTTATATTGGGTCATGTGGCCAATTTGTGTAATTATTTATATCAAGTGATGAGTAGGCCTTCATTAGGATTATTTCTCCATTGTATTATAATCAGGGAAACCCGGGGATGCGTCCCCCCCCCCCCTAAAATGACTCGTCCCTCCTCGGGATGTCCCGAGTACAGGGGGATGGCTGGGGGATGGTCCCTTGGCGTCCCCTTCTTTTGCAAATTCATGGGGGACGTTTCTGGAACAGGGGAGACGGTCAAAGGGAAAGGGGGACAGCTAACCGTCTCAAGGACGGCCAGGGGACGCCTGAGCCGTCCCCCACGTCAAAGCATGTTTTAAAAATAAAATATATATATAATAGTTTTCAGTTTTTTGGTTTATGAGTTGTTCGTTTAAATTATTTTCATATATCATTCACAATATTTGGAACACTCACAAGATAAATATTTGATGCTCTATTAGAGATATATAAAAATAACAAAAAATCATTCTTGAAGTGTGTAAATTTGAATAGGCTGAATATTAAGGCAATTTGATGCCCAAAAATCCTTGAGTGCAGCAATTGTCCCCACATTTAACTGCTCAAATCCATATTAGACAATACACCAGCATTGAATTTACTTCCAGCAGTCCACACTCCCACCAAACTACAATAATTCTGCCTTCAGATGCCTCAGCTATTCATTATTGTTTTGTGCCAAGTAATCAATAACCTAGGTGAAACAATCTTCACTGTAATCACCTAAGTCACCGTATTTGCCGAACTTCAAGCATGAGGTTCGAATTTAGGCGAATATCAAAAAATTTCTTCAAATTCGTTAATGTTCGCCAAGTTTGCCCTATACAGAAACCTGCATCATTTTTTCATTAAAATATATTTTTAAAAAAGTGCTTTTCTGATTTGCGTTTTAGGGTTTTCATTTTTGACCTAATTTTTTTTTATAAAATGCGTATCATTCAAGTCTTTAAGCACAAAGTTTAGAAGGCGATCGAAAGCTTCTTTTCGCGTTTGGAAATTCCGCGCATTTCTGGTTTCTTTTGGCCGCTGATCAAAGGCTTTTATTCGCATTTCTCACGTTCTGAAATTTCTCTTTCTTTGACCGTCGTCGTTTCTAGTTGCATTTCTCACTTCTTCGACTGCGTTTCTGGTTTCTTCGGCGCTGCGACCTGAGGAGTTTCTCACGCGAGTTTGCTGCAAAGATAAATTTATTTTGAATATATTAGTTTTTTAATATTATATAATTTATAGATTTTATAAAAGTTTTTAATATAATAAAATAGTTTTTAATATAATTTATTCAACAGTTTTTTAAATATATGAATATTTTAATATAATCTAATTTAAAGTTTATATTGTATAATATAAAACAGTTATGTTTTATATTATAAAATATAAACTCTAAAATAAATTATACTAATTTTTTTTATATATTTTATAAACTGTTAAATAAATTATATTTACAAACTGTTTTATTATATTAAAAATCTTTTTTACAAACTAGAAATTAAATAATATTAAAAAACTATAGTAAATTAAATAATATTAAAAAACTTGTAATAGTTTTAAAATATAATTTGTTTTTAAATTATATCAAAAAACTGTTATATAATATATTTCTTAATATATATTTAAAATTTTAATCATATAAATTTTAAAATGTTATATTCAATTAAGTATATTGTTTTATTAAACTATTAATATATGTTTTTTAATAGTTTTTTAAAATATAGAACAATTAATACTTTAAATATTTATTAATTATCAATATATGTTCTTTTTAATAATTCTATTCTATCAAAAAACTGTTATACTAAAGAACATCTTGGCAATTGTGATTTTAGATGTTTCTTATGGTTTATATTTTATAAATTTGTCATCTGATTCATCTATTTATCAATGCTAAACTTTAGACAATTGTATGGATATAGTACTTATATTTATAAAAATAAAATAAAAATTACGTAAGATGAATTTAATCCGAATTTTATACTTTTCAAATTTTTTCCTTGCCGAACTTGAATTCGAATTCGAACTTGGTGACTTAGGTAATCACAAATGTTCGCCCAATTTGTTAGCTGGAAATAACCTTATGTAATTTGATATAAGTTTATAAATAATAACTTGGAGGTCGTACTATGATTCATGTATGTTAATTCTGAATTTTCAATGTGTATTGAGTATTGACAAAGAATGTTGAACAGAAATGTTATATGTTAAGGTTCTATAATGTATATTATGTATGCTTTATCCATGTTTTCGTATGAATATTTAAAATTTCCCTATATATTTTAAATTTTCCCTATATTTTATATAGCCATCCCTCACCGTCCCCAAATTTGGCCTGAAAAATCAGAAACTTGGGCACTCATCCCCCCGTTCCCTGCCGTCCCCTGCCATCCCCATCCCGGAAACCTGGGGTAACACTGATTATAATGCTTATGGCTGTACTCTTTTTGAGTACCCCCTCTTCTTTATCCCTCCAAATAGGGGGACTTAATGGAACACAAAACACAAGAAAATAATCTTGGATATTCTTGCGCTTGTACATTATGCATGCAACATTGGTAGTCAAGATACCTATAAAAAACATTAATAGTCAAGACCTCAATAGTTCTAGGAAGGATTAAGACCATCATCAAGCAACTTCCAAGTTGGGCACCATTTATTGTTTATCATTAATAAGGCATTGCTAATAAGGCATTGCCAAACTAATTGCATGCAAGTTAATAATGATTGACACTATTCACGGCAACTTCAATTCTGTAAGCCACCATTTAATCATACTTTGTCCTGTAGAAACAACATATATCCATTCATTTGAAGGGTACAATTTACATTCATCCTTGCTTTTGAAATGCATCAATGCTTTTTGTGTCCACAATAATTTTGATGGATGGACACAAAAACTTTGGAAGGGTAACCATTAGCACACTCTGAGGCCTGCACTTACATGAGTCGCTAGTATTGTAGAAACTTCTATATTGTTTTTTTTTTGAAATATGTATGTTTAACATTTGGATTTCTACAAATATCCCAAACATTCCTTGTGTGTAGTAGCTATTAGTTGAAGTGCAACTAGCGATAATGTGAGATTGGAGTTAAAATTGTATGTAACCTTTATGGTTACTTTTTAGTCCTAAAAATTTCCTATTGATTTCAGAACATCCAAATGTGCTTGGTTTCTTCAGCCAATGCTAAAGAAGGAAAGTTGTCTTTTCATTAGGTTTAACAAACAAACTGTTCTGTTTTAAAACTAGAGGAAGAAATTAATCCTGAAAGTTGGGCAATGAAGTGCATATGAATATTTGAAATATCTCTATTGAATGTTAGTTGAATCCATTTTTAGATGTTTTTGGAGTGTTGCTTCTTTGCATTTGTGGTCTTATGGTTCTCAATTTGTGATGCAGATAAATGAACTTATTGATATTGCTCGTTGTGTAGCCAATGCACAAATCAATCAAGGAGGAGTATTAGAGTATTTGGTTTCATGTTTAGAGGATCTCCAGGATGTCCTTCAGCAAAGTAAGGCTGAATCTCTTGCAGTAGACACTTTTGGGAAGCGTATAGAAAAGTTGCTTCGGTAAGTGTTAAAACACTAATGCAACATTGAAGGAAATTACGGATAGAGCAATTCAATAGGATATATTGATTTATTGTGGCTTTTGTCATGCTTCTTGTTTACAGAAAAAGAAAATGCACCATTTGTTATGGTATTTTTACTTCAGAATTTTAATTATTGCATCGAATATATGATATTTTGAACCTTAGGATACATGCTAGAATTTTTTCAGAGACTTATGACAACTGACTAAGATTTGTATATATTACCAATTGGTGCATACAAGATGTTTTGAACATTAGGATACATATTAGAGTTTCTACAGTGACATATACCTCCTTTGTTTAAGTTGTGCAAAAAAAAATTGCTTTGACTACTGCATTGCATCCTTGGAGAATGCTTTGCTGCACTGAGCTATAATGCACAATTGGTACATGGTATTATGCATGCGTTGTTTTATAATTATTGTAAAACATATTAACAATTCTCCATGGCCTGGTGAAAACAGTGAAAAGTATTTGCATGTCTGTGACCTGGTGGAATCAGAAGAGGAGAAGCTGGAAACATCTGGCAGCATTTTGGATGAAGAAGGTCCAATGGAGGATGACATGGTTCGGAGTTTGCGAGCAAGTCCTGTCCATTATGCTTCCAAAGACAGAACTTCAATAGATGATTTTGAGATTTTGAAGCCTATAAGTCGAGGGGCATTTGGACGAGTGTTCTTGGCCAAAAAAAGGACTACTGGGGATCTCTTTGCCATAAAGGTAGAGCCCACATACATTTATCAGTGATTTAGTTTCATTTTGCTTTATTATTAACTTTTTGTAAAGAGTTAAGTATGAAATATACTTCTGTTGACTAACATGATTTACATCATTTCAAAAATAGTAATGCACCAATGCTTGAGTTTTATTGGTTTTTCAGAAAATTCTATTTAGATTGTCAACTTAGCAATCATTTGGCTCATTTTTCAGAGACTTAGGAGTTATTTATTCAAATTTATATGGTTGCTGCATTATAAAGGTAATATTAATTGTTACAATCCAAAAAAATCAAATTACTAAAATGTGCAAAAAGCTTTAGCACAAGTGTTAGTAGATGTTGGAAGGTGGTTTGAACCTGAGTCACAAGGTTCATGCTTGTGTTAGAGGTTGGCAAGGAAAAAATTCAGAGCAAGTTTGTCAGCTAATATAATTGGGAAAAATCCTCATTAATTTCAAAGATTACAAGTATGCATTTTTTATTATTTTATTTTCAAAAAAGAATATGAAAATGTGAGAAATGGTGATATTAAACAAAACATAGCGAATATTGATGATTGTGTTATCCAATCATTTAAAAAAAACTAGAAACATTAATATTTAATATTTATAATTATAAATTCATATTTATATTTAATAATTTTTTATAAACATTAAATTTTCATATTTAAAGTAAAATACTAGAACTTAAATCTAAGATTCTAAAGTATATTGTGCAAGTTTAAAGTTAATAGTATTAATATAAAATTTTAAAATTGTTGAGTATCAATATAACATAGTTCCACGGAGTTTCCTGACGGGGGGACAGGTTTTAGGGATGGGGGGACCAAGGGCCTAAGTTTGGAGATGGCGGGGGGACGGCGGTGGGGTGGCAACGGGGTACTGAAATATATATAATACTTGAAAAAATAGTTATAAAAAGATGTATAAGTATAAGAATTATACATCTTGGAGACAACTAGGAGTCCCTTAGATGTCTTGAGGACACCCCAACGTCCTTGAAGTCCTAGTGGCATCTTGGAGACAACGATGTTGGTTGTGGGATGGTGATGCTAGTGGTGGGCTTATGGGGGGACGGCCCCCCCAAGTCCCCAAGTCTCTGAGACAGGGACGTCTAGGAAACGTGATGTTTTTTGGAGGGGATGCGCCCCCGTGGAAGATTGCAATATAATATTATAAAGTTACACTAATTAATTTAAAAATATGAATGTTGAATATTTATATAAAGTAATACTATATTAATATATAATCTTAAATGTTAATATTTTTATTTGATTGATGAAATTTGGGCTTAAAAGCTTATCTAGTGAGACCACATAAGGGGGGCTTTATCCTTGCCCAAACAACATTCAATCAATATCTCTTGCTCAACTTGTGTGTTGATTTTTTCTTCTATGGAATGTAATTTTGGCTCCAATACCTTTTTTTCTTCTCCTTGTGCTTGCAATTGGAATGACTGTGTTTTAGAGTGTAAAAGTTTATCTTAAGACATTAGGTTTCATGTTTGTTATTGGTTTTGTTTTACTTTTTTTTTTCGACTCTAGCTGAGTCCTCCCTTGTGGACTTACCAAGTACTTGGGTCATGAGTCACCATGATCCATTTTCCCCACCCACCTTGGGACTCACCGAGTCTTGGTGGTTCTGGGCAAGTTTTGTAACACTATTTTTTCTAACTTCTATATGATTATAGTCTAAATTTCTAATAATAGGGTGATGAGAAGATTGCATTATGACAACATGGAAAAAGAAGACAACATAGGATGAGAAGATGGCAACACGAGAATGAAGAATATGAAAACAAAATAGTCAATAAGGAATTAAGAGCATGGCAACAAAGTGGTGAAGGAGCAAAGCACAATGCAACAATATAGTCATTAGAATCTTAGGGCATTTTGGACTTGTAATCTACAATTTGTACAATCATATGACTTGTCAATAAGGAGATTGGCTAAAATTGAATGGGATGTTTGAGTAATACCGAAAATTAGCTATTGCTTTAATTGTTTATGCATGAATGTTTTTCCTTAATCTTGTGCTCCTTTGATGGGTGGGCTTTGAGTGTGGTGTGGGGTGATTTTTTTTTTAACATTTTCCCCCATAGTATTAGGTTTTTTGAATATGGAAGTTGGTGTGGAAGGTGTAGTAGTAGAAAATCATGCCCTAAGGTTGAAAGTTCCTGCTCATCCAAATCAATGATAACATCCTTGGATCATTGTGTTAATGAATTGTCACTAGCTTTTGCCTTTTTCATCTTGCTTTCTATAAAGGCCTCAAGAGATAATAATGTTTGGTGGGTCACATCATCAAGAATACTCTTGCAAGCCCTCACCATGTCTTTACAACTTTGTAAGATGCCATTTGAAACAATTGATTCCCCCATTGCTTTCATTTGCACAAAAGTTGCATCTCAAATGATGTGGATTAGGAACCAATTTGGAATAGGCCCATGCAAAATTTCTCCCATGGCATGATACAATATGAGTTGAAATAAAAACATATCCATACTCATAAGGGTTAGTAAAAAACCAAATGCATAATGATCTTTATATTTACTAAAAAGGGTAAAAAAATCTAACCCTAACCGTAAACTTAAAAAATGTTTTGGGATAGTTAGAGTTTAGATTATCAAGTTTTTAGTTGAGGAGTGTTAGTGTTTATATTATCAAAAGCAACATTTAATTAAAAAACAAATAAGAAGCTAGTTTTTCACTTAAATGCTCCCCCATCCCCCAAATCGTGTTGTTTTTGAGATGATGTAAGGGAAATGTTTGCCCCCTACTCACCCCACCACCTAGAAGGAGATATTCCTAGGACGTTTCTCTCAAAGAGAGTTTTGGGGCATCCACCCAAGTGGGGCAGTTGGGTGGATGTTGGGGAGTCCCTGAGACAATATAGGGACTTTGTGAAGTCTTTCGATTGTCCTAGATGCTTTGGGATGTCTCCATGGCTTGGGATGTTAAAAAGTGAATTTTTTTTTAATTTTTTAAAAGAAACATTCTTTTGGAAATGTGATCCACTAACCCTAACCTTAAAATGCCAAAGGGCCTCACCCACACCCACACCCTAAACACTAAAAAAAACAAAAGTAGACATGCCCATCTTCAATCCAAATCATCATCAACACTTTGTGGGTTTTCATTGCATTGAACAAGCAATAGTGGGAGCAAGAGAAAGAGGAAAAGGATGTCTTTGTTGATCTATTGTTCAACACTTTTATCAAGCCTTCAAGTTAAGACTTCATACTTTGTTTTTGGCATTTGATTTTCTATTTTCATTGCTAAATATGAAATATGTGGTCATATGACATTTGTTTTTTATTTGAATTTAATTATTCAATATATTGTTTTTATATGCAAATAATAAAATATTAAAAAACCCAACATAATGCTGCTATAAAAGTAGAGTTAAACCCCTAAAAGTTATTTTTAGGGTTGTTTAACTGCTTGTTTTAGTCAGCCTCAAAATTTTAACTTTACTTTTATAACAGCAGTATTTTAGGCTTTTGAATTTATTTATTAAATTATTTTAAAATTTTTATTAGCAAATTTGCGTTATGATATGGGTATAGCTGATTTTCTTATTTTTTATTTGGCTTTTGTATATCCTTTGTTGTTTTACTTTTGTTTTTTTGAAGTTTAAATTTCAAAATTTTCTGCATTTTGTGCAGCTTGAAGTAAGAGAATCTGAGAAACAAAAGTGAAATCCTTGTTTGATGAAGGTTGTAGAACAAGGAATCCAATTTTTGTGTATTCTTTGCTTTTGTGCTTTGTGCGACCTAAAGCAAGAAAAACAAAAAGAAAATTTGTGTCTTGAGCCCTTGCATTATGGTTATGGTTTGAACTTTAAAGCATACATTTTTTTATTTGCAGTGTCACTATGAGTTCTCATAGTATTAATGATGTTGAGGGTCAGGGGCTTGGAAATTCAAACATTACTATTGAATCTAGTCTCCGAGTACATGTGTGGTGAGGGGTGAGACAATTTGCCCCATTGGGAGTGCACATTTAATTGCCCTTTTACATTGTTGGAAAAATTTGTCTAGGGATCCCTCAATAAGAAGCCCCCTTTCAAATAATTTGTTACCTAAATATAAGCAAAGATTGGCAAATGAGGGGGTAGCATTGGCTCATGAAGGCTATTCAAAAGATGTATAGGGTTGAAAATATTGCTACCATTCGTATTGAGTGGGAAAAGTTTGCCACTCATAGGGGATATCTAGAAGAGGCCAAGATAGATAGGGAGATTATGGTACAAGAGAGCCCAATATTGTGGTGGTTTATGCATGGGCCTCATTCTTTGACAACATTACTAGCCATTTGAATATTGTGTTGGGTTTCTAGTTCTTTTGCTACTAAGAGGAATTAGTCTACATGCAACCTCATCTACTTTATTAAGATAAATAGGCTTACCTCTGAAGTGTGGAGAAGTTTGTAGTTTTATATAGTGCTTTGTGTCTAATTGATTGCATGATGCTTATGTTCAAGTAGATTCTAGCATGCAATGTGAAGCTATAGGAATCAATACAAGTTGATGATGATGCAACATAAATAGGGTTGGTTTGTATTGGTTTGGAGGATCTTGTGCTCAATGTGTCCAATAATTCTAGTGATGGGGAGTTTTCCATCGTCTTTGGCAATGATGTCTAGAGGCATTAGCCAAATGTATTTCAATTTTGAATGTAATCTTCATATTGATATTTTGAATATAATAATATATTGATATTTGACATTTTATTGTTCAAACTTCAATACAATATTTTTAGTATTAGGTAGTTTATAGTTTCAATTGTTATTTCTTATACATAATTGTATAACTATTTTTCAAGTATTATATTATATTTATACCTCCATCCTTGAGATTGCCCTTTGCCCTCTCCATTTTTGAAACTCCGTGGAACTATCTAAAAAACTAAATCTAGCAACCTTTATATTTAATAACAAAACTTAAAGCTAACCCTAATCCTAAATTAAAAAATAGTATATGGTTAGGGTTAGGGTCTAGCAAAAAATGACAACATTTCCTTTGGAAAAATAAAACTCTAATGTGTACCCTAAAACTTATGGCTAAGGTTAGGGTTTATGGCATTACGCCTTGCTTGTAGTTTATAAACTAGGGTTTAAGTTTAAGAAATTTAGAACAAAAAAACTACCTCCTTTACGTTGCAATTGAAAAATAAGTGAAACAAGCGTTTGATTGAGCAATGGCAAATGTGTGCTGGCGTGCCCTAGTTTGTTGATCATCAAATCTTTGGATTACTATTTGCATTTGCCTTGTAAAGTTTGAGAATTTGAGGGTTATGTGAGGAAAATATCGTATTTTTTCATTAAAAAGGCTAAGTTATTGGGTATGCCCTTATAGGATCTTTTTCCCATATTGAATGGGTGTGGGTATGGGTCGTGCGATTGATGCGGGTATGGTTTGCCCAACAAAACTAGTTTGCTTGGGCGGGACTTGGGTAGACCCAAGGGCCACCCAAACCAAAAATAATAAAAATCGTTTTTATAAACAAAAAATTAAAATGTGTCAAATACCTAATTTCTCCATTAAGTGATAAAATTGTGAAAATGGTGCTGCCCCTCGACCTCGCTGAGGGCATTGCTTGAAGATCCCTATGAGGGGTGTTGCCCCTCAACCCATTGGGGTCTCTACTCCTAGTGCCAATAGTTATTGGGATCTCATGTCACATAAGAAACTTGATTACAATGAGGGCATTAGGGAGTGGAGACCAAAACTAACAACTTAGACAATTATCCTTATGACTATTATAATATCATTGATCAATGATGAAGTATCATACTATCAAAGATTCAAATGGCATTATTATTATAAAATTTCAAATTATATGATATATCAAATGTATTTGCAATTCTGTATATTTTTATTTTTTTTGCATATATATATATATATATATCAGCAGTACCCAGCCATGCCGCACCCAAGGACCCCATACCCGTACCTGCCCCCATACCAGAATCAACAATTTAGTTAAAAAGGGGTTTGAACATGAAAATGCTGCAGTTTTTTTGATGACTTGAGTTTTGCATGCCGATTTTAAAAAATCCTGCATGTAAATCACAAATCTTCCTGAGTTTGATCAGTCCTTGACATGGTTTTTAAAAACTTGGTTGTGCCATTCCAACATGGAATGGTTTTAAGATTTTAAGACCAGGTGGTATTAAAGTACGGTTTCTAGCATTTACAGTTTTTTGCTACAATGTTTTCAAGAATGATTGTGTTTTTCCTTGGTAACATATGGAAAAAGGCCTCTGATTGATTGTTGACTATGTTTACCCTCTCATCTATTTGGGACCCTATTGATCAAGTATTGGAACACTTGAACCGGCTTGCCAATGGCAACAACCCTGAAGGCCAGTCTCACTCAAAGTGCTATTAGATTTGGAAACCCAATGCTGGAATCTCGCTATGGAGATTTACCATGCAACTTGTAGATTAATAATATTTCTGCAATAACAGAAACTGAACAATAACAGTAAACACTATGATTAATACAATACTGAAGCTTCTTCACTAAGGCCAGTCTCACTCAAAGTGCTATTAGATTTGGAAACCCAATGCTGGAATCTCGTTATGGAGATTTACCATGCAACTTGTAGATTAATAATATTTCTGCAATAACAGAAACTGAACAATAACAGTAAACACTATGATTAATACAATACTGAAGCTTCTTCACTAACATCAGAAAATACAATTATATACATATGGCTACCCTTGCTGAAAGGGGGCAGCTGAAACTCATTCCCAGTCTCTTTGATCTCTTAAACCTGCTTATGGATTCAACCTTCTCTGAATAATCAACCTTGTATTCACCCATGTGCAGGAGGACTTCTTTTATAGATACAATCACCTCCCTTTTTTACAACAAAAACTCCTATAATACCAATACATTCCTTTATGTGCAATGAATCCTCTTTGCATTCAGAATTATCTACTAAACATAGATCGATACAAATGCCGAATTTTGCGATACTAGACAACATGTAAGTGCTATATGCCCCTTCTACAGGAGCTTCAACAAGCGAGTGCACCTCATCTTTGCATGGACCCTTTTCTTTCGTGCAGGTGCATCCTTGCCCTACTTCTAGATATCTAAGCACAAAACAATGCAAATGGGCATAGCATCAAAGAAACTCAAGAATAGGAGCGAATTTAAAAACACCATGTGACTTAAAACTGTCAACAACCATCACAAAATTATGAAATCCAACAATTATCACTATCAAATCCTTAATCCATCGTCCTGCACATGTGTGCATTAATCCTCCATGTGCTCATCCACTCTCACACTTGTGCACATCCTCATAGGTGTGCACATGTATCCTATCATGCACATCCATCAAAAATCAACTGTAGCTGTGTAACTGTGTCAACAATCTGCACTGCAATCTGATGTGAATGCTCAGAAGTCATTACCTTTTAGAACAGTAAACTTGGTGAAACAAAAAATGGAATGAAAAGATATGAGTGATCAAGCCATTTTAATTGCATTCAGAATCATGTACATCCTGTCCACATCCATAACCTGCTTTGAAATTTGGCAAAAGGAGTAACACAAATACACATCTGCACATAAATTGAAATCTGTATCTATCTATCTATATATGTATCTGGATTTTCCAAAATAATCTGTCTTTAAAGCTTGCACAATGTTTGGAATGTCTGCACAAAACTTGTAATCTAAATGCATGATTTGTATTGACTTGCGCAATGTGGTACACAAACTATTATATATTTACAAGCCTATTCACTCTTGGCAAAACTCTCTACTTTATACACACCACTGTATAACTGTTGCCCAAAACAATGTCCAAGGTATGTAGCAATACCAAAATGATAGCCACTGTCTCATATATATTTGCAATTATTTGTTTATCATTCCTCTATCCTGGTCATGCTATATGTTCTTTGTGCAAATCCAAAACAATTCAACTATGCCTTTGCACAATATGGGCATACACTAAGGATTGCGGATAAAGGAAGTGCATGTGCCATGTGTATGCACTCCATCACTCATTATCCACATAATACCCATTGTGCCTAAATACTTGGCTTTGATTTGTCTTATCTTTGATAAGTGGACAGATTTGGGTGTGTGCTTCACTTGTAACCTGAGAGAAATTCCTATGCACAGCGTTTGTGCTTATATAATCTATCCTATATGCACACCTTTTGAAGCAATGCCATCTTTGCTAGTCCCATTGGCCATGCATCCTTTTTTTTCCTTTCATGCTCAAAATACTGCATAGAATGCATCCCTTCTTTGCTATGCACTATGTTTCGTGTGCATATATTCTTTTGCTCCTATTTTTTTTCCTTCACTTTTGTACATGGGCCTCTATGTTTGGACCTTCATTGCATGTAATCCCTACTTTGCTGTGCATACCAGATTTAGTCTGGAAAAAGCTTTTGAAGGCCTCTTAATACCATATCGCCAAAAGTAAACTCAACTTGCTTTTCTTGTGCGTTTATCTCATTTGGAAAAACTCCTGTTGTACGAAAGTTACTCTTTGAAACTCAAACAATCTGTACCTGCAGCTCTTTATATTCCCACTGCAACACCAAATGAATTACCTCCATGGCAAAAACACTGTCGGGTTCCCACAATGGTACTAATTGTTGAACAAATATACCCTCTTATGCCCTTGTGACCCTATTGATAAAAAATTGAAACACTCATGTTGGCTTGCCAACGCCAACAATTTCAAAGGTCAGTTTTAATGAAGTGCTATTAGGTTTGGAAACCCAATACTGGAATTTTGTATGGAGATTTACTATGCAACCTGCAGATTAACAGCATATACACAATAACAGAACTGAACAATAACCATAAACACAATACCGAAGCTTCTTCATTAACATTACAAAACATAGCTACATAAATGACTGACCCTTGCCCACAGTGGGCATCTGAAACTCTCTCATAGCTTCCTTGATTTTCTAAACCTGCTTATGGATTTAACCTTCTTCAAATAATTAACTGTTTATCCACCTATGCATAGGAAGCCTGTGTTTATAGACAGAAGCACCTCCTATTTTTACTGTAAAAGCTCTTCTATAATTATACTAAAAACACATTTCTTCATTGTGCATGGTTCTGCTCAACATAGACTGAGGCATTACTTTATGTGCAGGAATCCTCTTTGCACATACATCTGCTTAATATAGGATTCGACAATAAATATGAATTACAATATCAAAGTCTAATGATAGATGTCTTTTTAAATTTCTTATTTCTGGTGCCAACACTGATTTTATAGAGAATTAGTATTGAGGTCTTTAAACTAGTAATATATGTTTCTGGTGATGATCAATTGAATCATTTTCTTGTTTATGAGATTGACATATGATATTGATTTCTTAATTTGGGCAATTTTGCAGGTTCTCAGAAAGGCGGACATGATTCGAAAGAATGCAGTGGAAAGCATTTTAGCCGAGCGTGACATTCTAATATCTGTTCGGAATCCCTTTGTGGTGGGTATCAACCTCATTGTTGTACCTAGCGCTGAGTTTATGCAGATGAAATCTCACTAAGTACTCTAATTTAAAATGTATTAGATTATTTACCCTAATTGCCCTTTGCATTCCTATTAGGTCCGCTTTTTCTATTCGTTCACATGTCGAGAAAACTTGTATCTCGTAATGGAGTACTTAAATGGAGGAGACCTTTATTCGTTGCTGAGAAATTTAGGCTGCCTAGAGGAGGACATGGCACGCGTTTATATTGCTGAAGTTGTAAGCATCTTGTATATCATTTGTTTTGATTGTATAGATGGTTTGCAATTGCTCTTTATCCAATATTGCCTCTGTTGGATAATGAATTTCTGTTTTGCTCTTGTAGGTTCTAGCTCTGGAGTACTTGCACTCGTTGCACATTGTGCATAGAGATCTGAAGCCAGATAACTTGTTGATCGCCCATGATGGGCATATCAAGGCATGCCAACTTTCTTTCTTATGTTTTTTGTTGCAGTTATCAATTTCTTTCAAGCATATCTATAAAACATTAAGTGATCAACATTCTGGTGTTTATATTTGCTGTTATTTAATAATTTATCTTGTTTTAATTCCTCAAATACAGATTCTGTTGATTATTATGTATTATGAATAACTAAGTTATTGCACCTGTAATATTTTTAGCATATGCCACTGTAGTTTGCTCTGTTTCTTGGTTGTCTAATGATTTAAATATAATGAAATGTTTACATTCTGGAAACCACACCAACAAATGGGATTATGTCTACTTCAGTGTCTGCATGACCGGAATTAGCTAACAATTGTTTTGTCCTTCTTGCAGCCTTGCCATTATGCTGCATCTATTTTTCACTACTCCAGTCTTATTAAAGTCTAATCTGTTTTCCTTAGAAGTTTGGTGTAATCCCTGATTCATCTACCTTCAAAAGTCCAAAATTAGTCTTCCTTTTTTAACAGAATCTTGGATTAATAATTTTGTTATGTATTACCAATGTTTTCCCCACTTTCTAGAAGATTCAATGGTTAACATTTGGATTATTATTGAATCTGGTTTTTGATTTGCTTTGTGTATTTGACAGAGTCTAGCAATCATAATTATGGTTGTACATATGGTAATAGATATCCAATGCAATTATCTATCAGATCATCTTATTTTCCAGACTAATAGTAATTATTTATCCCATTTACAGCATGTCTGAATATTAATGACTATTTCATAGGGTAGCTGCCTGACCCATTACATTTACATTCTTTCATTTATCTAACATTCCATTAACTCTCATCTATTCAATGCATTATTTTAATATAGTGGTATGGATGATGCTTAATGCTCCTGTAGATGATGCTTAATGCTGCTGTAAACATACAAGATTTAATATCAGGGCAACCTTGAGTGGCGTCTAATGGTGAAGATTCTTTATGCCTATTTTGGGGATATGAGTTGAATATGGTTGGAGGGTGGCAGGGAAGAAAGGGAGGTGGGGAGCATGTGCACTCTGGAGTTTAAGTTCAGGCAGCTGAATGGGAATCCCATGTGTGTGATGTATCATGGGCCTTGAAAATGACATATTTCCCTTTTTTCTCTGCTGCCTAAATAGTTTATCACAAAAGGACTAGCATGCTATGAAGTTATGGACAATCAGTCAGCAGTTAGAAGAGTGGTGTCCTGCTTTACAAATTGCGTGGGCAAAAAGGTAGCATACAGAAAATTCCTAGAAAAATGCTGTCAGCAGTATTAACAAAAGGAGAAAAGTTTCACAGAACTGATCTTCAAAATGCAGTCATTAGACTATTTGAGGATTGCAAAATTCATCATATCACATTGTACTAATTTTTAGTTCAAGGTGGAAGGTTGGTGGATGGCAAATATGTTGGATTACATTCAACATTATATGCCTTAATCTTTGTCACCAAGGCTTTTATCTGCCCTGCAACTGGAAGATAATGTGGGTACACCATTCACAACTATCACAATTCCTGCAGGAAACGACAGAGTTAAAATTCTAGATGATATTTTCCGTAGAAGACTGTTATTATATTCTACTATTCTGTAATGCTTGTGAATAAATGGTTAAACAAGAATGTAATTGAAATCATAGCTGCCGATCTTCAAAATTTTCAAGAAAAATGTCTTAGTTAATGTGTTATCAGTAATATCAGTAACCACCAATTCTTTCCCATTTGGTGAATCTCTTATTGCTGTTGAATCTCCTTAAGTGTTAATTGCATTTGCTGGAAAATAATTACCAGTGGTCTCTCACAATGGTGCAAGTGCAGGTTCTTGTATGATGGCCATTAATTTTTATTTTGGTTCTATTGGGGCTTTTGCCCATATAACATCAAAAGGTTGTTTACCTTGATACAACAGTCACACAAATCATACAAACCAAACAAGAAAAACACAAAGATACAATTACTAAGCTCAGCAAGGGACTGCTGCAAACACCAGCACCAAGCTCAATCCTATCACAATACTCTGCGACAGGAGTCAATAGTAGTTGCTTGTGAGGCCTCTGGTTCCAATATGTTGGAGAATTTCCTGATTGGGTGTGTTTATTCCTTTGAGCATTTCTCACTATAGTCATTCCTGGATAATTTTTCCAGATCAGGCATTTTTGCTTATTTAATTCTTTTGATGTCCAAGGAATGGAGGAATTAGCCAAATGATTTTGAAATTTTCTTTTCTAGGGAGGAAGAAGGCATCCTTTTGCATCATTAGAGCCATTTGTTGATGTTATTAATTCTTTTACTGATCATTTTGTAAAATTTGCTTTTTTCTTGCAGTTGACAGATTTTGGACTCTCAAAAGTTGGTCTTATAAATAGCACTGATGACTTGTCTGGACCAGCAGTGAGTGGTACAATGCTTCTAGGTGAAGAGGAACGACACTCTGTCACAGAGCAATCTCACCAAAGAGAAAGGCGTCAAAATCGTTCAGCTGTTGGAACCCCTGATTACTTGGCACCAGAGATCCTCCTGGGAACTGGGCATGGTGCGTGACCAAATCCTTTATGATGGAAGAAAGATGAGTTTTGTGTCTGTTTCTTGTTTGTATCTGAGGCAGCTACTTTACTAAAACATTTCTCTTCTTCCTATATATACAGCTGAAACTGCAGATTGGTGGTCTGTTGGAGTCATTCTTTTTGAATTGCTTACAGGGATTCCACCTTTTAATGCAGAACACCCTCAGGTAGCGTTTTTACATGTTAGTGGCTCACATGAGTAGATGCAACTTTATTTAATGAGGTCTGCTAGGTTCCATTGCTGAAAGTTGGACAGGATGCCCCATTAAATAGAATTAAAATAATATTGGCATCAAATTTTTAACACTTTAGCAATAAATGCATGGATACATTTGGCAGGTCATGGTTTCTGTTTGTAAGATATCATGCTTTTAGTGATCTTTATTTTTTCTGAAGGATTTGACATCATACAGTACTGGTTTGTACTGGAAACATATTTATTATTTTATTGACATTTTCTGAGAAATTTTAATATCTTCATATGTCCCTTACATGCATTTACTAGCATATGTTTTCTATTCTAACTCTGTTGTGCCGCTGTTTGCCAGAGTATATTTGATAATATTTTGAATCGGAAAATACCTTGGCCAAATGTCCCTGAGGAGATGTCATATGAAGCAGAAGATTTGATTGATAAGTAAGTACAATATGAGAAGAGAATCTGACATAGAAGAGTCCTTGATACTTTAAAATTTGTTTAATGGTCATGTCAGTTCCTTATCATGAAGGAATCAGTATTTCTTCATAGTATTTATTTTACATATTAACTTCTGTTCTTTAATTTTAATTTTTCCCTCTTAACTTGATCACTTGAAATTGTTGTTCTTCACCACCCAGATTATTGCTGTTTGTTTGATATCTGATTCATGGAAATCTGGTGTATAGGATCTAGGCTTTTCGATTTTCAGAGTAGTTTGTTTGTCTGCATAGTCAATAATTAGAGAGGGATGGAGGTTTATCTTTTGCAACTCTCTACTAACTTTTTGTTCTTGATTAATTTGATGGTAGAGTTTTCATCCTTGGCACAAGTAGATCTGTTTACACGTGCATCACATTTTCATGATATTTATAATTACCGAATGTCTTTCTTTCTTTTGCTAGGCTTCTTACCGAGGATCCAAATCAAAGACTTGGAGCTAAAGGAGCAGCAGAGGTAAAACTAGATTTTGATTTTGATTTTGACAAGATTAAATGACTGTTTACAAATTGTCCCATTGTTGAGGGCCTTGAAGAAGAAATTTTTTATTTTATGTTCTAATATTTATGATTAGGTGAAAGGAGTATGTTGCCTTTGATTGCTTGTACTTTTGCTTAAAGAAATGTGGGAAACTTTTGCTATGACTTTTAAGTACAATTATAATTGTTAGCCTTTGATTGTGTTGATGCTTTATATTAAGATTTTTCTACCTTTTATAGTAAGCATGCTAATTGTCCACAGCCATTTTAGTTGCTTATGACCAGAGATAGCATAGCCGTGGTGGAATATGCATTGAAAGTGAGTTATTGGGTTAGTGAGACAGTAGAAAATTACATTGGATCATGGTGTTTGAGACTTGGACTTGGCAAAAACTCGGCAAGTTTATTTACTCAGACTAGGATTTGGTGGAAAGTCTTGGCCGAAAATTGGCAATTTAAAAATAAATTTTAATATATGAAAATACATTTTTAATGGATTTTCTGAAAATTTAATGTTGATTTTCAATTGTTCTTGGACTCCTTGAGTCTGCGAGTTGAGGCTGCAGACTTGGCAAGCTTGACTTGGACTTGGATCTGTAAGCCATTGCCAAGACTTGTCAAGTATTTACATTGTGGTTTGGACAATATGTTATACTTTGAAGGGTGATTTTGGAAGCCAGGATCTTAACAAATTGAATAATGACACAGCAATGGAATAGCTGTCTGTCTAAAACTCTGAAAGATCTGGATGGGAGAAGGTTTATGCGGGATAATGGCTTTGTTATATTTTTCATACCATGGTAAGTTAATTCTGTACTCTGAAAACTAACCCTAACTGCAATGCAGCTTAAAACAGAAAAATCCAATCAAAACAGCAGACGAGTATGCTTATCTGCAAACACATACTGCTGAAAATATTTACAACAGACACAAATCTGAACAAATGGTGGTTGTGCTCAAGATGGATTGATGTGCTAGAAATTGTATGTGCTTGTTCGCTTGGACAACATGATTTCACATATCTCTATATTTGGCTGATATAATGAGCTATTTATAGATTGGGAGGATGAAGGATTATTGAATGTGATTAATTTTGAAGATGAATGGCTTGGGATGGTTGAGAGGAATGGATGCATGAGAGGCTTTCAAGTGGTACTTTGTGACTGGTGTACATGAGGAGGTCTATGATTCAAGGGATTTGGATGATAGAGATTTTCTAAATTGAATGGATGGACAAGATTTGATGAGAAAACTTTTTGGATTTTTGTGCATACATTGAGCCATTTGCAACTTTCAGCTATGTGCAAGGTTGACTTGGCTAATGATGCTTAGGATTGTGCAAGTGATTAACTAGATAACTAATTGATTTTTAGTCAACTAATGATTTGATGAGGAATTTGGGGATTAAATATATTTATTTAATTTTGGCAAGATTGGGATATGGGTTATGAACTTAATTAAATAAATGCTGAATTATTTAATTGTTGGACTATAGAGGAAAGTGCTAAAATGATTAATTAATTAAATAAATGATTGGGATTTATTTCATTAATGCTAGGAAGATGATTGGAATGCTTAATTAATTTTATATTTATAAATGTGTTACTGTTGCTCTTTTAAGTTGAGTAGCATGATATGAGCATTTTTTATTATCTTTGTTTTCTCATATTTTCTAACTGTCTATTGTTTCATTTTGGTATGCAATTCTCTCGCTAGCCATAAAATGAATTTCATAGTAACCACTGGATCTCTGCAGGTGAAAAGGCATTCATTTTTCAAGAACATTAACTGGGACACACTACAGAGGCAGAAGGTGATTGCTTTTAGAAGCTATTTATGCCACTGAATTTTATGTTATTTATTCAGAATTTTCTTTCAACAGAGCATCAAGTTTATGTAAACTGGGCATTTTTCTTTCAGGCAGCTTTTGTTCCAACTGCAGATGGGGCACTAGACACAAGTTATTTCACTTCTCGGTATATGTGGAATGCATCAGAAGGGGATGTTTATTCAGCTAATGATTATGAAGATCTCAGTGACAGTGGCAGCAGTAGTGGGAGCAGTGGTTCTTTAATAAACGGGCCTGATGAAGTGGTAGGTCATATTGAGTTTCAACTTATTTATAACAAAGGCTGTGCTCTGATGGCTTAAATTATACGTAAGGTGGATTTAAAGTTTTATCTGAAAATTCTCGTTTCCTGTAAACAGACAGATGAATGTGGAGGCTTAGCTAAATTTGACAGTACATCTGTGAAGTACTCCTTCAGCAATTTCTCATTCAAGGTTTAATAATGTTTCTAATCTATTTAGTTTTTGTAGATTTATTGGCTGAGACATGTTTTTAGAAGAAAGAATTTTTAAGACTTCATCAACAGCAAATACGTCTTTTGGATATGTATAATCTGAAGACATGTTTCTAGAAAGCATTGTACTCAAGACATGTTTTTTAGAAAGGACTTATCATTGCCATTTCAAATCCGTCTACTTGTGCAGAACTTGTCGCAGCTGGCATCAATTAACTATGATTTGCTGACAAAAAGTGGGAAGGACTCTCCAAGAGGTTCTGATTGACATTCCTCCATCTCTAAAATGTTTACCATCTGGTAAACTGAAAGGAGATTATCCGCAAATCATCAGAACCTATGGGTATTCCATGTACAATATGTAAATGTGAGGCATATTCATAAGTTTGTGATATCTGCTTAAAAGAATTATTGACGGGCAGCAATTAATTTATCCTGTTGTTGTCTCTGCAGATATCTTCAACATGTGATAGCATTATTAATTAGTTGTGGAGGCATAGAATTTCTTATAATGTGAATTGCAAAGATCATATATAAGGAAGTTGGCCTAAGCAGCAGCCTTGGAGTTGCATATTTGCCAAAAGTATTCAGGCACTATTATGCTATTTTGTAAGCTATATTGTGGCTTTGTAAAGTTTAGAAGTATTGTGAATGTTCCTTTTTCCAATGCATTCAAGAGCAGGCATAACTCTGGAAATGGTCCCAGTGTCCTGCATACCAAGTGATTCTCATGGTCTACTTGCTGCTTCAGACCACTAGTTCAAGCACATTTCTATATTGTGCCTGTCTGCTGTTGAAAACTTTTGTGTTGCTTTGAGTTACATGTATGGAAAATTATTTTAGCCAAACAAAGTGGCACGTTGATGACAAAATGTTAATCATTACACAGTGTATAAGAAAGGATCCTGTCCATTTAAATGGCAAGCCTGTGTGTGCGGTTGTGCATTCACATTTGAAACAAAAACAATAGGAGAGGCTAATTTGTAGTTATTTCATTTAGAATCTATAAATATGTTGTATTTGATGATTTTTTTTGACTTGGAACACTGGTGGTCATTCTTCACTCAGTTTTGTACATGGAAAACATGTCTCAGTACAGAATTCGCATGATATCTTCATTTCTCACCAGCCACTACAATGGTCATGGCCATGGTGTATGGCTCATCCTGCTTTAATTTCACGGGTCAAATTTGGAATCACAAGGGCAACAATGGATTGAACTTAATAGTTAGGGTCAATTTAAACAAAGATGTGTATCCTTACATGATGCTAGTGATTTGTATGGACTCATTAGAAAATGGATCATAAAAGCAAATATTATTTTATCATCATAGAATCCATGAGAAGTGATTGCTGGTGATTTAAAATGCAAGCCTCTGCCCATGATGGAGGTCAAGTTTTCTGAAATAAGCAAAATGGAAGTGGCTAGCTTTTGAGTTAGCTTACATTAGTAGGAATATGGCTTGCTTGCATTTAACTTTGTATCACTATTGATTATTCTGGCTTGCCTTTTTGGCATGTATGGGCATTTGCTAGATATTTTTTCCTTTTTAAGTTGTAACTATGCTGCGAATATATAGAAGATGCTGCCATCATGCAATTCAAAGTTTACCTTACAGTTGGTGAAAGAGGTCCAACCAACCCAGATAGATTGATGACCAACCCAACTAGAAGTCGGCTCGATGGGAGGCTGCCCCTTGCATCCTTATGGAGAATTGACCCGTAGGGCCCTACCGCTACTATAGTCGATCGGAGTGAAGCATCCTTCCGGCCCCGGAGTGAAATGGATTTGAAACCCCCACACTTCATACAATAACATGCACATATTAAGATACAAACTATAGTTTGGAAGTTTCCTGTACAGGTTTTTTTCAGATACCTTTTATGATGAATTTTACATCATTCTTTGAATTTTGTTTTCAAAAGGATGTTTTGCAAACACTTGTTTTATATTGAGGACACTGGCATGTGAAATTTAATTGGGTCACTAATTATTTTGTTGAAAAAATATAAGGGATGCTTCTAGTTATTATAATCACTCCCTAGAGGTAGAAAGCCATGACCATTTTTTGTGGTGATTATTGTTGTATGAGTGTAATTGCTAGCCCTTGGTAAACCCCTGGTTTGGAGGGGTTGCATCTCTAAGGATATGAGAAAATTTATGAGATCAATGCCTCTTGTCCCAACAGAGTGGCTGGAGGTTTCTGCAATAAAGTAAAAACAATTCAGTTATACAATTCACAATTACAGACATAATGGAGGAGCTAATTCCCAATAGAGTATGAATAAACCTTTACTTTTTGATGGCTGAGAGTGTCTCAAAATCTCATCATTTATTGTTAAATTGAAAGAGAAATTAAGATCAGTTTAATGATATGCCAATTGTTAAAGGGGCGCAGCATCATTTGGGAACAGTACAGAACAACCATAATTTTCAGACGTTGCTTTACCATGGCTTACTTACAGGTTAGAGATTAAAATAATTAGTTACTGTTATGCATACATGTCTGAATCCATAAGAACATCTCCAGCCCGTTCAAAGGCCTAGGCAGCTTGGCATTGTGCTGAATTTATATAGATACTGTTTTGTTACATCTATATTAACTAGAATATAGCTCTCTTTATTGGCATGCAAGTTCTTTACCCAAACATTAAACTTTTGTATTTGTTATGGAAGTAGTTCAATGCAAGGTCCTTTTTGACAATTATATTTTCGTTTCATAGCTAACACTGATGCTCTCATGTGTTCTTGTGATGGCACACACTATAACAATTGCATGTGTTTGTGATGCTATGTGTCAAGTTGTCAAGGATTTCTGTTGCAATATATTTGGAGAAGTGCCATATGTACTGAGGGAGGTTTCTCCAAAACACTTGACATTGTGATCAAGGGCCACATGAAAATTCATAACTACTTTATAACAAGTGCTCTAGCTCCTAGCAACATTTATGTGCAACATGTCAATTTTGACGCAAAGTTGCTAGCAATTGATGACCTCCATTGATGTGCATTGACAAACCCAACAAATGTGGGTGATTTCCAAGGTACTCCATAAACGAAGCATGGAGGGGGGTTGTGAAGTTGATCTTGTGCAGCTAAATCCAACACAATCAAGTTGGGACAACACAAGGAAAACATTAGGAGATGCATACTGGAAAAATGCCTACCACTATATCATCGGCCATGTGCCTCATACAACAACCTCTCCAATGGTTATGTTATTAGGTGCCACATGAGGGTGTAAGTAAGCATCTAGCATCTGCCTGATCTTAGGATAATAATTAGGCTCAATACCTCAAATATGAAATAAAATCCCTCACAAGAAGTGATCTCCATTGATGTTCATTGACAAATACATGCTATGTTTGGGTGATTTTGAAGGAACAACATTGACCAAACATGGAAGATGATTGTGAAACTGATTTTGTGCCACTAAATTAAACATAATCATGTTAGGAGGACATGGGAAAAATATTAGAACATGCATGTTAGATAAATGCCTATTGCTACTTAATTGGCAATATGCCTTATACAATAATCTCTGCAATGGTTATCTTATTAGATGTCACACAAGATTGTAAGAATCT
Organism: Sequoiadendron giganteum; assembly: GCA_007115665.2. Taxonomy (NCBI): domain Eukaryota; kingdom Viridiplantae; phylum Streptophyta; class Pinopsida; order Cupressales; family Cupressaceae; genus Sequoiadendron; species Sequoiadendron giganteum. The sequence goes on along the minus strand of CM021101.1, from coordinate 840,789,518 downwards.
AGTGTGCCTTGTGCACACAAAAATTATGATTTGAGATCTTTTGAGCTTGTTCTTTTTAGGTAGGAGTTCTTTTCTTTAATTTTTTGAGCTTGTTCTTTCTAGGTAGGAGTTTTTTTCTTTAATTACAGTCATTGCTTATGCCCCATTTAGTTTTCTTTTCTCATAAGTTCCATGCCTTTTAGGTACACATGAATACAAAAGCAGTGTTAAAGATGTTTAGGTAATTGGACATGTTTTGCGATAATCCTTTTACATCTAATTTTAGTGGCCATTTGATATCAATTCAAATTTCTCTGTATACATATATAGATTTTATATGTGTATCTTTTAAAGGCCATTTGATGTCAATTCGAGACTCTTTCTATACTTGTAGATATTTCACTCACATGCAGAGAGAGAGAGAGAGAGAGAGAGAGAGAGAGATCATATGATGATCTATTGATTTGAGGGGGGTAGAATCAAGGGCTAAGATTGATTGGAGAGATCAATGAAGGAGATTTGTTGAAAGGTTTAGAGCCATAAGAGATCTCTAATTGGAGTCATAAGAGATTTTATATGTGTATCTTTTAAAGGCCGTTTGATGTCAATTCAAGACTCTTTCCATACTTGTAGATATTTCACTCACACATGCAGCATGATAGAGGGAGAGAGAGCATATGATGAGCTATTGATTTGAGGGGGGTAGAATCAAGGGCTAAGATTGATTGGAGAGATCAATGAAGGAGATTTGTTGAAAGGTCTGGAGCCATAAGAGATCTCTAATTGGAGCATAAGCAAAAACTCTTCTTTTGGAGTTATGTGAAGGGCTAAGATTTTCTAGATTGAATGAATGGACAAGATTTGATGAGAGGACTGCATGAAGACTTGTGAAGCATGGGCATATACATGCAAAATTTCTTTTTTTGTACACATGCAATCTTGGACCTTGAGCAAGATTTGTCTTGATTAATCATGTTTTGGATTGTGCAAATGATTAGCTAGATTAAATAATTGATTCTAGTCAACTACTGATTTGAGAGGAAAAAGGGAAAGGAATTAGATAAGTAAGTTATACTTAATGATTTTTTTTGGAAAGTGTGATGAATTTATATTCATTTAAGATTGAACATTATGAAATGATTGATTAATTTTAAAAAATTGTGCTGATTTATTTAATTAATGCTCAAGGAAGAGGGAAAAAATGATGTTAGTAAGATTGATGGATGATACCCCTTTAAGAGGTTAGTTGAACAAAAATAGCACATATGACCTCTTGAAAGAAGAAACAAAGAGAAAAATATGATAGAGAAGGAAAAATGAGGAGTATTGGAAGAAAATAAAATAATAAAGGTTAAAAATGAATGAATGGTAGGAAGAGGTGAAAAGTTCGATTGGGGGGAAAATTGAGGGCCGAAGGTAATAAATAGGGGTAGGGGTGTGAAAATATTTAAGTTTCACCCTTAACTTCAAGAGTTCATAGAGAAAAGTAGAGCAAGGAGTTCAAGAAAGATGGAGAATGTACTAGTAGATTGACACCAAGTAGAGTTTGTAAGGCACTACAAGTGGTTTGCAGAGATAGAAACATTAGTACATATGAAAATTTTGAGCTTAGCGTGCATTTAGGGATCATTAATAGAGGTAAGAGAACTAGGAAAATGCACAGACTAAGCCACAAGACTCACCTTTTAGTGTGCATGTGGCGTAATACAACACATATGCAAGAGGGTGTAACATATGTGGAGCATTTTGGTGCATGTATTGAAAGCAACATGTGCATGGGGAAATGACGTGTGTAGGAATCTTATAATGTTTTTGAGATTTGGTGCATGCATATTAGAATGACATGTGCGAACTTGAAACATACATGTTTCATCCTATGGTGTTTATTTTTCAACATATGCATTCATAGCGAGATGTATGCGTGCCTAATATTGAACACATGCATGTGTAGATTAGCACATGCATAAGAATGTGATAGATTATGAAAAGATTTGACATGGTTGCTTGAATGTAGGAGCAATTAATTTTATTAACGACAAATGCGAGAGAATCATGAGTGTTGAGGTTGGTAGAGTAGTTTGATGAGCTAGATTGGGACCTTTTAGAGTAGTGGACTGTGGCACATTACACACATGTTTAAAATAAAGTATACTAGTCCATGCTCACAACATTGGTAGAGTGGAGTGTTGAGAGGTGCATAAAAAACACATCAACAGAGGCGATGCATAGGTGCATCACCTCTCTTGAAAGACAATCTTTCACAATCAAATTGCAGAACACTATCCCAAGGTCTCTAATGCCAGGTCTTGACTTGCATGGAATGTCTCAGTTGATGTTGATGTAATTTTTGTTGGTAATCACAGGGCAGACTTACGTGGACTAAGCTGGAGGAGAATTGGATCTGCGAATAGAGTTCCTCAGATAGGAAATTACTGCACTTTTGTTGCAGGTTCAAACAACAGTTTGAGACTCCATTTCAGTTTTAAGTTTTGGCTTTACAATGTGCAATGAACCTTAGCATAGGTCACTTCTAAAAAAAAGGAAAAAGGGCAAGGGAGAGAGAGAGTTTCTGGACCTGCAACTACCGATGAACAGTGATTATGGAGGTTTTTGCTGTGGATAGTTTTCTTAAAATAGAATTTCACTTAATTAAAAATTTCACAATGCCATGAAATCTATGCTATCTTCTAAGGACAACAAAGTAAATCAAACTAAAATCTTAACTTATGAGAGAAGAATCATGGAACATGAGAAGAAATCCAGAAATGCACCAAAATCAATGTATTTCTATTGCAATTTTTGCAACATGTCTTTACAACAACTCAACTCTTTTTAAATGAGAGGAGACCCCTATTTATAGCTTTCAAAAAGCAAAATGAGTGGCCAAGATTTAATCTCTTTTCATTGCTGGGTCAGGAACTATGGCAAACACTTTGTTGTGTAAGATATAGTGCCTGAACTTCTTTACCCCTTTAACAAGGGCATAAGCCTGTTTTTTGACGTTGTGATAGCGTAGCTCAGCATCTTTTAGAAGGGTGCTCATGAAGGCGATTGGATGCTCGCTCCCCTCATCATCTTTCTGTGTCAACATGCTGGCGCACAAATGATCTGAAACGAATGAATAGATGTAGAAGGGCTTCAGATAGTTGGGGCTGACCAACACAGGTGCGTCAACGATTGCCTTCTTGATTCCCTCAAAAGCCTGTTTTGCTTCTAGGGTCCACTCAACCTTGGCATCTTGCTTTAGCATGGCGTTGAGCGGTTTGACGATTTCCGCGAAGCCTATGATGAACTTGCAGACAAAGTTAATCTTTCCGAAAAAATATTTTAATTCCTTCTTGCTGCCCGACAGCGAGATCTTCATGATTGATTGGATATGCTCGCGGTCAATAGAAATCCCCCTCTCTGAAAGGACATGTCCAAGCAGCTTCCCTTTAGTAACATCGAAGATGCACTTCTTCGGATTAAGGGAAACCCCAAATTCGTGGCATCTCTGAAAGACTTTGCACAGGTCAACAATGTGAGTACTCCATCGCTTTGAGAATACTGTTAAATCATCCATGTAGATGATTATGCACTTGCCAATGAGGTCCTTGAAAGCAATATCCATGGCGCGCTGGAAGGTAGCACCAACATTGATTAGTTCGAACGACATCCATCTATAAGCGAAGGTTCCCCATTTGGTGGTGAACGTCGTTTTATGTCAATCTTCGTATTGTACCATGACCTGGTTGTACCCAGAGTACCCGTCCAAGAATGACATCATCTGAGAACCATTTACTATCTGCAACACCTCATCTAATGAGGTACAAGATAGTTATCCTTTTCTGAGGCTCTGTTCAGATTGTGAAAGTTGACACACAATCTGATATCCCCATTCTTCTTTCTAATAGGAACCAAATTCGCCACCCATGTGGAGTGCCTAATTGGGAAGATAATCCTAGTAGACAACAATTTATGTACTTCCTTGTATATGATCGGTTCTAATAAGGCATTGACGAGGCGTTGTCGTTGTCAAAATGGCTTCGCATCTGGCCTAAGAGGGATGCTATGGGTGATAATTGATGTATCATATGTTTTGAGATCCTCGTAGCTCCAAGTGATGACATCGTGGTACTTTTGCAAAGCATCCACTATACCCCCTGTTTCCTGTGACGTACACACCTAGCCAATAAATACATTCTTTGCATTTCCAGTTGTTCCGAGGCTGTAGGTGTCGCACTGGCCACTAATGGTGTCCTTCTTAGCCTGTTGATCTTGATCCCTGATCTGATCCAAGTCCAAGATTCATTCAAGTTGGACCATCCCCTAGGGATGGTATTGGTCTTCAGATTGATGACCCCCTCTATATCGAGTTCGGCCTCCTGAGGTTCAACCTTGTTTATTATCTGAGTAACGAACACATCAGAACTGGTGATAAAATCCAAGATGTGTTTGTCATCATTGAACACTTGGAAATTGGCTACATTGTCCGACACAAATGGAACGAAGGTTAGTTCCATGGTGAATCTTTTGAGGCCCAATAAGGATAGCGGCTGTAGTGTGCTCACTGCTTGTGTCAAGGCATTGCCAGTATGATTTCGGGAAGACGAGATCAATTGGATATTGAATGCATCAAGTCCTTCTAGTAGATCCCATACTCGTTGCCTGTAATTGGCGAGTCTTCAATCATAACAGGAATAGAGCTTCCTAACCTGCTTTATTACCAACTTTGAATCCCCAAACACTTGGAGCATTTTGACACCTTTTCTTAATGCCATAAGGAGCCCCAAGACCAAGGCCTCATATTTTGCTACGTTATTGGTGCAATAAAATTGAAGCCTATGACCAACAAAGTATGACTTACCTTTGGGACTGATTAATTCAAAGCCCGATCCAACCCCATGCTTGGATTTGGATCGGTTAAAGTGCAACGTCCAGAATCCAAGAGAGTTTATGAATGCAACACTAATAGGCCCAACTTTCGACTTTGATGAGGGCCTCATTGCAATAACCTTTTGATGAGATGTAGGGGTTGGAGGCATTTGTTCCGACGGTGTTGATCCAGTTTCCTCCTTCATAGTGATTTGTATTCTAATGTGCTCAATTACTATTTGGCATAAACAACATTCAAACTCTGAATGGGCAGCATTATGCACCCTGCACCAACTAGGCGGTAAGAGCTCCTGAAAATTCATTCTATCTCCGAGACTGAGCTGGTCCCGTGCACATTTTTCCATGAAGTCTTGAAAACCATCCAACAATCCAAGATTATCATCCTCTCTTGATTCTTCATCATCTAACTCTATCAGCACTTCAGTGCTTCGAGGGGTATTGGTTAAATTAGCAGGTGGGCTGCATAGTATGAGGAAAACCTCGCTTGTTCCTTCTTCTTCAAGGCATTCCTGCTCCTTCAAATACTATACTAGGGAATAATTCCCCAAATCTATTTCAGCAAACAACACTTCATTTTTGTTGTATTTTGTGATCATGAATCTCATCTGTGGCTCCCGATCAATTCGAATCTGATTGGGCATCCCTTTCCATGGTAACCACAAATGGGAATAGTCATTGGTAGCGTACCCTTTCAATTCTCTTGTGAAATCCCTTCCCAATATTATACCATACATATCCGAGATGTCAGCCACTTGAATTTCAATCGTCTGTTGGATCCTAGGATCAACAACAACCTGCATAGGTATTCTGTTAATTTTTTCCACTATGCTGATCTCAGTCTTGTCAAGTCGTGTTACCTAATGCTAGGAGGGAATTGGCATTATTTCGAGTGCTTTGCACACGCTCAGGGGCATGAAATTAGTAGAGGCTCCTGAATCCAGTAGGCAGTTGTGGAGGTTCTTTCCAAACACACGGATGGTGGTCAAGAAAGGAGGAGTTTCAAACCTCCCTTGAAAGAGTCCTCCCAACACATCCACTTGGGCGACCTGACCCTTGTCTTTATCATGGCCCTTGTTTTGGGCTTGTGTCTGATATGCTTCCTTAGAGGGTTGCTTGCCTATTTGTTGATTTGCAGGCGGATCAACCTTCATGTGGAAGACCTGTCAGATGACGGGCTCACTTTGCAAGTCTTCGAAGGAGACTCTCTTAGCGGGAGTTTCTTGAGTGGGCCCGACCGATGGGGTCTCATTTATCATTCTAAAAAAGACATTTCTTACGACTGGTGCCTTGAGTAGCTCAAAGGCAGACACATTTAGTTTAAACTTTTTAAAATTTTCAGCAATATACTCCCCCATCTGCTCAACCTCCTGATCATAAGAAACATTTTGGGAGGAGCTGGTAGGATGGCTTTGGTTATGGTTTTGCTGTCTATTCTTGTTAAGGTACCAAGAGGGTACATGGGGAAATCTAGGATTATTGCTTGCCTTCGGGTCAAGAGGAGTGCTGAAATTATTAGGCGGAGTGGAGGTCGTAAAAGGGCCTCCAGCATGACCACCGGCCTGTCTATTCCTTAGGTCGTAAGGGGTAGTTCTTTGGTGAAACATGTAGACTTCATACTCCTTAGGCTCTTCTTCATCATCTTTAGGACCATTATCTATTGAATCGAAAAGCTGAGCCATAGGGCTTTTAGAACTTACCTCTTCTGCCTTGTTGTTGTTGTTTGTGGTGGGGCCTTCCTACTCCGGTGTATTACAATAAGCTTTTGGGAAAGGATCCTGATTCACCACCAGCATTGCAGAGTCATATGGGTCGGACGGGACGATGTCTCTGCATCTCGAATTGTCCACAACATTTTGGACTTCAACTTGAAAAATATCAACAGCCATCTGGAATACCGGGCAGTTCAACTCAGAGTGCTGACTCATTTTGTGTATGCGACACCAACCGGATAAAGCAGCCTCAGCCAAGTAAAATCTACTTGTGGTGTTCTCGCTGCTGTTGGGTTGATCAAGGGGTGTGGGGACACCACCATTGTTAGGTCTCGTAGTCCATGTTCGATTTTGCCTCTGAAAAAGTCTTCTCTCAAAGTTCTGGCCCAAATTGTGATTTATGTCATGATTCTGTCCAGACGATGTGCTGGCATCACAGTTGTCCCGGTTATCACGGTTAAGGTTAGCTTGGATACTCCTCTGTGAAGCTTGCAACTGGTTGTTTTGGTTTCTCAAGTGTGTCATCTTTGTGGAAATTTTCTTGATCATCTCTGTGAGTTCATCAATTTAATCCTTTTCGGCATTGGTCAGTTGCGAAGCTGAATTCTAGAGGAACACTGGTTGTGCAACTGGCTGATTTTGATGAACGGGTAGAAATTCAAATGCTTGGAGATATGCCGGCACCTGGGGTGGCTGTGAATGGACATGTTGATGCTAGGGAAGCAAGTAGTGAGGGACCAAAGGTGCTTGATTCATTGGTTGACTGGGGTATGGGACTATAGGTAGGTGCGGTACCAGATTCATAATAGGCGACTGATGGTGCAAGGCTTGAGTTATCCCTTGAATCTGCGCAGGATGTGCAGTTTTCCCGAGAGAAGGCAGTGGACCAGAGATGTTCTGCCCCAAATCTGTGCTAGCAATAATGGCCTTTGCATACGCATCCACCAATTTGGTAGGTGGTGGTTGCATCCTCTTTACCAATGCTAAAGTCAGGTTGTCCAATGTTGCATAATAACACAAGTAGAACAACTGCATCATTGAACGCATACGGGGCTTGCAGTCGAGTGTACACCCTGTGAAAGCGATCATTAAATGAGTTGATTGGTTCATTGATCTCCCTTTGAACCAACATGAAGTGTCTGTACGAATCTGCTAGACTGACCGGGGTCTTGAACTTCTGCATAAAAGCATCCTTCAGAAGGGCCCATTTATTGATAGTTCTGGTGGGCAAGTTGACGTACCAGTAGAAAGTCTCCTCTCCGAGAGAGTAGGGAAAGAGTCTACAAGCTACATCCTCATAGATAATCTGCATGGTGTTCAAGGCAATTTCAAAAATCCTGACGTGCTCTTCTGCTATCCTCTACGGGTCCCAAGCATTGAATTTCATGGAAAATCTTTCAGGATTCTTTGGCATATCATGATAGAAGTTGAAGGCCAAAGGGGATGGGTTATTGCCCAACCATGCCATGGGAGGGGGTGGTGGAGGCAGTTGTGCCATATTGATTGGTGGCTGTAAATTGACAGCTGCGGTCAATGGGATAGCTCCCGGGGTTGAAACTATGTTTAGCTGAAAGGCAACATTCAGCTCAGACGGAGTGGCAACCTAGAAGACTGTTTGGAGCGGATGGATGGAAGATAGTGCTGCTGAAGATAAAGGAGAAGATGAAGGTGAAAGAGAAGTGGGTTGATCGGGTGAATTGGAGGTGGATGCTTCCCTTCGTTTAGCTCTTTTAGCTCGAATAGGGGGCGGTAATTCTTGAAATTCCCCTTTGTTCAGTGTAGACCTGAAGATTTGGTGAAATCTCTCAGGGGAGAAAGACCCGATTCGATCCAGCTTTGTTCCCAGAAGGCCCTCCTTCTAGCGCTAGTTATGTTGATGTGTTTTTTATGCACCTCTCAACATAGGCAATGCATAGGTGCATCACCTCTCTTGAAAGACAATCTTCCATAATCAAATTGCAAAACACTATCCCAAGGTCTCTAATGGCAGGTCTTGACTTGCATAGAATGTCTCAGTTGATGTTGATGTGATTTTTGTTGGTAATCACAGGGCAGACTTACGTGGACTAAGCTGGAGGAGAATTGGATCTGCGAATAGAGTTCCTCAAATAGGAAATTACTGCACTTTTGCTGCATGTTCAAATAACAGTCTGGGACTCCATTTCAGTTTTAAGTTTTGGCTTTACAATATGCGATGAATCTTAGCATAGGTCACTTCTAAAAAAAAGGAAAAAGGGAAAGAGAGAGTGAGAGTTCCTGGAGCTACAACTACCGATGAACAGTGATCATGAAGGTTTCTATTGTGGACAATTTTCTTAAAATAGAATTTCACTTAATCAGAAATTTCACAATGCCATGAAATCTATGCTATCTTCTAAGGACCGCAAATATTTCATCGTTCATTTGCCATATATATGTATGAACAAAGATAAAGTTTAAAGAGCAGCTATAAAATCAGAGTCCAGACTAACTTTACACAACCATCTACCACCAGCATATGACTAAAAGTATGGATAAGAAAAACATACACACAACAAGAATCTTCACAACCAAGGACAACATTACTAAATCTACCAAGGATAGCTAAAAAGAAACTAGAACAACAAAGTAAATCAAACTAAAATCTTAACTTATGAGAGAAGAATCATGAAACATAAGAAGAAATCCAAAAATGCACCAAGATCAATGTATTTCTATTGCAATTTTTGCAACATGTCTTCACAACTCAACTCTCTCTAAATGAGAGGAGGAGACCCCTATTTATAGTTTTCAAAAATCAAAATGAGTGGCCAAGATTCACTTTACACCAGGGTTTCACCTACACCCAAATATATTACATTTTAAAATACACTTTGTCCATATCCCTGTTTTGTCTTCTAGTGGTGGCACTGTAGCATTTTCATCTTCTTGTTGATTTCTTTTTTCCACAACTATTCCTTTAGGAATTCTTCATCAATAATAGGGTTTCCCTCCACCTTCTTCGAGGCTGCATACTCTGAATTTCAAGATCACCGACCGGAATTTGTCGACCTCAATGATGTCAGATCTCAGCACTTGGTAGCTCCATTCTTTGGAATTGTTAACAAGCTTTTCCCAGTCCTCATCATACTTGGCAACAACGTGGTCTCTGAATAGCTCGGACTGGGCGAAAGCTCGGGCAACAAAGATTATAAAATCTGAAGTAATCTCGACTAACATCCCATCCTCCATCCTTTTTCAGAAGTGAGGCTTTATGCTTTTTGGATTGATCTTGACAGCAGGCATTTCATACCATGTCATCAGCTTAAGGTATCAAAAACAATCCCCCCAGCCTCCTTGGCCCATTCAATATCTGGAGTTACTCGCTCAAGGACTTGTTCCAGCCTTTCCTTCTGGTGATTGAAGTCTCGCTTCCACACATCCATCAACCAATGGTCATTGTCCTTGAAGGCAAACTCCTTTTCCCAAACCTCACTTTGCAGTGCAAGGATGGCCTCGATTTTTGGGTAAGCATCCCCATACTTCTTTGGGAACTCAATGCAGATTCGCCTCGTACCTTAAAGAGACGTTTGTACTTCCAAGAACTTGTTCACTGTTCGAATAGCCAAATTGATACCTGTATTTCCTATATCCAAGACCTGCCGAAACTAGTTTTATGTGGTCTTATCCAAGTTCTTTCTCTTTTCCAGCTTGTTAATATGTTCTTTAGATAGCAACTACGACGGGGTTGAGGATGTGGTGGGTTGTTGCTCTGGGGATGACCATTGTTGAATATAGGTTATCAAATCAGCCACCTGTGCCTTAAGCTCCTTTGAAACTTTATCCTGCTGGATGAGGTGCACCACTGTGGCGACTGATTCCTTGAGATGGTCAACCTTTTTCTCTCTGGTGGCCACTCCCAAGTCAATCGTGGAAACATTGTAGCTTATTCCTCGTTCTCTAACCACCGACATAGTTATTTATATAGCCCTAGATTCAGAGGCATCCATCGTTACCTTTGATATGATTCTAGGCATTTTCTCCTTCTTGATACCAATTTGAGCTCTAGCCAATATTGCCTCCAATATTGCTTTTGGGTCCTTCAGAGCGGGAGTCCTCTTTTCCAGCTGCCTTTCCAACCAGTCGGGCATTGGGGACCCTTCCTTGGGTGGTTCATGTTGATCTTTGTTGTCCTCCACCTTGAGTTCAACAACCTTGTCATTGAGGGCCTCTTGCTCAATCCTTGTATCTTCCCTCTCCTCATCGGATTCTTGTACGAGCATTATGTGATTGATGGGAGATTTGGTGGGCATTCATTCGCCAAGGTGGTCTTCTCCCTTAGCATCCTTTTCTTCCTTATCCTGATCATGCCCGCATTCCTCGGGCTTATCCTCTTGTCTACCTTCATGAAATGATGTTTCCTCACCATGTTCAAGGGCACGGTCATGCCCCTCCACTAGAGACTTATCACCCTCTATCTCTGGAGCAGCGACTCTTTCTTCAACCATAGGTTGTCTTTCAACCTCTTTATCTTCAATCTCTTTAAGTTGTTTGTCCCATTTCGCATTGAGTTCCATATCAACTGTTTCTTGAATTATGTCCATGCCTAGACCCTCGTTGTCATCACTAGAAGACTCATAGGCTACCTCATCGATCACATGATGTTCATATATTGGGTGCTCATGATACTCAAATTCCTCATCTTCCAACCTCTTAGTTGCCTCTAATTGTTGTCATTCCAGCTCATTAAATATTTTCATTGTAGCCTCCATACTAGGTGGCTCCATAGGAGGAGGAAGAACCGAGGTGTTAACCATTGATTGGGCAATTGCAACTTGCACCATTGGATTTGCAAACATTCTCGAAAGTTTAGATGACACATTCTGCATATATTTGATGAAGGATTCCAGGAGAGCGAGGGTAGGCATTGCAGCAGCAGTGGCGGTGGTCAGAAGAGAAAAGGAAGGAGACATGGAGGATGACGAAATTGGTGAGGTAGTGGCGGAGGATGAATCCACTGATATGACCTACGCAATTGGAGAAGTGGAGGCGAGGTGGACAACAATGTCCACCAGGGCAGAGATGAAGCAACTATTGCATGTGAAATAGGTGGGATGGTGGCAATAGCAGCAACAGATGAAGTAGGTGGAGATCTTGGTGGATCAACTTCCATCTCCTCGCCCTCGTGGAGTGGATCTTCAAGTATCAATGGCATCTCAGTGACGCTGCTCATTCTTCTATGCTTTTTAGGAGGCTCACCCTCTAAGGCCTTTCTAGCATACACTTTTGGGTTGGGTTGTTCCTCATCAACCTCCTTTTTCTTCTTCAACTTGATAGATGGTGGGGACTTGGATGTTTCTCCGACTGTAGTAGCAGCAGTCCCACCATCAGAACCACTTGGCTCTCTTTCGAGCCCCTTGAATGTCAAGGCAACTCCCTGTTGCTTCAAACGAGCAACCTGCCCATCGATCCACGTCTTTGTTCGAGCCTCAATGGGCTTGGTAAGAATGTCGAGGTCATCAACCTCTTGCTCGTTCCAATCAATTAAAGGTAATGGTAGATTTGCAAGAGCACTGTATCTTGGGTCGATCACAGTGCTCTCCTCTTCTTCTAGTTGATCCACAACTGGAAACAAGTTCACCCTCTTTATAAAGTACGTGGTCATACGCATATAGTGCCTTACCCACACTTCAAAATCATCCTTGCAATTGGCCTTGAAATCCTCGACATGGTGGAGGTGGGCATATTCCTGTCCAATTTCCTTCCTAATGTGGCCGTATGGGTCCATCCGCAACCTAGTTGTATGTGGATTGAAGTGGTACTCAACCAGCTCTTTCTCTGAATTTTCCATGCATTGGGAAGTATAAAGATCATACATTCTTTGGCCAAGTGTGAGGGGATAAAGGGTCCCTGTCAGATGCTTACTGCTTAGTATGTTGTGTATATGTCGTAGCTATCAAGATAGTTCCAATAGTATAATCCGGTCATTAGGCTACCGGGGTAGCTTTTCGGCCTTTCGGAGAATCCTTGGGCACATATGTATGTGAACTTTGGGTACTGAATGAATAAGAAGGCATAGTGTTTGAGGAGGGTCCTAGCACTATGAGATGAAGGGAAAAACGAGATGGATCTAATGACCCAACAATGTGGAATACGTTTTGTTAACACTAATACAACAGAGGAGAAGAGCATAAACAGGTTCAAAAGCTTTATAAACTTATTTGAGAAGAATAGAACCAATAAAAATAGATAATAGAATTGAGCATTCACAGTTGACACAAGATATACGTGGGAAAACCTTTACAGGTAAAAAACCCCTCAAACAAAGTCAAGACAATTGTATTACAGTAACAAAAACAGTTACATACAATATACAGTCTTCTCTGATCATCTCACAGCAACACTTCCAAAACTCTCTCACAGTTACAATGTTATCTCTAACATACAATTAAAAAAAAAACTCTCCTTCATGCAATATTGTACTCGACTTACTTAAGTCATACGTTGCATTCAATTTTGTCAACCAAGTGTCGACCATCAAGTTTATGAATCTGTCATCCAATCATGCAATTGATCTGCCCATGTCGATCTCCTTGCATCGAGCCACCCAGGTATTAACTTCTTTACCCAAATCGAGTCTTGTCCGCCACCCTAAGTCGACCTACAATAACTATTGTTATGATTTTGTCTTTTAGCCAATTATCACACTGACACTGAGCCATGTGTCCTTCCTTCATTCACCGTCGCTCATGACTTTCTGGTCCAACAGATCAAGCTCGGCTAACCGAGCTCTTACTGTGCTACTGTAGCCCTGCCGAGTTCGACTTGTGGTATGGTGGTGAGCTCGAACGAGCTCACCCCAAGTCATCACCGAGCTCTGCCCTTCTCTCTATCGCGCTACCATAGCACTGACAAGGTCTAACCGCAGTATGGCGGTAGCCATCTTGGCTGACCGCTGGAGGTCTTATCGTGACCATTACGGTCAATCACTTGACTGTCTGCGGTGTGGCGGTAACCACCAACCAAGTTGCTGGCGGTTTGACTGCGGCCACTGCGGTCAGTCACTTGACTGTTCGTGGTGTGGCGGTAATCGCCAGACCCAACCACAAGCGGTCTCACCGCGCTACCGTGGTGAGTGGACCCACCGCCTGCGGTATGACAGTAACTGCCAGGACAGTCACCGCGGTACCGCCAAAGCCAGACTTAGCCACCGTGGTAAAGCGGTAAAGGCAAAAATGAAACAATTTAACGCCAAGTCATGAAAGTTGGGGCTTCGAGCTGGAAGTTGAGACACATTTTCTCAACAAGCTCCCACTTGGCGAACACTTCCAGCTTCCCCCATGCTTTCAAAAATTTATTGTCTGTCATAGGCCCCAAGGCCCATCGATTTTGCGCATCATCTGAACTTGTCTATGCTAACTGGCTTCGTTAAAGTGTCTGCAACATTCTTCAAGGTGTCAACCTTTTCCAGATTTACCTTGCCATCTTCAACCATATCCCTCACGAAGTGATATTGCACATCAATGTGCTTGGTCCTAGCATGAAAGGTCGGATTCTTTGCCAAACAAATGACACTCTGACTGTCACAGCAGATTGAAATCTGTCCAACATTAAATCCAATGTCTGAACACAAACGGTTTAACCAAACAACCTCTTTACAGGCGTGAGTTGCAGCCATGTACTCTACCTCTGTCATGGATAAAGCAACTATAGCCTGTCGCTTGCTCATCCAACTGATTGCTCCACCATTAAGCATGAAAGTGTATCCACTGGTGGATCGCCTGCTGTTAATGTCCCTTGCCCAATTTGAATCAACATACCCATGAATGCTGAGAGTCTTTTGTGATGCAACCAAATTGCCATGGTAACACAATGCATAATCTGAAGTCCCCTTTAAATACCTAAATACTCTCTTCACAACATACCAATGTGATCTTACCGGATTTTCCATAAATCAGCTTAGAACTCCCACTGCTTGGGCAATATCTAGTCTTTTATAGACCATAGCATACATCAAACTGCCAACAACACTTGCATAAGGCACATTGGTCATGTCCTCCATCTTAGTAGTAGACTTTGGACAGTCTTTAATAGACAACTTAGTTCCATGCATGATTGGAACAACAAACTACTTGCAATTATCCATGCTAAACCTCTCCAGAACTGTCTTCACATACTTACTCTGACTGACCTAAAGCTTTCTGCTTGTTCTATCCCTGGTAATCTCCATTCCGAGAATGTACGTTGCTGCACCAAGATCTTTCATTTTGAACTTTGCAAACAACTGAGATTTAAGATCATAAATCATAGTCTTGCTATTTACAATGAATAACATATCATCCACATACAAGGTAATAACAAGCACACGATCATTCTCAGATTTATAATAAATGCATGATCAAATTTTGATCTCACAAATCCAATTGACAACACAAACGTGTCAAATTTCTGGTACCACATTCTAGGAGATTGTTTTAAACCATAGAGAGATTTATTCAACTTATAGACCAGATCTTGTTTACCTCTTTCAACAAAATGCTCAAGTTGGGACATGTAGATTTCTTCTTCCAGCTCACCATGGAGAAACGTTGTCTTCACATCGATCTGCTCAATTTCAAAATCATACACAACTGCTAATGACAATAAAAATTTGATGGATGTCAGCTTTGCTACAAGGGAAAAAATATCTCCATAATCAATTCCCTCAATTTGAGAAAATCCCTTTGCAACCAACCTTGCCTTATACTTCTCAACACTGCCATCAAGGCTTGTTTTCTTTTTGAATTTACAGCCAACAGGCTTTCACCCTTTAAGCAGTGGTACCAAATTCCAGGTTTCATTCTTTTTCAATGAATCTATCTCTTCATTCATGGCATCCAACCAAGAATTTGAATCAGCCATGATAATTGCTTTTTTAACAGTCCTAGGTTCATCAGTACTGGTAATTAAAGCATAGGCATAGTTTGAATATAACATAGAGAAACCATACCTTTCAGGTTGCCTTTTCTCTCGTGTAGATCTTCTTACAGGCTGAGGTTGTTCTTCATCATCAGAACTTCTAGAGCTGCTTGAGCTCTCCTCAGTCTTAGGTACACCATGCAACTCTTCCCTTTCTGGAGTTTGGGGAATCTCAACTGCATCCTTCTTCTTGTCACTCTGATTTGTCTCAAGTTGTTGATCATTTACTGAAGGTTTTAGCTCACGAAATATCACGCTCCTGTTGTACAAAACCTTCTCAGTAACAAGGTTCCAAAGCTTGTATCCTTTCACACCAACTCCATAGCTGATGAGAATACATTTGACAACCTTGTTATCTAATTTAGATATCTTTTCATTTGGCACATAAACATATGCCTCACAGCCAAACACACGGACATGCCTCAGAGAGAGCTTCTTACCAGACCATGCTTCCAAAGGCGTCTTGTCAACAAGAGAAAAACAAGGAGATTTATTTATTAGATAACATGTTGTAGCCACAACCTTAGCCCATAAATTTTGCTCCAAACCAGCTTCGCTCAACATACTCCTTGCCTTTTCCATCAGTGTCTTGTTCAACCTTTCAGCAACTCCATTATTCTATGGAGTGTAAGGCGTTGTCTTATGCCTTTTAATTCCATGATCAGTGCAATACCTTTCGAAATATGCAAAACAAAATTCACTGCCATTGTCTGTTCTCAAACATTTGATTTTCCTTCCAGTGTGATTCTCTACCAAAGATTTAAATTTTTTAAACTGACTGAACACTTCTGATTTACTTTTAAGAAAGTATACAAATGCCCTTCTCGAACAGTCATCAATAAAAGAAATATAGTATCTAGACTTCGATAACGAAGGAACATTAACTGGACCAAACACATCAGAATGAACATAATCCAGTATACCAGAAGATTTATGAGGACTAGAATAAAATGAAACACGATGTTGTTTTCCATAGATACAATGTTCGCAAAAGTCGAACTCAAGGTTACAATCATCAAGCCCTTCTACAAGATTTTTATTCTTCAAGGTTTTTAAACCTTTCTCACCAATGTGACCAAGTCTATGATGCCATAGCATATTCTTCTTTGCTGGGAGTTTTACCTCCATAGCATTTGCAGCCAAAGAAGTGTCTTCATCTTTCTCTATAGGTGCAACATTGCTTGACTTTACAGTGGCACTATTGCAAAGAATAGGTCGTGCATCTAGCTTGTACAGAGTGTCAGTACAAACACCCTTAGCCAGCACCATTGTACCTCTAGCCATTTTACATCCCCTACTCGAGAAAGAAACTTCTACACCAACATCATTTAACTTACTAACAAAAAGAAGATTTCGAGCTAGACCTGGTATGTGAAGTACACCACTAATACCTTTGACTCTCCCATTAGGAAACTAAATTCTAACTCTTCCTTTGCCAACTATCTCCAACGTTGAATCACTTGCCAAGTATACCTTTCCACCGTCATACTTCTCATATTTAGAGAACCATTCTCTATTGGATGTCATGTGAAAAGACACACCTGAGTCAACCAGCTAGACATCATGTTACACCTCAATTTTATAGCTACTATTGCATAGGGCAATTGATTGTAATGTTTGAATCTTTGAGGTGAATAAAACATGTTTTTGTTATCAAAATAAATGAGTTCTATTTTAATGATTGCCTCATTAGATTGATACTTCTATTGGTGTAATTCTTGTTTAATGTTGCAAGCATAGTATTGAATTATGAATATTCTAACTTAAGATGTTTTGTATACTGTTGATGTTGTGAACAAGTAACTGCCGAGATTGTATGTCTATGGGTGCAGGTACATGAACCATTCCTCCAGGCAGAGGGGAGACATCACTCGGGAGAGGGGCTTGGTTGGGTAACCGGTAAAATAAGACAATTGAGCATACACACACACACCTTAAACTGAGTAAACCAAGTCAGTTTTGTATGAGTATAAGGTAAGTCATTTGTAGCTTGTATGTCTTGCAAGTAGAGGTCTTGACTGCTACTGTGTGTAAAGTTTATCTTTGTGCTTGATTGTGAGATTATGATCGTCATGATGGTATCCTGTTTTGGATGTGAACGTCGAAAGTAAGCATATAAACACATGTATATGTAGATATAAACATATTGATACAAGCGAAATTGGCTAATGGACTTGTCATACGAATGTATCAATATGATATACGTACGTATATGTACACATAGAGGATTATACTACAATATACATATCTTTATAAGCGTATGTCCGATAATGTGGAATATTAAATATTTTCCTGGAATTTATATATACACATATACATAGATATATATATTTTGAACGTACGCTGACTGGCTCGCAAAATATATATATAATCAACAATTATATATGTATATGTATATATATTTATATTTTTGTTAAATATTAATATATTTATATATGTAATTATATATATAATATTATTATACTTATATTAAAATATATAAGTATATTTAATACTCGGGTATTTAAATATTTATATGTTTAATATTTAAAAGAACTATAATAAATTTTGGGTTAGGGCTCTAGCTCGGTTGGCTAAATCTATCCTGTTGCAGGAGGTTGGTCACGAGGTCTAGTCTCCCCCACCCTCATGGTACCGGAGGGCGTTTCGCACCAGCGTCGCCGGTCACGTTAAAAAGTTTACCAGGCGCACTGCAGTTTATAGGGGGTCATGCTATCAGATTCCTGCAGTCTAATAATAAATAAATAAATAAAAAGAAAAAGAAAAAAGAACTATAATAAATTTTATATAATGAAATATATAAATGTATTTAGCTAATATTATATAGTAAATTTATATATTTTAAATATATAAGGATCTTGGAAAAATAAATGACTTCTATAGTCACTTGGTAAATAATATATAAATTTACCATGAGTAAATAAATGAATTAGACTTCTTTAGTCTTTTGGTGAAAATTGTATGAAATATATTTAGAAAAGTAAATGTATTTTGCGTTGGAAATCATGAGATATATCAAACACTTTATTAAAATTTTAAATAAAGCAAAATGATGTGAATTTCCTTCACTATGTAATACGCCAAAAGCAAGTTCAGATTTTTGATTGCAAAGGGAAATAACGGAAATGGCGCGGCTGTGATATGCGCGCACAAGAGGAAGACCTAGTTTCGGCCTGCAGAGATGCCATTCTACGAAAACGTGAGGAGGCTTGAAGATAGGCCAGGTGGGGCGCCTTTTGCCATGGGCATTTTCCTGCAAGAGTGTAATCTGCCATTTTTGGACGCCCAGGCTGAGTACGCCTGTAGGTGTCTTTCATCCGCTTTTTACCATGTGTGAGTTGAAAAATTCTCCCTGGATAAAGGTCGAGTCACTCTTGTTTTCAATGTTTAAGGGTTTTGTTACCTATTTTTCACTACCAGCTCAAACAGGTAGAGCTGAATTGTAAATTCATGCTAAGGTACACAATCTTGTTTTTAAAAATTTCTACTAAAGTACTCATAATGTACATTGATTTATTACACTGTAAATTTCAGTAATGTTATGCAAAAAACATCTCAGACTGATATCACAAGTTTGCATAATGTTTGTTGTTTTATTCATAATGTACGAACCAGAATCCCACACAAGTCGTGGGAGTAACTCATTATTTGATTTTTTATAATTGAAAAAGAGATGCATAAGTAAAAGAAAACTATACAACTGAGAATAGCGAAAGCATACGGTAGAAAGTGATTCGTCATTGCCTAGAATGATGAATCATTGACAGTTGAAGTTTTCAGTTGTGACGCCAGCTCCAGCTCCGTTTCCAAATTCAGTTCCAGCTCCGCGTACCTGCAGGTTGATGGAAATGTTGTTAGAGCAATGCGGATCGAATCCTATCATATGCTTGCGCTATCAACAGAAATATAGAATGCAGTCAATCACACATCCATCAGATGATTACAGAAAAATTCAAACAATATAAAGAAAGAGAAAGCTTTCAGCTTCTTTTATTTTGCTAACATGTTTGTTCACTGTGTAGGAACAGGTGCATTGTGTACATGATCATCTTATCGGATATGTGGAGTAAAATGGGTTCCCACAAGGGTTGAGCTCGACATATCAGGAAGGACACACTCTCAAGTCACATACGAGAGTTCATTGATATTGTTAGAACAGTCATTAACAAGGCTGCTGAAACTAAAGAATATAATTCTATAAGCAGCCTTATTCCAAAGAGACTCAGAAAAGTAAGTAAAGAACTCATCAATTTCGTTAATTTTCTGTTTCAGCTCTACTTAACATTTTCATATTACATCTAAATGAGGTATCGAGCCTCTTTACACTGAAGAGAACAAAAACATAATATCAAGCATGGAGCTCTTTCATGGAGCTTTAGAATTGTTTTCACATGAGGCAATGAGTATTCACCATTTTAGCTCAAGATAAGCATGTTTGCTTTCAATACATTTTTTTTATCATGCTGAAACAGGTAAAAGAGAAAACAACATGTATTTTACAGAGAAAAAAACATTCAGATACCATTATTGTGATAACTTTCAGCAACAAATATTAAGTGCAGCAAAAGGTAATTAATTTGTGAAAAGAGCGGACTATGGCAATTTGCAGTGGAAGAAGGACAGCTAAATATAAAAGAAAATCGACACTAAGGCAACTATCATGCCTGCCCAGAGGAGTAATCTTCAACATCATAATGAACTTGAATCAACACAATGGCAAGTATAAATACACGGCAGTCAAATTACAACAACCTTGCCCAACAATGATTACCAGAATAAGTAAAAAGGTAAGCTAGTGATAGACCAAGAGCAGGATATGGAGGACATGCTTTCATCATCTTTTGTAGTATTTAATCAACAAAGGTAGAAATATAGAATGATACAATCAACATTATAATCAGCATAAGGGGAATTTATCGAATACAGATTTGAACAACATTTAGTGATAGGAGTTTCATTTTCAGAATTACTTGGACTGTCTTGAGCCACTATATTACAATGGAGAGCAAGAGAAGGCCACTGGTTTATCCACATAACTTCAATACTGTCATTGACAAAGTGACTATAATAAAGGCATAAGAACAAAAAAATGAAGAGAAATTCCATTATAATAGTTATGTAATTTACATGATACAACATAGTTTGGAAAGAGGAAGCAAGAGTGCAAATTTATGGATCCGTGTAGCCTTAGCCACAAATTTGTCTTCCTTTTCTTTTCTCAGAAAGCAGATACCAACTGCTAGCGACAAAGATGCTGTTGTCTATTTCTATATTAGTAGTCACCACCAATGTATACATTGTGCATATAGTACCTAAAGAACACATTGGCACCTATAGGAGGGGTGGTGCTCTTTTGAAAACAATCACTTATCCAGGTTTCCGTCTTAAGATTCCCTGGACTCAGTATAAGCAAATGTAAGAGGAACAGAGAAAGGCTTTGATAACAACTGAAACATAAAGGAAAATTGATCAAACAAAAGCTGAGGACAGAGGTCAGCAAGATCATAGTCAGGAAGAATAGGGTGAGTTGAATACATAAATTTTCCAGAACACCTTAGGGTCCACAACCAACAGGCTTGTCATAAAATCAAAGGGTTTCTGTAAACTGTGATAACAGTACCCTCAAAGCATCCCATGGAAATGCCATCTTTGGGGCCAAGTGATATAGGTTTCCATGGTAAATTTGGTGATGAAATTTTAAATTTATAGGCTAGAACTAATTTGAATGGCTTATCATATCCAAAAAATGTTGCAAGTGGATTTACACAACAAAGAGCAGAAGCTGCAAGGGAACCATTATCCAAACTCGAGTTCTTTTGGAAGGAAGTTGCACATTAACTAGATGAAGCTCCAATTTTCAATAAGTCTCAACTAATTGGTGGCCAGTATCTGGTTCCCTTCGCATCTCAAGGAGGGAGATCTTTATTATGGAGCGAAATATGGAGAAATATCTTGCACTGAGTTTTTATTTTTTGAGACAAAGTCAACCAGTTGCACATGAAATCAAGCACTATAAGAAGTGAATATTGTATGGAAAGAATAGAACATATTGTTGGTGATTCGGCACAAGAATACATTCATCTCTCAAACAATGGTTAAAGAAGATACAAATGATAGGAAGTTTGATGAAGCAAAGGAAAGTAAGGAGATGATCAAGCATGGCCGTAGCCTAAGGGAATCCTTTTCTTTGAAATACGGAATACCCACTTTGGGGATTGGAGATTCACTAAAAAATTTACAAAATACATCGATACTCTGAGTTTTAAATCATGGGTCAAGCTAAAAAATGGGAGAGGAGCAAGAAGAGATTACTAGATGCCAATCCTCAAGTATAGAGAAAATGCCAGTTGTAATGGTAATGCCAATAAAAGCCTGCGGCTGTGAGGTATGGAGGAGCATAAAAAGAATAATGATTTCTTCCATTCAGTAGTTGTCAAAGCAGGATATAACATATTATAGCAGGAAGCGAAGAGATACCCAGAAATTCATGACTGCCATTACTGCAAAGAGTTACGGAGGAAAGAAAGAGACAATGGATACCAAATCTTTTTCATGGCGGCCTATGAAACAAGCAATACCCAGAATACATAGCGGCCGGTTTTCAAAAAACTCAAAATTCAAGTCTACAAAGAGGAAGCCGCAGCCAAATATCATATTATAGGAACTTGTAAACTCAAAATTTGAAATCATACTCAGCAACGTGGCGGCGAGAACAAAATACAAAAGAAATACAGAGAATACTATGGAGTTCGAAAGCTTACCAGGTCACATCAGAGGAGAATTCATATATGCCACGATCTTAATGGCCATTTTCATCCTTCAAGCGAAATAGAGGAGACCGTTCGATCAGTCTAGATATCATAAATATTGCAGATTTCGAGCTCAGGCAGCTATTCATCATGGCAGCGCTGTTTTCTCAAGAGGAGCTTCTTCAACAAAATTGTCAAGAGAGGAAAATGATAAGGATTAGGGTTCGGTCGAGTAAACTTAGGTATTGGTTTATTAGGCCCATATAACCTAAGAGCAAAAGTATGGAGCTCAAAAGTTGAAGACTTTTATTCAAACATATGCTAAGTATAGAGCCCAATGATATTAAAATATATGCTATGATTTTCCAAGTATGGTGGCGGAATTCAGTTTCCTATATGGGCCTTTGACTTTTATAAAGTCCGATGTATATTTTATTTAAGTCTAATTCTTTATTTTTGCATAATACATTGTAAGGTTAAATGATTAAATGATAATTATAAATCATTTAATTATTTTAACTATTTTTAGTGCAAAAATAAAATATTAAGCAAGGAGGGAATTCTATTTTTGCATGGGCGGATTGATACAAACGAGGCAATTTTTTGCATGCTTTGGCCCACATTTTCAGGGATTTGCAGTTCAGTTGGAATAGTGCATGTATCAGTTATGACTTGGCAGTGAGTTTGAGCCTGAGTGGACTTGTTTTTGCATGGATTTGGTCCTCCTTTTCAGAGATATTTTCTTCTGCTCGAAATTGGCCTTGGAGTTATCACCCTTTCTTGGAGTTGGACTTTCAGTTCTTTTTACATGCCTTTTGGAAAGGCTTTTTGTATATATTGAAAAACTTAACTATTTTTCATTAGTTCTTATTTTTCTCCTTTGCACTCTGCAAAGCGAATGATTTGTAACTCAACATTTATTTTTCTAGATTAATACAGTAGCAGGTTTACAAGTTATGTTAGTGTATTTTGTGCAGAGTTTTTCCTTATGTTATCATTGTGAATCAGGTATTATCCTTCTTGGATTCACGTGTTGTGTCTTATGAGTGTTCTTGATGCAAATTTATTGTGTCTCATATCGAAACCTTTAAATTTCTGCCACATTCATGAATGCATGTGCACAAAAAAACATACTTAGTTGCAGGTCAAGATTGTGCTCATAATATATTCATTCCTTTAAGTTGTGAAAGTTTTTCCTTCATAAAGAATGAATTGTCAAGCCTTTCTGTGAATCATTTATGCACTTGAGTTGTTCAATCTGAGTTGTGAAAATAGGCTCATGAAGAATCATTTGTGAAATAAATCTGTTGTCTTAAATTTCCATTTAGTTGTATCACCGTAGTTAAATTTTTACAGCTTAGGTTTCAAGCTTAGTCTTTTCATCATTTTCCCAACAATTCACCCATTTTTAATCAAAAAAAAATCATAGGAGCCTAGAATCTGGAGGTCTAATTCCTTATAGGATACCCACAACCTGGAATTAGTTCCAATGTGTCAACAAATTGCTAAAATTCAATATTTCAGCATACGGGTGCAATCTGTTTGACAATAGGTTTAAAAATCTACCAGGTAGCATTTGAATAAGTCTGGGCACCTTGTTGTCATTTTACATGCCCTCAATGGTGGAATTTGTTGCAATTTCGGGCCTATAAATACATGCTAGCCATTCTTTGTTTGATATCATTATGCAATCCGAGTCTTGCAATTTTGAGAGCTCCCATATCCACTCATTTGAGTTGCTGTTTTCTTTTTATTTGCTGCAATTTCCTATATGTTGAGCGTGAGAAATATAGTAATTTTTTACCAGCAATTATCTAACTACTGTGTTAAATTCTTTTTGAGCTTTGAGTAAAGTGAAGCCATAGTTGAGAAAGCTTTTATTAGAAGAGTCCAATTTGTGAGAAGTGACTTGAGAAATCACCACAGTTTGAGAAACTTGCATAGAAGCCATTTTCATTTAGAATTCTAGAAGTTTGCTGAAGGAGTGTCAAGAAGAGCAGTGCTGGGAAAAGGAGCTTTAAATATCAGGCATGAAATCTATTTTATTGAGATTCTTTGTTTGATATGTTGCATTCTCTTCATCTTGTGATTGTTATTTGCAAATAGTTGAAGATAATTAGTTCTATTTTGTTAAACTTTCATAAGCAATGCATTTAAGGGTAAATGTGTAAGGGATTGTAAAAAGGGCAAATAAAGCATTCTAGAAAAGTAAGACTAGAAATTACATATTGTGTGATTGCATTATTGAATGAACTCCATATGAGGAGACTATGTCTTTACTATTTAGTATATTCTAGGTACGATAAGGACAGAAGATAAAGTATATTCAAACAACTTAGAGTTTTAGATTAACCGAGATAGGCTAAGAAACTCCTAGGATAAAGATTTCCGAAATAGGAGAGAAAGAATGAATTACTTATCAAGCTGGATAATTTCTAGAAAGTTAGAATGTCGTAGGTTGGTCTGGGATGATTGATAATCCAGTGAAGGACTTGAACCTATATTTGTTGTCTTAGATTGGATTGATGTAGGATAGTCTAGGATGATTGACAATCCAGTGAAGGACTTAGCCTACGTGTAGTGTAAGATAGCCTTAAGTCAAATCAGCCCTGAGTAGTGTATATGATAGATGACCTTCATTCGAAGTACTGAATGAGAATACTTTGGCCAAAGTAGTGAAAGGTACAACATCCACTTAGATTTGTGATAGTTGAGACTTCACTATTAGTTCATCATGATCCTTGTACTAGTATGAGATTGTGAAATAGCAAGGTTCTAGTTATGAATAGGACACAACACTATGCTCAGTTGGGTTGTCGCAGCCGAATACTTTACCAATCTCTTCGTTCGAAGGGAGGGCCATCTATCGAATGATAGATGTGCGGGGGACTGCATTAACAGTCTGTGGTTGGCGGAAAAGCGCCGGAGTGATGTTTCTCCTCCACAACAGGCAATAGATACACCAAGATTTGAAAGGAAGGGAACCTGGACCGTCTTACTACTATTTGTGCAAAAGCTTACGAGCTATATATGTAATTGTTTTACTTTTGTACTCTGATTTATATTTGCAATGAAAATGGAATTCATGGGGAAATATATATTGTAACTTGCATGTATTTATCAATGAAGAAAGGAACATTTCTATTGTAATGTCTTTGTTACTTGTTACTTTTATATGTTTAAAGTGAAATGTTGGAAAAATTTTGATTACCCAAGGATGGGGTCATTACACATCATCTGATGCCTGAGTTGTCAAGGCTGCTGCAGTGAAGGCATTTGTATCACTTTGAGAAGATTCATTGTCAGAGACATTCTTCTACTTCTTCTCTTTGCAGTCCTTCCGAATATGACCAGGTTGCCCACAGTTCCAACATCTCACCTTGAACTTTTTACCAGAAGACTTTGATCTCCCTGCAGATTTGGATTTTGAATTCTTGTCCTTCTTCTTTCCTTTCTCCTTTGGTCTACCTCGAACAACAAGAGCCTCTTTGGCCATCTCAGAAGACTTCCTTTCCATTTCTTTAGACAAGAGCGAAGCAACCACGCCATCCATCTTGAATGCATTGGTTGTGCTTCCAATAGCCATCACAAGATGATCCCAACTGTCAAGTAATGAACACAACAGGAGCATGCAATGATCCTCCTCCTTTATCTTTTCACCTACAGATGCCAACTGAGTAACACTCATATTAAACGAGTTCAAATGGTCTAAAACAGATGCACCTTCTTCCATCTTCAAGGAGTACAAATTCTTCCTCAGGAATAATTTATTTACCAGAGACTTTCCTTGATAAATATCACCAAGCTTCTTCCATAGTGAAGCTGCAGATTGCTCCTCATGGACGTTCAGGAGTACATAATTGGCTAGACTCAGTCTTATCAAACCTCTTGCTTTTATATCAACAAGATCCCAAGCTTCTTGCGTCATACTTTATGGCTTAGTTCATAACACTGCAATCCATAAGTCTCTATCCACAAGAAAGTCTTCTATCTTCAGTTTCCATAACTCAAAGTTATTGCCATTAAACTTCTCAATCTCTACTCTACCAGATGTACTCACCATCTCAAACATAAACAAGTTTCAACAATGCAAGACTCCCACTGAAACAATATTAGCACAAAAAAATGATCTTTCCTACAAGGATAACACAACTGGCCAAACTCTGATACCACTTGAAGGGAAAAACAAGATGGATCTAATGACCCAGTAGTGCAAAATACATTCCCTTAACACTAATACAACAGAGGAGAAGGGCATAAACAGGTTCAAAAGTTTTATAAACTTTATTGAGAAGAATACAACCAATACAAATAAATAACAGAATTGAGCATTCACAATTGACACAAGATATATGTGGGAAAACCTTTACAGGTAAAAAAACCATCACACAAAGTCAAGACAATTGTATTACAATAACAAAAATAGTTACATACAATATATAGTCTTCTCTGATCAGCTCACAACAACACTTCCAGAACTCTCTCACTGTTACAATGTTATCTCTAACATACAATTCAAACAAAAACTCTCCTTCTTGCAATATTGTACTCGACTTACTTAAGTCATACGTTGCATTCAATTCTGTCAACCAAGCGTCGACCATCAGGTTCATGAATTTTTCATCCAATCACGCAATCGATCTACCCATGTCGATCTCCTTGCATCGAGCCACCCAGGCATTAACTTCTTTACCCAAATCGGGTCATGTTCGCCACCCCGAGTCGACCTGCAATAACTGTTGTTATGACTTTGGCCTTTAGCCAATTATCGCACTGACACTGAGCCATGTGTCCTTCCTTCATTCGTCGTTGCTCATGACTTTCTAGTCCAATCGGTCAAGCTCGGCTGACCGAGCTCTTACCGCGCTACCGCAGCCCTATCGAGTTCGACTCGCGGTATGGCGGTAGCCGTCTTGGCTGACCGCTGGTGGTCTTACCGCGGGCACCGCAGTCAGTCACTTGATTGTCCGCGGTGTGGTGGTAACCGCTAGCCAGGCCACTAGCAGTCTTAGCACGACCACCACATTCAGTCACTTGATTGTTCGCGGTGTGGCAGGAACTTCCAACCAGGCCATTGGTGGTCTTACCGCGGCCATTGCGGTCAGTCACTTGACTGTCTACGGTGTGGCGGTAACCGCCAGCCAAGCCGTTGGCGGTCTGACCGCGGTCAGTCACTTGACTGTCCGCAGTGCGGTGGTAACCACCAGACCCAATCGTAGGCAATCTCACCGCGCTACCGTGGTGAGTGGACCCACCACCTGCGGTATGACGGTAACTGCCAAGATAGTCACTGCGGTACCACCAAAGTCAGACTTAGCCGCCGCGGTAAAGTGGTAAAGGCAGAAATGAAACAATTTAACGCCAAGTCATGAAAGTTGGGGCTTCAAGATGGAAGTTGAGACACATTTTCTCAACATGAGAGACTCTTCTCTCAAAATCAACCTCAAGCAGTTGGATGATGTAGGCAATAAATGCATCGTTTACCCTATAGTAATCCCTCTTGAAATTTCTATACTGCAGCTGAGGGTACTTGTCATATGTTTTAAGCTCTCTTCTTGGCATCTCATTGGGCACTGCGGACAATCCATTATAATACCGTCGATCGACAAGAGAATATACCAAGTAGGATGTCATGTAGAATTTGGAGGTCTTCTTTACATTAACAAATTGCTCATGGAAGCAATTACTAATTATCTCTCCCCAGTAGAAAGCGGTGTCCATTCCACGAAGAATTTGTTGGGCGAAATACACTATCCATTCCTGGAAGAAGGCCGCAATAGGAAGGCCCAATACTCTGCTCAGAAGGGTAACCAGATCCTGGTAGTCCTCAAAGAATTCACTATGGTATAGCTCCTGAGGAACCTTGGTAGCATTGCCCCGTTTCTCCTTCAACCAATACTGGTTGATCAACTTCTTGCACTTCAAAGGATCCTCATCCCACAATGCCTTGCAATCCCGAATAGTTGGGGTCTCCATGCTTTCGAAGACAGGTATGTGGAAGGTTTTTGTTATCCCTAGAGGGGACATATCGGCCAAGATGTTTCCTAACCGTTTCCATAGTGGTCGTTGTTTCAAGTTGGTATGCCTCCTTGCAAGCCATCACTAGCTCGGGGGCAATCAAGACAGGAGGGAAACCCACAACCTTAGCTAGTCTTCTGCTTCTGATCAGCTTGGCATTCTCGGTCATTGGTTTTATTCTGACTCTTTGTGTGAAGTTATCAATATCGACGTGCTCGATGTTGGTGTCTGTGATATATTTCCACTTAGTTTTAACTTTGGAGTGCAATGGCACTCCCTGGAATTGGTACCTCATTTGGTCTATGTCGTCCTTGCCTCGGGGAGTTTTGGCAATTCTTTTCCCTTTGTCCTTGGCTGCTCCCGAAGGTTCTGCACCAGATTCCATAAATCCTGCACAAAGAGACGAGAGTTAGCAAAATTAAACATGAGGATGTAGCCTCAGAAAAAACTCCTACAAATTAAGGGTAGATCCACAATTTCCATTTAAGAAAAGTCTAATACTTGATTACAATAACACTGGAAGGCAAACGGGCGACCCGGGCCCCAAGGGCTGAACTTCTCCTGTTAGAATGTTGTTTTGAAAGGGAAAACAAGGCAAGGAGTCTCGAATGATTTTCCCTGGTCTTGGATTTTCTTAACAAAGGGTTCATGTGGGAGAAGGTCAATTTTAGGCACATGTGTCAAAATCCATTTTCAATTTGGAGGTCATTTGAGTCATTATTTAGGTGTTCGGGCCTAAGCTGCAAGAAAGTTGTCAAGGGTCAACTATTTGGAACAACGTTGGGCAAACAACATTTCGGAGGCAGGGTCTTGGAGTTCATACTGCAGGGGTCGGGAGCCGTTTAGGGTAGTTGTGTGGAACGACAAAGCGTAGACGGAAGTTCGGGATGGGCTTCCCGATGGATCAGACCCGAGGTGGGTTCATCAGTTTGTCCAAGACTTCAGAGGCAAATCGAGGTTCGGGGCCTGGTGTTTGAATAGGTAGATAGATTCAGTTGTTCAGGACAGTGAAAGCAAGACGGAGTTCCGAGGATGGAAGTCTAGAGGTTGGAGTCCGAGTGAGGTTATGACTTATAATTTCTTTGTTTAAAACCTGCAGAGCGAAAGGGCGATCGGGGTCTGAGAGCCGAGAATATTTCTCACGACAACCATGTGGAATGGCGGATCAGCGATGGTGGCCCGAGGATGGAAGTCCGAAGGCCAAGGTCCAAAGACAATTTTGAAGTTCGATTTTTTTTGCCAAGAGTTTTAGGCGGATTTTGCAAGCCCGAGATCTGGGAGGTCAGAACGAAGCCACCATTAAGAAATGACAAAACAGATAGGGAAATCCGGGGTATGGAACCTGGGAGGAGCTTAACCATCAGAGAGATTTTAGCTAAGTTAATGCCACTGCCGGAGAGAGGCTCGAGCTTGAAAGGTGTGGTTGCCTGCCCTGAAGAACAACGACAGGACAACAGGGTTCCGATTTTCGATTTGAACCTCCCATGGGTTGCTTTTTGATTTTCAAACTTGTGGGTTTTAAGATGAGACATTATTCTACCAGATTCCTAGTCCTTTTCTCCTTGCTACTTTGTTTTGATTTACGAAGTTTAGAAAAGGAAATGATAGTCGGACGGTGATCTTACCTCGGGGGCCTGAAGAAGCAGAATGTTGAATCCTTGAAGAATGACGAAGTTGAAGCCCGGGCGTGGAGGCAGAGATTGTTGGGGTCACACTATGCTCTTTAGTTCTTCCTAACATGCAAAAATGACAGGTCAAAAATTGTTTAAATAGGCCCTAAGTGCAATTAATACCCCTTAATGAATGGTGGTATGACGACGGTTGAGGTAGGTGAGTTTAAATTTTCAGGATGGCGACAGGAGAATCCGAGTCCGAGGGCCGGAAGGACATCGGAGCATAGTCGTTTCAATTTTGACAAGTGATGCAGATGGCCAAGGAAGCACCAAGGTCCAGGAGGACGCCGATCGTCGGCAGTTCGGAACAGCGAAGCCACAAGGGAAACCCAGAAAGGGAAACCCGATGGTTTGTGCCCGAAGGATCCCGTAGACGCCAGAAAGGTAAATTGATAGAGAAAACTCAAAAGGGCTTAAGACTTAGCACCTTTCTGAGAGGCAAAATATGGTCAACCTAAAATGATACTTTGAAGAACGTCTTGACCGTCAAGGACACCAAAATGGGGGCATGCAAAACGAGGTGGAAGCAAAAAGGACTTGACAAGTCGAAAGGAAAGAGAGGGTTCTCATTCCAAACGAGGCAGGCGTGCTATAGGCACAACAAATTGGATGTTCCGGCAAGTCTTGGATATAGGAAATACAAGTATCAATTTGGCTGTTCGAACAACGAACAAGTTCTTGGAAGTACAAACGTCTCTTGAAGGTACGAGGCGAATTTGCATTGAGTTCTTAAATAAGTATGGGGCTGCTTACCCAAAAATTGAGGCTATCCTCACACTGCTAAGTGAGGTTTGGGAAAAGTAGTTTTCCTTCAAGGACAATGACCATTGGTTGATGGATGTGTGGAAGCGAGACTTCAATCACCGAAAGGAAAGGCTGGAACAAGTCCTTGAGCGAGTAACTCCGGATATTGAATGGGCCAAGGAGGCCGGGGGGGATTGTTCCCGATACCTGAAGTTGATGACGGGGTATGAAATGCCCGCTGTCAAGATCAATCCAGAAAGCATAAAGCCTCACTTCCGAAAGAGGATGGAGGATGGGATGTCAACCGAGAATACTACAGATTTTATAAGCTTTGTTGCCCAAGCTTTTGCCCAGTTCGAGCTATTCAGAGACCACGTTGCCAAGTATGACGAGGAATGGGAAAAGCTTGTTAACAATTCCAAAGAATGGAGTTACCAAGTGCTGAGATCCGACATCATTGAGGTCGACAATTTTCGGTCGGTGGTCTTGAAATTCATAGAGTATGCAGCCTCGAAGAAGTAGGAGGGAAACCCTGTTATTGATGAATAATTCCTAAAGGAATAGCTATGGCAAAGAGCAATCAACAAGAAGACAAAAATGCTACAGTGCCACCACTAGAAGACAAAATAGGGATATGGACAAAGTGTATTTTAAATTGTAATATATTTGGGGGTAGGTTAAACCCTAGTGTAAAGTGAATCTTGGCCACTCATTTTTCTTTTTGAAATCTATAAATAAGGGTCTCCTCCTCTCGTTTAGAGAGAGTTGAGTTTTTGTAAGGACATGCTACAAAAATTGCAATAGAAATACATTGATCTTGGTGTATTTTTGGATTTCTTCTCATGTTTCATGATTCTTCTCTCATAAGTTAAGATTTTAGTCTGATTTACTTTGTTGTTCTAATTTCCTTTTAGCTATCCTTGGTAGATTTAGTAATGTTGTCTTTGGTTGTGAATATTCTTGTTGTGTGTGTGCTTTTCTTGTCCATACTTTTAGTCATTTGCTACTGGTAGATGGCTGTGTAAAGTTATTCTGGACTCTGATTTTATAGCTGCTCTTTAAACTTTATCTTTGTTCATACATATATATGGCGAATGAATGATGAAATATTTTCAGTCCTTTGAAGATAGCATAGATTTCATGGCATTGTGAAATTTTTGATTAAGTGAAATTCTATTTTAAGAAAACTGTCCATAGCAGAAACCTCCATAATCACTGTTCATCGGTAGTTGCAGCTCCAGGAAATCTCTCTCTCTTTCCCTATTTCCTTTTTTTTAGAAGTGACCTATGCTAAGGTTCATTGCACATTCTAAAGCAAAACTTAAAACTGAAATGGAGTCCCAGACTACTGTTTGAACCTGCAACAAAAGTGCAGTAATTTCCTATATGAGGAACTCTATTCGCAAATCCAATTCTCCTCTAGCTTGGTCCATGTAAGTCTGCCCTGTGATTACCAACAAAAATCAAATCAACATCAACTGAGACATTCCATGCAAGTCAAGACCTAACATTAGAGACCTTGGGATAGTGTTCTGCAATTTGATTGTGGAAGATTGTCTTTCAAGAGAGATGATGCACCTATGCATCACTTGTGTTGAGAGGTGCATAAAAAACACATCAACATGGAGGAGTGAGATGAACATGTTTTACCTATCCACAAAGGAGATTCCAATTATATTGGAGGATGTACGAAGGATGTTGTGAATCATGATCTATGATTATTTAATGTATTACAAAGCTTGAGATTGATGCAACATTGGAGAGACTTTTTTGGAGTGACTTTGTGCATCAACTTGTCACTTGATACAAATGCATGTGTGGGGCTCGCATAGGAGCTATCATTAGTTCTAGTGACCCTTGTGAGTAATATATTATTGGCTAACAAGGTCAACTGCTTCTTCCCCATTAGATTGACATAATGTGTGTCAAATATATGGGCAACGAGGATGGATTTTTCTTTTGGGCCATGCATACTTGCATAACTATACAAATATCTTCACCTAGCCATCTACAAAGATGGGAGGAGTATAGGATTTGAGACATTATTGTAGATCTAGATCCATGAGTATATTATAGTGATAAGGACCATTGGAGATAAGTTGAAAAGGGTCGAGGGTGAGCTCTATATTTTTGGATTGGGTGGGAGGTAGAGATATAGTCATTTTGGTGACTTAGCATACAGGGGGAGAGTTCTAGATAAGGTGGATGTAGTGTTTGTTGACAGTTGTTGTCATTGATGTCATTAGTGATTGTTGGTTATCATTGATGTAAACACTTGAGAAGTAAGTTGTTAGTCCTTGTTATTGGTTGTCATTGCTATATTCAATTTGGGCTAACTATGGTGATGAAGTTCATGGTTGGATGTCAGGACTTATCAAAAAAGGATTGGTGATGTTCGTGGTTGGATGTCAGGCCTTATCAAAGAAGGATTGGTGAAGTTCATGGTTGGATGTCATGCCTTACCAAAGAAGAATTGTTGAAGTTCATGGTTGAATGTCATGCCTTATCAAAAAATAATTGTTGAAGTTCATGATTGGATGTTATGCCTTATCGAAGGAGAGTTGTTGATGTTATGCCTTATCAAAGGATAATTGTTGAAGTTCATATAATGCATTATTACTGTTAGTAGAGTTGATTTCATAATGATATATTCAGATGAGGATTAGAAGCATGATTGAAGTGGAGAGATGTTGTTGAAGGTCTACAATATGCATTATTCTCTCTCCTGATGTTCCTGATGAAGTATGTGTTGCTAAAAGGAAGTTTTGTCTCCATAAGTTGCTTAAGTGTTTCTAGTTCAAGAAGCTGCATTGAAGTTTGTTCAAGAGAATGCTTCGCATTCCCTCGCTATTGATGCTTGGTCTTGCGGTTTGGTATTCAATGTCAATGTTTTGTGGATGTTGCAATCCTATCTTTTTAGGTCACCTGTATTGCCGAGGAGATCTCTATGAATTGCAGAAGGTTGGCAGTGTTGTTGGTTGTCTAGACTGGTCCGAGAAATGCTTCACATTTCTCCGTATTGACGTCTCTACTCTTGTGGCTTGGTGAATGTGCTCTCAATATCTGTGCAGTGTCTCAGTTCCAATCTCATGTGTTAAAGTGATCCACAAGTTTTTGTACTAAAGGTACATCCTCTGGCTATGTATTATGTGCTTCTTGAATGAAGTATTTTATATCCGTTTGATCTGTGGTGGCTATTGATGGAATGATAGTAGGAAGAAGTGTATGAAAGTGTTACTGAATGTTCAAGAAACATCCCCATTTGATCCACATGTTGCTAATTGGCCGCTTTGATGCCGCATTGTGTCTTGAGTTGGCTTTCTAGGTTATTTATGGATATTTGGCTGACATGGCTTGTTCCTTTGCTTGCATCATGTGCTTGGGAGGTTGTGCCAAGAATAGAAGATGTGCTATGATAGATTTGGGTCTTGACCTATCCTGCTTGGAACCACACCAAGTTAATTCAATTGGAACAATATTTTTGGGCTGATTGGTTATGTGCTTTACGTTTCATCCACATGTTTCCTTGTTGTCAACTTAGGTTGATGTGCGCCTGTGTGTAAATGGTTTTGGATCACATTGGAAGAAGTGTAAAATTGTATTTGGTCCTCTCTATCTTTTGGATAGGAACACATTATGCTTTGGTGGCTGATCAATTGATTTCATTTTTTATCCTTTTCTGGTCGACTTAATTGAAGTTTTGAAGTGTTGCGGTGGATATATATGCAAGATCATTTCAAATGCAATAAGATGAGCAGTCTACAAGTGCGAAGAAGTGTGTGTACGAATTGCATTAAATATCCAACAGTGAGTGCTAAAGTTTTTGAAAGGAAAGATCAATTATGCTATAACTCCTTAGTCAGTAGAGTGTTATGTTGACAAGCATTGCAATCTTTATCTAAATCTTTGTATCCTACTCTGAGATAGTGAATCTCATCAGGTCCTCTATATCTTTCTCTTGAAGTTGTGTTGGCTTTAGTCCTCCAAGTCCTTTTGTATCTCGCTCTAAGGCAGTGAGCCTTCTTGCAATATTTTTTGGCAGTGAGCCTGTATATATTGTGAGTTAACTCTCACCATAGTTTTTCCCTCATTAGATTTTCCACGTAAATTTGGTGTTCTCCTTGTGCATGTGTGTGTCCTCTATTTCTTTCTTACTATTGCTAATCTAGTTAAAAGTAGAATTGCTATATCTTGCATTGTTTAAAGGTTGTTGAAGTTGCTAAGGATTCAAACTGTTATATCATTCTATGTTACTATTATCTTTTAAGGTTTTGACCTGATAAAGGAGGTTGGATTGTGTTGAAAGTATCAAGATCCAAAAGGGCTTAAGTTTTTTGTCTAGATTGATTCACCCCCCTCTTAGTCTCTTGGTGTGTTCAACAATTGGTATTAGAGCCAAGTTCCTCTATAGAAGCTTAACAAATTGAGGAAAAGATTCAGGATGACACATGATGGTTCATACAAGGGTTCTAGGTTTGATGGGATTAATTACTCTTTCTAGAAAATGAGAATGGAAGGAAACCAAAAGACTCTTGGGTTTGGTGTGTGACAATCAGTCAAAAGTGGTTATACTGCTCCTACCACTCCTCTTGCAGATCCAATTGAAATTAGACTATATGAGTACAATGCCAAAGTCAAGAATGCTACCTTGTGTGGGTTGGTTGATTCAATTTTTTGAAGGTGATGAACTGTAGTTCTGCCAAAGATGTTTGGAAAAAGCTTAGAAACATCTATGAAGGAGATACTAAAGTGAAGCGAGACAAGATGTAGATATTTAAGAGCAAATTTGAGACTCGAAGGATGATAGAAGATGAAGACATTACAAGCTATATGCTCTGAGTACAAGAAGTTGTATGTGGCATATCTAGTCGTGGTGGAGAAGTAAATGAAAGTGAAATTGTGAAGAAGGTTTTGAGATCTCTCTCAAAATATTATAGTCACAAAGTGTCTGCCATTGAAGAGTCTAAAAACTTGGATGAGTATTTAGTTGATGAAATGTTTGGTACTCTTACTGCCTTTGAGATGAGAGAGTTTGATAAAGATGTTCCAAAGAAGGAAGTTGCAATCAAATCCAAAAAAAATATTGAAGTTGAAGCTATTGATCAAAATGACGACTTTGATGAAGTTGAAGCTAACTTTGCAAGAAGATTGAAGAAAGGCACTGGCAACTATAACAGTAAGTTACCTTCGAAATGTTTCAATTGTGGAAGGATTGGTCATTTTGCATTTAAATGTCCCTATAAAGAATCTATTGATGATAACAAAAGATAAAAAATCAAAAGAGGATTCTATTCTAAGGAGGACAATTGGTCCTCCAAAGATGAAGATAATGATGAAAATGATGAAAATCTATTCATGGCTTTGAAAGGAAAAAATGACAACATTGGAGAATGTAAAGGGTCTGGTATCTTACAAAATAGTAAGGTTAATGAAAGATCAATGGTAGTATGGATTGCCTTTCATGCAAAGGAAGAGGAAAATGCTTGGGTAATTGATAGTGGGTGTTCTCACCACATGATGGGTGACAAAAGTAAGTTCATTAGTCTCAAAAAGGTCAATAGTGGAGATCTTAAGTTTGGTGATGACAAGTCAACACAAATCTATATAAAAGGTGATATAACAATTGATGGAAATAATAGAACTGAAGATTTCCTTTATGTCAAAGTTCTGAAACATAATCTCCTAAGTATCAGTCAAATGTGCAACAAAGGATACAATCTTAATTTTCATGCTAATGGATGTGAGATCAAAAAGGAAGGTTCCAGAAGGCTTGTTGCTAAAGGAACAAGGAAAAATGGTAATATCTATCATCTAAAGGAGGCTAATGGAAGAATTTGCTTATTGGTTCAATCCGGAGAATGTTGGTTGTGGCACAAAAAGATGGGGCACATAAACTTTGAAAACATTGTGAAGATTAGTTCCTCTCATGCAGTGAGAAATATGCCTAGGATAACCAAGCCAACAAACACATTATGCAAAGAGTATCAAATGGGCAAGCAAACAAAGACGAGTTTCAAAAGCAAGGAGTGCTCTGTTTCAATGCCATTGGAGTCAATTCACATTGATCTATGTAAACCTACAAGGATAATGAGATAACAAGGTGAATGATACTTTATGTTGCTTATAGATGATTACACTAGAATGACTTGGGTTACATTCTTAAGAGAGAAATCAAAAGCCTTTGATAAGTTTAAGATTTTGAAAGAAAGTTGAAAATGAAATGGATGTTAGGATCAAATGTTTAAGGCTAGATAGAGGTGGTGAATTTACTTCATATGAATTTGAATTTTTTTGTGAAGATCGTGGAATTAGGAGACATTTGTTTTCTCCTAGAACCCCTCAGCAGAATGGGGTAGTTGGAAGAAAAATATAATAGTGCAAGACATGGCTAGAACAATGATGAAAGATGCTGACCTACCAGATATGTATTGGAAGGAAGCAATTCACACTGCTGTCTATCTGCTTAACAAAATGTAGTTTAGAGTCAACAATAATAAGACCCCTTATGAACTATGGTATGGAAGACATCCTACAATCAGATACTTCAGAATCTTTGGCAGTTGATGCTACATCAGAAGAGATAGAGGTGATCTTGGAAAGTTTGATTCCAAGTGTGATGAAGAGATCTTTCTTGGTTAGTCTACCAGGAGCAAGGCATACATATGCTACAAAAAGTAGGTTATGAAAGATGATTGAAAGTAAAAATGTCAAAGTAGATGAAGGCTTGTGTCAAATTTCACATGAACCTGAAGTTTTTGGATCTGATATGCTTCCCTAGATTGAAGAAGAAGAAGAAATAGAAGGGAAAGAGGAGACGAAACCAAAACCAGTAAAAAATCTAAAGATTCCAACAAAATATGTGCAGAAGAATCACTCTACAGATCAAATCATTGGAGATAAGGATGAAGGTGTGCTGACTAGGAGAAAGTTTGGAAGATCCAGTGAGCAAGTAAATCTGTGTTTGTTGTAAAAAGTTGAGCCCAAGAACTTTGTTGATGCTAGCAAAGAGGACAATTGGATAAAGGCAATGGAGGAAGAACTTGATTAGATAGAAAAGAATCAGACTTTGAAATTAGTTCCTAGACCTACTGATAAAAATATCATAGGAAAAAATGGGTGTTCCAAACAAACTAAATGAGGATGGTGAAGTGGTGAGGAATAAAGCCAGATTGGTTTGAAAAGGATATTCACAAGTAGAAGGTATTGATTATGAGGAGATCTTTGCTCCAATAGCTAGAATGAAATCTATAAGGATGTTTCTTGCTCTTGCTTCTCATAAGAATTTCAAAGTATATCAAATGGATGCCAAGTCAACTTTCCTGAATGGTGATTTAGAAGAAGAGGTATATATTGAGCAGCCAGATGGATTTTAGTTATCAAAGAATTCAGATATGGTTTGAAGACTCAAGAAAGCTCTATATGGTCTCAAGCAAGCTCCCAGAGCTTGGTATGCTAGATGGGATAAGTACCTACTTTGAAGCAAGGGTTCAAGAAAGGTAATGCAAATAGTAATATGTACATTAAGGTTTAGAAAGACAAGTTGTTGATTGTGGTTGTGTATGTTGATGACATCATATTTGGTGGAGATGATGATATGTGTAAAAATTTTGTAGAGGAAATGCATAAAGAATTTGAAATGTCAATGATTGGTGATTTGTCCTTCTTCCTTGGACTTCAAATTATTCAACAATATGGTGGTATCTTTATTTCTCAAACTAAATATATAAAGGAAATATTGAAGAATTTTGGGATGGAAGATTCCAAACTAGTGGGTACTCCTATGGTGATAGGCTGTCACTTAAATAAAATCTGACGAGTCTTTGGAAGTTGACAAGACTCTCTACAAGTCCATGATTGGAGGTTTGTTGTATTTAACTACTTCTAGATTAGATATCATGCATGTGGTATGTTTGGTTTCTAGATTTCAAGCCAATCCTATGCAATCTCATGATAAAGTTGTAAAAAAATATTCAGATACTTGAATAGTACTTTGGATTATGGCCTATGTGGTGTAGGGGCACTAGGAGCTCCATTTTGCTCATTTTTGTAATTTTGGGTTTTTAGGTGATTAATGGGTTTTAAGGTCCAAAAAGATCATTTATGACCATCTACAATGTATTTAATTTATTTTGGTGAGTTATGGGTCATGGGTTTGAAAGTTGTCAAAATTGTTGAAAGTTGTCAAAGTTACTAAAAATTGCCATGCAACTTTTGGCAAGTGTCAATAAAAATCAAGGAGACATTAAAAATAAGTTAGGAAACATTTGTAACTAATGAAAAAGGAAAGAATAAGATGTGCATGGTCAAACGCAAGGAGGAGGAGTTTATTTTTGGTGTTTTGATGAATACAAGCAAGCTTTTAGAGTGATTTTCTTGAGTTACAACATTTTCTATCATCTTGTACGGGCTGTACGACCTATGCATGGGTCTGAAAGTGATTGAACAACGTGGGGATGTGAATCTAGTTTATTTTGGTTTTGTGGCATAGAGTTTCGTTGCATATTTTAAAAGTTACAACATTTTTACTAAAAATTGTCAAAAATCTTGCCTAGGCTTTCTAGTCAACTTGTTTTGATCATATCTTGAAATCCATGCAGTGAAAAATCATGAAATTTTGTCAGAAATTATGTTTTTATATATATTTCATATTTTAGAAGAATGGATTCATGGGTATTGTAGAATGTTATTGAGGGTGTATGTACGAAGGTCTTATAGACCCATTCAAAGAGTTTTTGAGCTTCTTAGGCATTTATTTGATAAAATGACATGACTATCCTAAAGGACTGTATATGATAGTGTTGGGGTAGCAATTGAAAGTTGAAAAAATATAAGTCTAAAAGTGTTGTTTGTGCATATTTCTCATTGGGAAGGGGTCTTAGAAGGTCCTATAGACCTGTACAAAGGATTTTAGAGCACTCTTGAAGGTTTGGACAAGTTTTATTGTGATTGTCCCAAGAGGGAAGATTTTGCAACCTTAGGGTAAACTTTATAAAGTTGTGAGTCTCATGAATGTTTTCATTGTGATTCATTACATAGAAGCTGCTCATGGTCCTTAGAAAATTCTTCCATGAAATTTTACTTTGTCTCAAGCAAGTTGGATCAAGCCTCAAATAGGTTCAACGCTAGTTTGTGACCTTTTCTCTTGACTTGGTTGAATGTTCATATTGAAATGCAGTTCTGCCCCATGATGTTATGTTGTCCTGCCTGGTAATTGGAATGTTTCCTTCCTATGAAATCCTTGAAAAACCAAGTAATTAGTTGTTTGCAAGGTGTACTAAGATGCCCCA
Source organism: Sequoiadendron giganteum (assembly GCA_007115665.2). Taxonomy (NCBI): domain Eukaryota; kingdom Viridiplantae; phylum Streptophyta; class Pinopsida; order Cupressales; family Cupressaceae; genus Sequoiadendron; species Sequoiadendron giganteum. The sequence continues at coordinate 840,749,568 of CM021101.1, read as the reverse complement.
TATGTTGCTGCCCATGAAGTCCTTCAAGAAATGCCTCGAGTTTGTCAAGTTTTACTAAGCTCTATCCTTCCTCTCCATCATTTTGGTATCAAAGAGTAGAAGATCTGGATGGTAGGAAGAAATAAGTGGAAGCTACAAGAGGCTTAATAGTTTTGTTGTATTGATCAGTTTGCAAGGTGTGCATTATGTGGCAAGTTGTGTGGGTGGTTTAGGCAAGAGAAACCTAGATAGGCTTGAAGGAAGGAGAAGAGTACAAGTGATGCTCAAAAAAGAAGTTGTCAAAAGACAGGTGAAAAAGACTCGGGTGAGGTGGAAAGATGGAACTAGAAAAATTTCTTACAGTGATGAAGCTTATGGAAGAGATAAGGAAAAGGAACCATCCCAAGCCACAACATGATGTTGAAGTAAAGATAAGAGAGATAAGAGAGAGTTTGGACAAGTTGGAAATTATAGAGGATCTACTACAAGGAAAAAGATCACATGGATTCTTTATAGAGATTAAGAGAAAGGTAAAGTGGCCTCTTAAGAAAATGATGGAAAAGAGAAGGAAGCAATAGGAAGCTAACAGATTGAGAAGGTGGTTGAAAGTACTTGACAAGTCATCCAAGGAAAGAGATGTGGGGGAAAGTAAGTCTCATTGTTTTGAAATTAATGAAAGCTTTGAGTGTGTAAATGTAGGGATAACAATAAACGAGGAAAAAATCCTAAATGTAGAATATGAAATATTGTGTCATCTTGAGGAAGGTGAGATACTTGGTGAATGCATATTGAATTCTATTTTTGATAGTAAAAGGTTGATGAATAAAGAATATATTTTGTGTTCTCCTAGGGAAAGACCAGTGTTTGATTAAATGCATGATGAATTGGATGATTTATTATGAATGATAAGTTGTTTGCAACAATAGGACAAACTGAAAAGTTCAATGATGAATGCAACCTTGAAGTGTTGTAGGAAGAATTTAGTCCATATATGAAGATTGATCAAATACTTTGGAAGGAGATAACATGTTTGAAAAAGGAGGAACACTAATTTGTGTATGAAAGTCAAGAGAAATTAACAATTGCGATGGAAATATTAGAAGATGTTATTTATTAAAGGAGACCCTTGGAGGATAAGTTCAGTTCTAACTCAACAATAACACACATGGAGGATCTCTTGGGTGTTGAAGTGGAGTGTATGGTGCAAGGAGATAAGGAGGAGACCTCAAGGTATCAATATTTTATTTCTAATCTTTCATTGGACTATGTATGTGCAGGTTTGTTAGACAAGGAGATATAAATCATTGAGAAGCAGGTTCTTGAACGAGATCAGGTTCAGAGGAGGATGCCAAAAGAGGAATATCTTGCAAGGACGAAAGAAGAAAAGGAGACGAGAAGTCAACCTAGAGCAAACAAGTTGAAGAAACATAGAAAAATCCAAGAAGACATCAAGGCAATAGTGCAGAAGAATTGGAAGACCAAGAAGAAAAAAAAGACCTACACTTAAGCGGGACTTGATTTTTCTTCCCCTTGGGTGTATGGTGCAGGGCACTAGGAGCTCCATTTTGCTCATTTTTAAAATTTTGGATTTTAAGGTGATTAATGGGTTTTAAGGTCCGAAAAGGTCATTTATGACCATCTGCAATGTATTTAATTCATTTTTGGTGTTGTGGGTCATGCGTTTCAAAGTTGTCAAAGTTGCTAAAAATTGCCATGCAACTTTTGGCAAGTGGCAATAAAAATCAAGGAGACATTAAAAACAAGTTAGAAAATGTTTGTAACTAATGAAAAAGGCAAGAATAAGGTGTGTATGGTTGAATACAAGAAGGAGGAGTTGATTTTTGGTGTTTTGATGAATACAAGCAAGCTTTTACAGTGATTTTTCTAAGTTGTAGCATTTTTCGTCATCTTGTACGGGTTGTACAACCTATGTACATGTATGGAAGTGATTAAACAAAGTGGGGATGTGAATCTAGTTTATTTTGAATTTGTGGCATCGAGTTTCAATACATATTTTAAAACTTATGGCATTTTTACTAAAAACTATCAAAAACCTTGCCTAAGGTTTCTAGTCAACTAATTTTGATCATATCTTGAAATTCGTATAGTGAAAAATCATGAAATTTTATTAAAAATTATATTTTTGTATATATTTCATGTTCCCAAAGTTTCAAATCCCTATATTTTTGTTTGATGTGGTTTTTATTTAGTAGATCTATTCTTGACTGTGTGACGAGACAATCATAAAGGGTAGCAAAAGGTAAATTGCTTGCAAATCTCAGAAGAATGGATTCATGGGTATTGTAGAATGTTATTGAGGGTGTATGTACGAAGGTATTACAGACCCGTTCAAATATTTTTTGAGCTTCTTAGACATTTATTTGAAAAAATGGCATGACTATCCTAAAGGATCGTATATGACAATGTTGGGGCAACAATTGAAAGTTGAACAAATCTAAGTCAAAGTGTTGTTTGTGCATATTCCTCATTGGGAAGGGGTCTTAGAAGGTCCTACAGATCTGTACAAATTATTTTAGAGCACTCTTGAAGGTTTAGACAGGTTTTATTATGAATATCCCAAGAGGGCATATTTTGCAGCCTTAGGTTAAACTTTATAAAGTTGTGAGTCTCATTAATGCTTGCACTGTGATTCATCACATAGAAGCTACTCATGGTCCTTTAGGGTCCTTAGAAAATTCTTCCATGACCTTTTACTCTGTCTCAAGAAAGTTGGATCAAGCCTCAAACAAGTTCAATGCTAGTGTGACCTTTTCTCTTAAGTTGGTTGGATGTTCATATTGAAACAGTGTTGTCCCATGATGTTATGCTATCCTACCTAGTAATTGGAATGTTTCCTTCCTATGAAATCCTTGAAAACCAAGCCATTAGTTGTTTGCAAGGTGTACTAAGATGCCCCGTATGTTGCTGCCCATAAAGTCCTTCAAGAAATGCCTTGAGTTTGTCAAGTTTTACTAAGCTTTGTCCTTCCTCTCCATCACTATGGTACAAAAAGAATCAAAAATTTATTTTAAGTGCCTATACTGATGTTGATTGGGCACATTGTGTGGATGACCATTGTTATGTGACTTTTTCCCCAAGAGAAGCAAAAGTTATGAAATAACCCTTTAAAAATTAAAAAGGGAGATAGAAATAAAGGATATTATGATTCTTTGGTTAAAAGAGATATCAATAAAGAATATGTATAAATACCTTTTTAAAAAGGGAAAGAATAATTATTTATTTAAATAATTATTAGAGGCAACCTTTGTGAAAGGGTGTGATGGTTTGGAAACCACCCCTTATGACTTATATAAAGCATTTGTGTGAGATATGGAAAAAAATTAAGAAGAGAACATTCAAGGAAGAGAAAAGTGGTTGGTGAGCTATGGACAAGATGGAGAAGGGGGCACACCATATGTGCATGTCCAACCCAGGTACAAAAGTGCACTCAGGACCGTTCTGGCTAGGGCTTGGGTATTGCACGAGTGTTGAGCATTGTTCTAGTGGAACAAACACTCATGTAGAGAAATGAAGTACACTTATTTCTCCTAGATTGCTCCATAGCAAGAGCCAACACCACTGACATCTTCCTAAGGTGAGAGTGGCTTTTCCCAATGCTATTATTTAGATAGTATTAAAAACTATTGATGCTAGTGTATATAATGGGAATATTATCTATATGATTTTGATGTTGATATTATTAATCTTTGTGGAGGTGCTATTCCATATATTATGTTAATTATTTAATTGTCACATGTTTATAGTTTACATTGATTATTCACATTTATTTTGATAACATTACCTAACTCAAATTATCTTAATTCTAATATTCATTATATTAAATCCACTATTAATACTTAATAACTATAAGAGGGAAAGTGACATTACATTTGGTATCAAACCCTAATGATCAGGCCTTCCTATCTTTGAAATTTTATTTATGTTTTGAAATTCCATATTAACCAATCTTTAAAATTCTCCTTGTATGTGTCTAGCAATATACACTTGCCCCAAACTTTGAATGAGGAAACTTGATTCTATAAATCTAAACTATAACCTTTGTTTATATGCTAATCTTTGTTTCTCTATATGCTAGTTGGACTTATTGAAAATGCTATATCATACATATGACTTCATATTCATATTTAATATCTTGTTTAAAATTGATATTGCTTTGAGAACTCCCTATTTAAAACTAGACTCAACTTAAGACACCATAATCCTCTTTAATTCTATCTATATACAATTCATTTAAACATATCTTAATTCTAATTTTAAGCATAACCCTTACACTCTGGATATCTCTATCCACTTAGCTATGCATATATGCCTTCAAACTATTCAATTTCACTTACTATTCACATTCTCCTCATTGATGTTGTCTTAATCATCCAGACATTTGGTTGAGATACAAAGTTGCATATTCAAAATAAAATCTTGTCAACTACCTCATGAATAATGAGTAATTAACGAATTTATAGTTAAAAAAAATATTAAGATTATAAAACTTTCACTGAATTTATTCTTGGCCTTTGCTTTGGGATGTAACCATTTGTAAAGGCAACGTTGCATTTAATCTGGGTTTTTGTGGGCATTGAGATATCCCCCTGTATTAAATATTATCATGAATAACAACATAAAGACTGAGAATCACTACAAAAAAATAGGAAAATAGCGTCTGATTTTAGTGTTTTTTTGTTCACGAATTGGGCGATCTTGCTGGCACAAAAATTGACGCAAACAGGCATGGTCTTCTCGGTGCCGACTTTGGCGTTGATTTTTGCATCGGACTTAGCGCCGGGAAATCGTAGCTCCCCCGCTAGCACCAAAAATAGCCTCTCTATTAGTTCCGGAAATAACTTCAGAAATAGTGTCTAAATTGGTGCCCAATTTGGCTTCTGATTTTTCTTCTATGCTTCTGCTCTCCATTTTTGCTTCTAGTTTTGCTTCCAGGTTTGCTTCCAATTTTGCTTCCGATTTTGCTTCTTCTTTTGCTTTCGATTTTTCTTCTAGTTTTGCTTCTGGTTTTGCTTCTAGTTTTGCTTCCAATTTTACCTCCAATTTTGCTTCCAATTTTGCTTCCGATTTTGTGTCCAGTTTTGCTTTCGGTTTTTCTTCCAGTTTTGCTTTTGGTTTTGCTTCTAATTTTGCTTTTGTTTTTGCTTCTAGTTTTTTTTCCATGTTTGCTTCCAGTTTTGCTTCCGATTTTGCTTCCAGGTTTGCTTCTAGTTTTGCTTCCAAGTTTGCTTCCAATTTTGCTTCCAAGATTGCTTCTGGTTTGCTTCTAGTTTGGCTTCTATTGTTGCCTCCTTTTTTGCTTCTAAAAATGCTTCTTGTTTTGCTTCCATTTATTAATTTAATATGTTTTATTTCAATTTAATTAGTTAAATATATCACGCCTCTTAAATAATTCATATGATTATAGAGTAAGTAATTTAATTATTTAACTCATATGATTAAATAAGAAGATAATTATTTTATTGGGTCGATAACATGAAATTTTTGTATTGCTTGTAAAGATAAAAAAGTACATCTATTGTTCAGTGTCATTACCCACCAAAAGAGATTAACACTTCTCTGATTTGTTCAATTACATTATGGAGGTGCCAAGCATTCATTTTACCTTTCATCACAGCCTGAACTATTATTGTAACATGATTATCATCTATAATTAAAACAGGTGAGTCAAATATCTATAATTTAATTGAATTTGACAACATCCATCTTCAGCAGTAAATTAAAATCATCATAATTAATAAATATCCATCCAAAAATCATCAACCACTTTCAATACTGATAAGATCATTATCATATATAACTAAAACAAGTGAAAGTCAAATATGCCAGTACATCAAAAACATGTCAAAATGATACATGTCCAACAGTTGACATAAGTGAAAATGATACATTTACAAATGATATAAATAAAATTGATAAATTATGTAACTCAAACTGATACAAGTCAAGATGATACATGTCCAAATGATATAGTGAAAATGATACATGTCAAAATGATACAACTCAATAATATAGTACTATAGGCTGTGAAAATGATACATATGATAGTAACCATGAAAAGAGTCATCATAATGATATACCAACAATGATCCATGATGCAGTCTATATGATCATGAATGTCATTGGTTACTACCACCAACTGTCTCATCATCATCATCACCATTGTGATCATCATCGTCATCATCATCATCATCATCATCATCATCATCATCATCATCATCATCATCATCATCATCATCATCATCATCATCATCGTCATCGTAGTCATCGTCGTTGTCATCATCATTGTCATCGGCCTTAGTGTCTTTCGTATCTGCATCATCATCATCCTCTGCCATGTGATCTGTACCGACAAAACCAATATTTTGTGGATCTATATCATGTTGAGGAACATCTTGATCTTTTGGAAGACCCGTGTTCTGCCAAAAAAAAACATTTAAAATGAAAAGTTATTATTTATTTCATGCAATAATTTATTTTTTTGTTATATATCTAATATTACAACATATGAGATGAAACCATAATCATATTACATCATATCAAAGTGCACATACCATAATAAAATTTCAAAAAGTTACAACTAATACTGGTGAGTCAGGAGAAACTTTAGCTTTAAAAAACAAAGCCAATTAGGCTGGCAACATTGAAAATTAAATCCCTAGCAGTATTTATGTTAGGGAAATTTCCTTTAGATGCAAGGATTCATAGCACATCAACCATGTGGTACAAATGATTAAATCCCATAGATGATCTGTAGCAATGAAAGAGTCTAAAAATTATTAAATCCCTAACAGTATTTATGTTAAGGAAATTTCCTTTAGATGCAAGGATTCAAAGCACGTCAAAAATTTGGTACAAATGATTAAATACTAGAGATGATCTGTAGCAATGAAAGAGTCTGAAAAGGTAGAGAGAGCTACATTGGTGACTCAGGAGAAACTTCAGCTTTCAAAAACAAAGCCAATTAGGTTGGCAGACGTGTGGATCAGGCCAGCATTTGGTGGAAGAGGAAGAAAGATGACTAGAACTCTGGAGGCCCACCATATTGGATTTTGGTATTCAACCATGAGAGCAAAAGAGAGGTCTAATATCATGTATCAAAACATTAAGCATGCATTCTTCTAGCCAGCGAAGAAGGAGATGATTACTTTACTTCATTTTCATTTGCATAACAATATCATGGCATGGGAACCAATAAGATCAAGGATGTCTAGTTTTATGTGGAGGTAATGGATGTGGTCCAAAATTTAGGAGGGGAAAGAAAGTCAATGTATGATCCTAATGAAATTAAGGAAGAACAACAAGAGAGGGACATGAAAAATAAAATCAATGCATAGTTTCAAGGATTTGTCAAGCAAGTAAGAGAGCTATGTGAGCAGCCTCATCTAAAATATTTTGAACTAGAGTTTGATATACCATTTAGAGAGCTTGGTTTTCATGGAAGAGGAAGACAAATGATTACTTTGCTTCATTTTCATTTGCATAACCATATCATGGCGTGGGAACCAAGAAGACCAAGGATGTCCAGTTTTATGTTGAGGTAATGGATGTGGTCCAAACATTAGGAGGGGCAAGAAGGTCAATGTATGATCCTAATAAAATTGAGGAAGAACAACAAGAGAGGGACAAGAAAAATAAAATTAAAGTAGAGTTTCAAGGATTTTTCAAGCGAGTAAGAGAGCTATGCGAGTAGCCTCATCTAAAAGATTTTCAAGTAGAGTTTGATATAGCATTTAGAGAGCTTGGTTTTCATGGAAGAGGAAGAAAGATGATTACTTTGCTTCATTTTCATTTGCATAACCATACCATGGTGTGGGAACCAAGAAGACCAAGGATGTCCAGTTTTATGTGGAGGTAATGGATGTGGTCCAAACTTTAGGATGGGCAAGAAGGTCAATGTATGATCTTGATGAAATTGAGGAAGAACAACAAGAGAGGGACAGGAAAAATTAAATCAATGCAGAGTTTCAAGGATTTGTCAAGCAAGTAAGAGAGTTATGGAAGCACCCTCATCTAAAATATTTTGAACTAGAGTTTGATGTACCATTTAGAGAGCTTGGTTTTCATGGAAGAGGAAGAAAGATGATTACTTTGCTTCATTTTCATTTGCATAACCATACCATGGCGTGGGAGCGAAGAAGACCAAGGACGCCCAGTTTTATGTGGAGGTAATGGATGTGGTCCAAACTTTAGGAGGGGCAAGAAGGTCAATGTATGATCTTGATGAAATTGAGGAAGAACAACAAGAGAGGGATAAGAAAAATAAAATCAATGTAGAGTTTCAAGGATTTTTCAAGCAAGTAAGAGAGCTATGGGAGCAGCCTCATCTAAAATATTTTGAACTAGAGTTAGATGTACCATTTAGAGAGCTTGGTTTTCATGGAGGAGGAAGAAAGATGATTAATTTGCTTCATTTTCATTTGCATAACCATACCATGGTGTGGGAACCAAGAAGAGCAAGGATGTACAATTTTATGTGGAGGTAATGGATGTGGTCCAAACTTTAGGAGGGGAAAGAAAGTCAATGTATGATCCTGATGAAATTGAGGAAGAACAACAAGAGGGATAGGAAATATAAAATCAATGTAAAGTTTCAAGGATTTGTCAAGCGAGTAAGAGAGTTATGGGAGTAGCCTCATCTAAAATATTTTGAACTAGAGTTTGATATAGCATTTAGAGAGCTTGGTTTTCATGGAAGAGGAAGAAAGATGATTACTTTGCTTCATTTTCATTTGCATAACCATACCATGGCATGGGAACCAAGAAGAGAAAGGATGTCCAGTTTTATGTGGAGGTAATGGATGTGGTCCAAACTTTAGGAGGGGAAAGAAGGTCAATGTATGATCCTGATGAAATTGAGGAAGAACAACAAGAGGGATAGGAAAAATAAAATCAATGTAGAGTTTCAAGGATTTGTCAAGTGAGTAAGAGAGCTATGGGAGCAGCCTCATCTAAAATATTTTGAACTAGAGTTAGATGTACCATTTAGAGAGCTTGGTTTTCATGGAGTTCCTTTTGAAGCCTCTACTTTTATTGCTTCTACGATAAACTGTTTGGTAGATTTGGTGGAATTACCTTTCTTAGTAATCACTATTAGTGAGATTGAGATTGTTAATCAATTAGGCGCTAATTTCTTGTAGCAATGAAAGAGTCTGAAAAGGCAGAGAGAGATACACTGGTGACTTAGAAGAAACTTCAACTTTCAAAAACAAAGGCAATTAGGCTGGCAGACTTATGGATTAGGCCAACATTTTATGGAAGAGGAAGAAAGATGACTAGAACTTTGGAGGCCCACCATATGAATTTTGGTATTCAACCGTGAGAGTAGAAGAGAGAGCTGATATTATGTATCAAAACATTAAGCATGCATTCTTCCAACTAGCAGAGAAGGAGATGATTAATTTGCTTCATTTTCATTTGCATAACCATATAATGGCGTGGGAACCAAGAAAACCAAGGATGTCTAGTTTTATGTGGAGGTAATGGATGTAGTCCAAAATTTAGGAGGGGAAAGAAGTTCAATGTATGATCCTGATGAAATTGAGGAAGAACAACAAGAGAGGGACAATAAAAATAATATCAATGCAGAGTTTCAAGGATTTGTCAAGCCAGTAAGAGAGCTATGGGAGCAGCCTCATCTAAAATATTTTGAGCTAGAGTTTGATGTACCATTTAGAGAGCTTGGTTTTCATGGAGTTCCTTTCAAAGCCTCTACTTTTATTGTTCCTTCGGTAAACTATTTGGTAGAGTTGGTGGAATTACCTTTCTTAGTAATTGCTATTAGTGAGATTGAGATTGTTAACCTTGAGAGAGTAGGACTTGGGAAAAAGGCATTTGATATGGCTATTGTTTTCAAAGAATTCAAGCGGGATGTACTCCGTATGTATGCCATTCCTCAATCTTCGCTTGATGGCATCAAGGAATGATTGAACTCCATGGATATAAAGTATTATGAAAGCAGAATGAACTTGAACTGGCGACCAATTTTGAAGACTATTACTGATGATCCAGATAAATTTATTGAAGATGTTGGTTGGGAATTTTTGAATATGGAAGCTAGTGATTCTGATTTTGATAATTCAAAAGAGTCAAATTAAGGATATGAACCCTCTGATGTAGAAGAGGAATCAAAATTAGATGAGGAAGGTTTAGAAGATGAATCTCTTGTGGAGTTAGAGGAGGATGAAGAAGAAGAAGATGATTCTGAAGAGGAGGAAGGTAAAATATGGGATGAATTATAAGCCGAAGCTAGAAATGCAGATAAGGAAAAAGGAGATGAGTCTAACAGTGAAGAGGAAAGGTGACAATGAAAGGTAAAAGCTATAGGGAAGTCTCAAGCACCTGATATTAGAGATTCAAGAGGAATGCCTGCCAAGAGGCATAAATTCAGATGAATTGAGTTCATTTACATCCTTCTACTATTTATTCATGCACATAAATGGTCATCTTGTAATCATAAGATTTGAGCTCTATTTGCTCATCCTATGCATCAATAAACAACTCAACACAAGAGATGCAAATTGACATATTAACACAACAATATCCAACTAAGTTATTGAAACTCAACTATTGATACCTCGTTCTCCATCCAGATTACAAAATCGTTCCTTTTTGTTTTGTAACATATTCTTTTCAAATTGCTTTGGATGGCGGCCATATTTCTCCTCCTGTCAAAACATGGCACATGGACTAGTTAAACTAATTAATATGCAATAATTTACTTTTTCCAAGGAAAAAAAATATCATTTAACATATTTAATATACTTACAAATGTATAGATCAAGGCCTGTAAACCTTTCTGGCCATTGCGATGTGTGGCACGAATTTTCTCAAGCCTAGCCTTGGAGGCCTTGTCTTGAAACATATACTAATTCAATTTAACTATGCATAAATAAAATTTAAATATCGTTTAATAAATTTGATATAATCTTATGAGCAAATTAAAATACCTGCGTACTCTCCTCACCGGACTTCCTCTGTGCATCAGACTTCTCATATGCTTTTACAAGCTCTTTCCATACTTTCACACTTACATCAATTGGCCTTTTTTTCTACCTTAGCTCAGGAGGGATTTTTTTTTTATCTTCTTTGTTTGGTTGCATCAAAATCTCTTTTAGTTTTGAGACACTTGTAGCTTTATCTTCTTTACAGACCATCTTGTGCCAAATTCATTCTCCATGTCATGGATAACTGCTTTTTTCAAGTACATGGGTATCTTTGAGAATGGAAAATGTAGATGGTCTTTGAACCATTGAAGGAATGATTCCTTCAATCTACTCACAAACATTTTCCCAGCATCCATCATTCAGACTTCCCTTGAAACCACCTCATATTCTATCTTCGTATTGTAGCTACCAATGCAAGATTGAAAACATGGCGTGGTGGAAGAAGTTTGTGTCCCAAGAGTGGAAGTATTTGCTCCCTATTCCACATTCTTAGAGTTTACTATCATTGATTTCCTCCTGGATCTTTTGCTCGATCCAGGAGTGGTTGGGGAATCGATTGATTCCCTTTGACACAATTGATTTTTTTGCAATGTTTGAGGGGCGTTACCAGATTGTTTTTCTATGTTCTAGCAAGTGTTGTCCATTCCACATTAACCAATTTGTTCACTGCCTCTACCCCCAATATGGAAGCCAATTTGTCTTTATCTTTGTCAATCTCATGTCCCTATATATATATATATTTAAATTATATTTCTTCTTTTAAATTTAGAAATAAAAAAACTGAAAATTAAAATTCAAAGAAACAATGGAAACATTTACAAATCTATAAATTGACAATGAATTACCTCATTGTGGCCAGAGTTTGTTGACAATGCTCGCTTCCCTCCATTGCTTGACATTTTGAGGTGACCTAGGGTAAATTATTTTCGTCCAATCTGTGGAGGCAAACAAAGTACACACTATCAGGTATGAAAGTTTTTGTCTAGTTTGTGGTATAAAAGTTTTGTTTTGTGGGAAAATATGTTCATTGGTTTTACTTAGTGTTGATAACCTAGGGAAAATATGTTCGCTCGTTTTGCTTAGTGTTGATAACCTTATCATTAAAACTCTTTCATAATGCAATCTTTCACGAATTTGTCATGGCATTGGTGACTATGGCGCGGTTGGGAAAAACCAAGCGGTTTCTCATTTATTTTCAGCAGTTGCTCAACAGTGACCAACCCAATTCCCAAATTTTCCAAGCAGTTCACTATTTCCTTGATACCTAGGTTAGGGAAAGAATACAGAGGCATCCTCGCTTCGTGCTATAATATTTTGAGCCAAAGCTCAAATGGGTAGGGTAAATTTTTTTGTTGGTTTCTCAAAGGTTTTACAATTTATAATGATGGGACAATTTAGAGGTTGCCTGGACTGGTTAGGCCACGAACCAGTAAACAATCACGAATTCAAATGCAATACAAAGAGTAGTAAACAATCACAAATTCAACCAAGAAAAAATAAATTGTAACCTTACCTATGGTGTCGCAAACTAAATCGAATTTCTCATCAGTTGCTAGTAGCGCCCTGCTCTCTTCCTTCGCGCGACGTTTTCCCTTTTTTGTCATATGATTTCTTCCTTCACGCGGGAAAATTTAATTTTTTTTATTTTGATTCATTAGTCGACGCTTTAGTCGGTGTTAGTTAACGCCAACTTTAGCATCAACTATTGGCCATTAATGTAATCTATTTGGGACGTATAAGGCGATGTCAAGTGCGCCTAATTTAGCACCTATCATTGTTGTATAGTGACTATTTTCATTGTTGTGTATCACAGGATCCATAGTGTTGGAAATAATTCCAACTCCTACCTTGTTTTTGTGACCACCGCTATCCCATGGCTCCTTCATCAACTCGGTGGGGTAGAGTGGTTTTTACCGCGGTCCCGCAAGGTGCTTCATCCTTCTCAATGGTAGTGCGGTGAAAGCTTCTATGGCGGCACACAAGTCTTCCTTCTGTTCTTGGCGGTGTTGCAGTGACTCCCACAGTCCCACAAGTCTTCTACCATTGGCGTGTGGTAGTGCGATGACCACTGTTGTCTCACGGCTCCTTCATCAACTCGGTGCGGTAGAGCAGTTTTTACTGCGGTCATGCAAGTTGCTTTTCCCTTCTCAGAGGTAGCATGGTGAAAGCTTCTGTGGCGACATTTTTATTCATAGAGGAGGCCATGGAGAGAGGACGTGGACGACGTAGAAATACTAAATTGCTGAGAGGAAAGTAGGTGGAAATAGATGAGACATCAAAATCTACAGATATAATAGAGGTAAGAAGAGAAAGAAACCTCAACCAAAGGAGGAAGGTTTTTATGAATTCACAAATGCTACAACATAGAGGAGATTTAAAGTCATTTTTTTGTCCATGAGGCCTTTGAGATCAAACTTATTGGTTGAAAATGCACAAGAATGGTGATTAAATGTGATTCTATGATCAAGGGAAAAGTTTGAAAATTAGGATAGCCAAAACATGATATCAATATGTCAAATATATGACTAAAGTGAGGTTTTGTGTTGGATAGCATATTCATTGAAATGAAATAATTGGTGTACTAAAAATTATTCACTATGTTGTGTATTATAGGGGTGAGACGAGGCCATGGCAACAGATCGTGTCATATCAAATGAGGACACAACAGATGAAGCGAGACATCAGGTACTCAAATTTTGACTTAACTTAGGAAAAAATGATCTGATGGCATTTTGTGATACGTCCATCTTTTTTCACAGTATTGTTGAAATTTATAATGTATTATACAATCTTGACATAAATTAATGCATGTTGTCGATTATTTAAGATGGAGATTGGAGCAAATGCAGAGCCTAAGCTCTCAACTAGCAAAAGAACAAGATATGTACGTGGAAGTGGACCTAAAACTGTTAAATCATGTAGACGACAATGGGTGAAAGAGGATATGACAATGGATACTGCAAACACAACAAATGATTGCACTGAAGAAGAGGTAGGTCAGGACTATTGTAAATGGGATGAATACTTTGAGAAAATTATTATTTGTGGATGTTCTATATGTCATGGAAAGAAACAATTCAAATGAGCGATTGCACAAAGATATTACATATATGATGAGCTTCCGGTTGGTAGTATGCCTCCTACAATCAATTCAAATCCAATAGGAATTATGGTGAGGAATTTTCCAATTTGACATAAATAACATGTATACTTTGTTTAAATATTGTTTTATATTATTTAAATAACTATTTTTTTCTTAATGGATACTTGTAGGATAAAGTTCTTGGTTTAAAGTTTCTTGGATCACCGAATTCCAGCCTAGAGGGCAATGATCATTTATCAGATGATACATCTAACAAAAATATGTGCCAATATACCAGCTCGGAAGATGAGGAATTGACAAAAACAACAAAACAAGAACCGGTGTGAAGATGCATAATTTGCTTAAACACAAGGGGAAGGTGGACTACATACCCTATGAGAATGAATGTGATGGAGATGATGACTAGCCCCTGAGTTTGAGATCAATTTACAAAGAGACATTTGATCATCGACTATATTGCACTTGGCCTAGTGATCAACAATTACCTAGAGTGTACGAGGTGTTTCAATTTTGGGGATACAACTACATGATACGACCCTCCAATATTCATGGAGCAAATCTAGGCCTCTTTATTGTCCAAAATGTACATGTGGGATCCAAACATAGAAACAATTCAGAACAAACCAATAGGAGATTAATGCCATATTATGGTCCATCATATTACATTGGTGAATGGAGAAGGCTAGTAGAATATAAGCCTAACATGTCAACATATGGTCTAAATTTGAATATGTATACACATCGTCTCCAATTGGAAAGTGGAAAAGAAATGAATAGAGGTCATCTTATGTATATAGATGGACATGCATACACACACAAAAATATTGCAGGATTTATAAATAGTAGTAAGGGAAGGGACCCTACTGTAAGACCAAATTGTCAATTTGTTGAGGTTATAAATGATAAAGATGGAGATATGGAAAGAGAGGTTGATAGATTGATAATGGTTGAGGCTATCATGGACCTTACCATTGGGGATGAGTTACTGATTGATTACCCCTTCTTAAAACACACTCCTATGCGAAAGAAGAGGGAAGAACAAGGTCTCCCTAAGGATGTTCTTAAGGGCAAAAAACCAAAGAATAATAAACGAGTGTGGATTAATGTTTTATAAACTATGTTGTCAAAATTGTGTTTTATAGCAATTATTGTATAAAAAAGGTAGTTTATAAAATAATGTTCCATTATTCAATTAATGTGTATATGTTCATACAATTTATATAATGTCTAATATATGTATGTCATTCATGTGTAGGCATTTTTCTATGAAGATATTTTGGACCTGAAATGGATATTTATTATACATTATGATCCAAGATTAAGGCATGTATTTGATGATGCATTAGTGGATATTGAGCAAAACAATGATGACCAATAAAATGAGAGAGAGGGATTAGAGAACATCAAAGAAATTGACATCCATGATGATGTTGAAGATGGTTATGTTCAGGCACAAAAAGACAACAATCTAGAGTTAGATGATGTTATGGAAGACAAAAATATGGATGGTATAGAAAATGATGATCCAAATACATTTGGTAACAATATAGATGGTCTACAGTCAAATTTCAATGATGATGAAGATGATGCAGGTCAAGATGAGGATGATGATAATATTAAATACTTGAAAGAACATATGAACATTGGCAATGATACACTGGATGACATTGTAGTAGACAATAATGTTAAAGACCAAGACTTCTAAATTTTCAGAATTATTTGCAATCCATGTTTAATAAGGGATGATTCTTATGGCCCAAACTTTGAAATTCTTCAGTAATATTATGTTGTACTTGGAAAATTGAAAACCTGTTTTATTCTCCTGGCAAGCTTTTTAATTTTCCATTATAATTCTAGACCAAACAACATTTGTGGGGATGGCCTTTTACACCAATCTTAATTTGTATGAAGTTCACGAACCTGTTGTCAAGCAGTAAATTCCTTTCGTAGATAGGAAATGTAAAGGCTTCATTTAAGAAAAGATAAGTAGTCTCTTTTTAAGGGTAATCCACATGCAAAAAGTAAAAAGCACATAAAAAACAATTGTACAGTAGAAAATTAGATTCAGTCAGTTATGTCTTAATTTTCTTGCACACTTATCTGAAAGACATAGGGTATTCACCATACATTTACCTTGACAAAGAAAACACATGTGTGATTTCATTTATTTTTATTGTATATCTCAAAAGTAAAATTGTTGTCACATAATGATGCACTGAGAAAATAATATATACAAAAAAAATGCAAAGAAAATGTTTAAAATTTAACATGCAACCTACTGTGTTGTGTTGAAAGGAATCAAGATTAACTGGGACAAGAAATACAAATAAAATTTTGATGATTGTACTTAAAAGTGAATAGGATATATGAAAAGTGTGGACAATGATGGTGCTGAAATTGAAAACCCTGATTCTGATGATATTACTATTTTATGTCATTCGGGATAAAGAGCACATACAATTTATATACATAGAAAATGAAGCTTTGAAACTAGTAAACTGAAAATGTAAACACTGTAAGATTTTTCCTTAAACAATAATTCACATACTCACTTACAAAAAATGGTGAAGCATTTTTTATTCAAACTTTGTTTTATCTAATAGACATAACAGTAAAAGAGTATTTACAAGTGCAAGAATATATACACTGTTTCATAGAAAATAAGGAATGTTTCATAGAATATACAAGTACAAGAATATATCATCATCATGGTATCCTTAATTCAATATCCTTAAATTGTTCAATCTTTGGTATGAATTGTTGGCAAAAAAAAATAGGATTACTTGGATGCTTCTTCCATTCATTTTGTATCAACATATGTTCGTGAAGACACAAAAGTTAATAAAATATTAATGCACGTAACTCACAATTATTTAAATAAGCAACTTTGTTAACTTTATTATTTTTAAATAGTTTCCATTTTTATGTTGAACATGTAACAAGGCAAAATAATCTCAAATTTTCAAAAACATTAGTAGCTCTACCAACATCCACAATAAATGCTTTACTGTATCAGCATATTCATTCACATAAGCATAGTATTGAGGCTCAATAACTGATATTCATTCAAATATAAGAAGAAATAAGTATGGAAAACATAAGAAAAATACAAAATGATAACACAGTCATGGAGAATCTCTGATAATAAGATGTTCTCCATTATATTGCTTCAATTGATATATTAATAACATAAGTCTTCAAAATGGAAATGATATATGATGATGATAATTTCAAACTAGGCCTTGGTTTCCTATTTATATAGGAAGCAACAAGCTACAGGCCTTTTACAAAAAGAAACAACCTTTCGTAACTACTTCTTTTACTAACAACTATTTAATTAGCATAATTAAGGAAATAACAAGATTTAAGATATTTTGACATATGGTTCCATTATTCAATATAGAAGACCCATGATCATTGATCTGGAAAATTATTCCTCTCCATGATGAATGCCCAAATGCTCTTGCCTCAGTGTCCTATTCTTCTGAAACCAACAACTATTTAATTAGCATAATTAAGGAAATAACAAGACTTAAGACATTTTGACATATGGTTCCATTATTCAATGTAGAAGACTTGTGATCATTGATCTGGCAAAGTATTCCTCTCCATGATGAACGTCCAAATGCTCTCACCTCAATGTCCTATTCTTCTGAAACCAAATACTTTTCCTCCCACTGATACACCATAAAATCTGATGGCCACTTATATTCTTGGATCTTTTGCATGTTTTCAAGATGATTTTTCCATCGACTATCTAGTAATGCCTTTGTATCATTGAAAAACTTTAGGCATCCCGCATCAAGAACAATCAACCCATCCATGATCTGATTTAGCCTGGGAAGACTGGTATCATCATCCTCTTGTTTATGAGTTACACACTTATGAACAACTTGACTGAATTCTTTCTTCCACTTATCCAAGTCCTTCAACTGATCACCATCTCTCATGATTTCAGTTATATACCACTATTTCCAAGTATGGAATAAATCAATTCGTGTTACAATTTTCTTATCAAACCCTTGTACATACTAAAATTCATTAGTAATCATCTTCACAATTTGTTCAGTTGGCTTTAATGTTGTGGGTGCATCGAGACTTCTTTGTAGAAATTTGCATAACTTAGCCAAAGTGTGGTGAATAGGCTGCCACCTTTGAACAAAGGATATAATCCAAGCATAAGTGTCTTTATTTGATCTATTTCCTACTGAAGTGTTTTATAACTATCATGCACATTCTCTAGTTTATCCATAACTGATTTTATCCTTTGCTCAAGAATCTTTTCCATAACTTCACAAATTCATCTTTTCACTTCATCCTGGGTTTGATTGCTGGCCTTCTTTACATCATCCACTTCCTTCTCTATGCTTTTTACCTGTTGTGCAAAAATATTCTTCACAATATCCATTGGAGCAATAGGAGGCTTGTATAACACTATCTCCTTGCTTTGTGAGGGTCCTGCTCCTCTTAATTTTTCTTTCAATTTAACATTCTCCATGAATAGTTTATTAAATTCATCATTTACGAACCTTTGTTCCTTTTCATACTCCTTCAATTTGTCTTCTAATCCCTTAACATTTGCTCGAGTGAACATGGTCGAATGCATGGTAATTGTGGCTACCTCCAAAGGGGTGGTATCTTGTATTGTCCTTACCATCATTGTCCCTTTCATCCCTTGAATTACATCCAATAATTTTGGATTCTGTGTATTTTTCTGTTTGATCCATATGGCCAGGGTTTCAATCTTTGGGTTATACCCAGTTCCACTCACACCTTCATCAGAGTCAAATTTTGCAACTAGCATTGGATCTTCCTAAGCCCGCAATTGATCAAGCATAAACATTTTATTTAATTCGAAGCCAGGGAAAATGAGCATATTTCTCTTCAAGAACATTTTCTAGCCTTCTGGGGGCTAATGTCAATGTTGTCAACTCTTAATTCTTGGAAAGTCTATGCTACCATTTCATTTTTCTCTGATTCTTCAATTCCTGCTTTAGCTGATTCCATCCTCTCTTGAAATTCTTTTATCTTCATCTTCATATAGAAATCCTTAAACTCAGGAGTCTTAATGAATTCATCATCTTCTATGAATCTCCTGGATGCAATTTCCCTTTCATCCTCATGTACCTCTATACTTGATTTTTCTACATCACCCATCCTTTCCTCATGTTTATGGGCACTGGTCTCAAGGATGGGCTGATCAACTTCAATATCACCTATCAATGACTGTAGTATTGTAGCCACTTCCTCAGTATCATCCACCTCTTCAGTATCCTCATAAGGTACTAACTGTTCAATGCTTCTCGTTTTCTATCTTTTGGGAGGTAATTGCTCCATGGGAGGCTTAGAGGTTTCACCTGGGGTATGCTCTACAGTTGCACCACTATCATGTTCTTGGAGATATGCTTCCTTCTTTCTGTACAAGTATTCAAATCTACCAATTATCAATTCTATCCTCTTGATGGGGTCCTTTTCCTCAACAAAGTATCCTAGGAAATCCTTGGACATCCGATTTGTCCTTTCTTCAAGCTTCTTCATATATCCCCATTTTTTCCTTCTACTAAATACATCATTATAAGTAATGTATTTCCTTATGACATCTTCTTCAAAATACACTTGGTGTGGCACTGCCATTTTGGTAAGAAGATTGTGCCTTATGTTGTTCATATGATGTTCAGGGTCAAAGGCTCTTTCTTTTCCATATTTCAATGCATATCTTGTCTTCAAATAATACTTTAACTCCTCTAGTGTGTTTGAGCCTACAGTCCAATCCTCACACTTGGTTTGGTTTGGTAGGAAAGTGCCTTTCTTCTGCTTGTGCATTACATCTTTCTCCATCCACATCATTTACCACATAAATTCAAGAAATGCTAATATGAAGGGCACAAATTTTGGCAGTATGTGTGGAGCAACAGGGCATCCATAAACTCTTATTATTGTAACTTCTGGGAGGAAGCACCAATCTCCAAAAGTGTGTGTATGACCCTCCTCTAGTCTTAAAGCCAAAGGTCTCACTAGTTGCAACATTTTGGTTGACAATCTTGGTATTGCATACCCAAGAACTCGAAGGATTTTGTGTACAAAGTCTTTGTAGAATACAACAAAGCTTGAATTCTTGCACCGACTGTCCCAAATATAGCACCATTTCTGGACAGGTGTGGGATTCCCTTGCTCATCTACTGTAGCCAAGTCCATTATTTTATTCCAATGGTTCCTATTCTAGTACAATATCAGATGACATAGTAGGGAATAGTGTTTGAATGTAATCGGTGCTCTGTCCTCTATAACTTGGGAGAATTCATCTAACGCCTTCTCAAGGTATGAAGTAAAGTCATATTCAATATTAGTTTCATGGTTTTGAATTCTCATGGCATCATCATTAGGCCTATTGACATTTTATCTTGAGCATCTATCCCCAACACTTGGCAAAGAGCTAAATATGTATTCACAAAGTAATACTAAAAATCTGTCACATTAAATGGTTCAGTAGTGGTAGTAGAGATGGGGAATGTTCTGTTACCAATGCCTCTTTTCATATATAGGGGTACCTCATCACTTCTATAAGTCTTTTTTAACCTAGCACAATCCTCCTCACTTTTTTGCAGGTTTATCATGGAGCCTACTTGTTTAAGCCAAAACACTCAAGATGGATTTTCTGGTTACTTCTACCAATAATGTGTCATTTGTAAACCTTACTATTTTGGTAGCTAAGTGATAGTGTTTGGCTAGCACTCTGATAAATTTCTACATCAACAAACACATTTGGGACAATCAACCTTGCTATATCCATCATCCAAGCGTTTGACACTAGAATCTTCTCATTTCTCTTACTAGAAAAATACCAAAATAGGTCCCATCCAGATTTGGAAATGAGGGCATCCGTACAACTTTGTGTAGTGTCCATGAGAAACTTCTTATTACCCTCTTTAGTAGACCTTGGAAGTATATCTAATATGGACTGATGGAGTGGTCTCTTCTTTACTTTAGGTTCTTCATCTTTAATTTTAGGCTGACTTTCTTTTAATTTTGATTGTTTTATTTTAGGATGGAGTGCTTTCTTCTTTACTTTAGGTTCTTCATCTTTAATTTTAGGTTGACTTTCTTTTACTTCCGATCGTTTTCTTTTAGGAGGCATGTTTCAATTTTCTCTACTATGGCTTCAGATGACAAAACCTTGAAAGATTTTTTAAATTAACAAAGCTCTTTCAAAGAGTTTTTGACTTACCCGAGTATTTCACACTTGCAAGACTTCTTCTTCTCGTATCCTTAGCTCCTTCCACGCTAGTGCATTGCAATTGAGTGCAAGATTGGGAAACTCACTTATCTTTGGATGGCACGGTATTCAGTCATATTAGTTTTGGAAACTCTTAATAATTTAATAGCATTTAATTTTGGCAACTGATGTGATTTTCTGCATTTATTACTATAAATTGTAATGATGCCACAATTATCATACTACTGCCGTCTCTTATTATACCCGCTGGGGTATGATGGTGTTTTTCCCTTCCCTTCTACTATTTATCACACTAGCACCTTGCTCAAGGCTTCTTGTTGTGGGGTTGCGGTGTATACCGCTCTAACGCATATGTTGCTCACCTTCCCGACAGTATAGTGGTGTATGCTTTTGATCATTACTTAAAGAGTGTCGATGAGACAATCTTATTTCTCTTACCGATATCTCAATGTCTCATCGGCATTAGATCTTATGTTCCTCTGATGTTAGTTGCCGGTGTCGATGAGACAAGTTAATATCTCTTGCCGATATGTTGTTGTCTCATCGATATTTTCCTTTGGTGGTATTTCTTTATATATCAGTGTAACTCTGCCATGTTGAGGAGACTTGTGATTATCACTGCGGTATAGCGGTGTTTTGCCCTTCCCTTCTATAGTTTACTGCACTACCACCTTGCTCAAGGCTTCTTGCTATGGGGTTGTAGTGTACACTGCTCTACCGCATATGTTGCTCACCTTCCCGACGATATAGTGGTGTATGCTTCTGATCATTACTTGAAGACTGTCGATGAGACAATCTTATCTGTCTTACCGATATCTCAATGTCTCATCAACACTACTTCGTTATATCCAAGAGTTGTGCTTCACCGAGCACTTGTAGATATACCTTGTCGATGTGACATAAGTGATTCTCTCCTCGATATGCTCATATCTTGTTGACATTTCACTGTTTTACATCGTCGATGAGACATATAAATAAGTCTCTTCGACATAGGGGTGTCTAATTCGGTGCTAAACTCGAAGCCAAACCTGAAGCTAAACTCAAAGCTAAAGTCAGAGCTAAACACGACGCTAACATCGAAGTTAAAGGCATAGATCAAGGCGACACTACACTCGAAGCTAATGTTAGCACTAAATACAACGTTACTTTAGGCGCTAATTAGCGTCGACTTGTACTGATCAACGCTGTAAATGCCAAAAATTTGTGCCATCTCGATAAATAACACCGACATTTTCAAAAAATTGCCAAAAAATACATTAAAACAGTGAGTGGAAGCAAAAAATGGAGCAAATCACAGGGATTTTTTGTAGTGAATGTTTACAAGATTAACTTTATTTGCTATCTTAAAAGTTTGACCATTAGCTTTTTCATAATAGCTTTTGGTTGTTCACTATATGTGGATGATGATAAGCTTTAAAATGGATCAGGTAGTGAAGTTCCAACATTTTACAAGGCCATTTTAAGTTTGAGGATTTATTTTGAAATCTGATGCATTCTTTCCAATGTGCGTAGAAATATTTTGGAAGGTTTTTAACTATTAATGTTATAAGAACAATTAGTATGATAAATGAGGAGCTAGAAATGATTGCTCAACATTAATTTGAAACAACAAACACATATAAATACACATAGCATTTAAGTAACATGAGTAATTTAAAACTTAAAGGTAAAGGAATAATCAAGCAAGACAATCACTAAATTTTAATGAGATGACACTTATAATATATATTAAAGTAAATATTTGAAACTTAATAAATAAATGAAATTATTTGTTTGGAAATTTAACGTAGATATAATGCGTAGGATAATTTGAGATAGTTAGCAGAGACGGATAGTAAATTTAATTCTACACTATAGGGAAGCTATCAAAATGAATGAGTTTGGCTCTATGTAGTGGGAGAGTTGTTGTATATGTTAACTCTATTTATATGCATTCATGAGTGGTAAAATTAATATGCAGAAGGAATTGAAAAGATAACATTCAATATGGCAAAGTTAAAAAATAGTCATTTAAGAATTGGTTATAAAAGAAAATGTATATAGCTATCAAATTGTAAGGAATAAGACTTACCACAATGCATCTATTAAATATTAGACTATAATACATGGACCATTGAGTCACATAAAGGATTTAGGTTGACAATGATTATGGATATTGACACATGTTTGTGACTTTGAAACAAGTGCCTTGTGGCTCTATATGTGAAATTAATAGTTTGAGTGGTATTAAGGATGTTTTCACAATAAACGTTATTGATTTAGTTATTATGATGGAATTATATATTCATACCAATATCAATTTGGTTAGTCTCTATTTTAAGATAATATTTTCTACTATGTTGGTTATGTCTATTCAAAATCATCATCTAGATTTGTTTAAATGCAAGTTACATTGTGGGCCCATAACATACAAGCGCTTGGATTCACATCTTAAACTTGGAAAATTGACATTATGTTTGAAATTAATTGTTGAGAATAAAATATTATAGGATATAAACCCATAGGGGCAAGCTATTTCTACATCTTAAACCATGAAAAATATTGTATTGTTTAAACGTAATGGTTGGAATGAAATAATGCTTTTAGTATGAGACATGGGGACATGTTGAATTTTAAAGGGGAAGAGGCAACCTCTAAGATAATTAAAATTGTAAATCTATACTAATTATTTTTCATACACAACCTAATAATATCATATATCAATAGGTGTCCAAGCCTAGGGACATATTTAGGGAATGACATAATATTTCCTCTCCTTATGTACCCTTAGTATTTGATTTTATGATGAAATCCCCAACAAAGGTTGTGTTCCAATTTATTATTAGGTTGCAACACGATCGTTAATGTGAGGTATTCTCATTTTATAGCCAAAGAACTTCATCCAAAAATATAATTGAACAAATCTTTCATCCTAGAAGTAAATTGAGATGTACTTAACCTAATCTCTTAAAGGAAGATTAAAAATAGGATTTCTTTATGATGTACTCTCTAAGTGGAAATAATTTACTATTACTCTATCACCATTGCATTGTGAGATTAATTGTATCATATTTTGTTTTAATTTGTACATTGTTATTGGACTTGATCAACCCAATAACCTTGTACAATTGCCTTACTAGATAAGACTAAGATTCTATTTGTACATTAATTTTGATATATGAAAAGAGGATATTCATGTAGTCCAAAATGCATGAATACCATCTTGGAATGTGAATTTATAGATTATACTTTTATAAATTATGAGTGACCACATAGTATTGGACATGCATAGCAATTATTGTGTGATTGCATTGTAATACTTTAATAATTTAAAAGAGTTACATGAATGAGTAAAATGGTAAAGTTGAAGGATAGGAGGTTATGTACATAAACTATAATTATCTTTTCAATTATAAATTCATGATACATTTCATAAGACATCTATATAGTCCTATTCATGATTTGGATTGGAAAGTGATTTTATTAGAATTACTTGTGAATTTAAATAAAATTAAACAGGATGATCTATGAATTAACAAAAGCAAATAATGTAGATAAAGTAAAGAATAAAATAGATATTATTATAAAAACACATTTAATATCCAATGTTAGTATCTTCAATTATTGATCATGTATTTCTTTGCGTTGTGATGCAGATGCATCTTGTGCTACTGAGGAAAATAGTTAATTTACAGGGGGAGAATTGTTATGTAACTTTTCCCCATGAGAAGAGAAAGTTATGAAATAACCCTTTAAAAATTTAAAAGGGAGATTAAAAAATAAATGGTATTATGATCCTTTGGTTAAAAGAGATATTAATAAAGAATATGCATAAATACCTTTTAAAAAAGGGAAAAATAATTATTTATTTAAATAATTAGAGGCAACCTTTGTGAAAGGGTGTGATGGTTTGGAAATCGGCCCTTAAGACTTATATAAAGTATTTGTGTGAGACATGGAAAATATTCAAGAAGAGAACATTCAAGGAAGAGAAAAGTGGTTGGTGAGCTATGGACAAGGCAGAGAAGGGGGCACACCGTATGTGTGTGTCCAACATGGGGTACAAAAGTGCACTCATGATTGTCCTAGCCAGCGCTTGGGTATTGCACAGGTGTTGAGCATTGTTCTAGTGGAACCAACACTCGTGTAGAGTGACAAAGTGCGCTTATTTCTCGATTGATCCATAAAAAAAGCTAGTACCGCTAACATCTTCCTAGGGTGAGAGTGGCTTTTCCAAGTGCTATTATTCTAATAAGTATTAAAAAATATTGATACTACTATATATATTGGGAATATTGTCTATATGATTTTGGTGTTAATATGATTAATCTTTGTGAAGGTGCTATTCCATTTATTATGTTAATTATTTAATTCACATGTTTATAGTTTACATTGATTATTCACATTTATGTTGATAACATTACCTAACTCAAATTATCTTAATTATAATATTGATTATATTAAATCCGCTGCTAATACTTAATAACTATAAGAGTAAAAGTGACATTACAACCATAGAAGTACAAGTGGAAGTGCATTCTTTTTGGGAGATAGATTGGTCTCATGGTTTAGTAAGAAGAAAGACTCAATATATTTATCCACAACACAAGCTGAATACTTGTCCAACCTGTCATAGAATCTAGCTCTTATGCGTCATAAGATCATCATAGGAATCCCTCATAAGAATCTTTCATACTTTGTCATAGAATCCCTAAAATATGCGGGCACATGTCAAGGAATCTCTTCCCAAATTGGGATGCCTACATTGCCATGTGGAAACCACAACATCCATGTCACCTCCCAATATGCTGACAACTCACTGTGCCAAGTCATATTAGATGAAAAATTAATATGAGCAAGAAATTACAACATAAGAATTAAATAAATTAATATTTTAATGCTAGGAAATTGCAAAGGTTGAGACACCTTAATTCCCAACACTTTCTTCCTTTCATCCTCTTGTTTTCTCATCTATCATATTTTTCGCACTATTTCTTCTATCAAGAACTCACCCATACATCTATTTACCTAGCTTATCTTTTAAGGGAGCATCATCCCTCTATCTTATCACCCCCCTTTCCATCATCAAAGAACTATTTTTTTTTCTTAATTTGAAATAAAATTTCTTCTACAAAGTCACAATGTCATCTTAAATAGGGGAAATGTAGACACCCAAAATAATCTCTCAATAATTATGTTGTCAACAAATCACTACGTGTCATCACTCCTTAATTAATTAATTAAATTATATATTTTTAATTAATTATCTCAATTTATCTTCTAATAATAATTAAATAATTATGATTATTTGATTAATACATCTAATCATTCCTCCATCATTAATTGAATAAATTAGGACTATTTATTTAATTCATATATTTTTTAAAGTCCAACCTTAAATTAGTAATTAGATAAAATTTATTTATTTAAGACCACCATGCACATTTCCAAAAAATAAATAAATGAATTCAATTTATTTAATTCCATTTTTTTCTC
Organism: Sequoiadendron giganteum; assembly: GCA_007115665.2. Taxonomy (NCBI): domain Eukaryota; kingdom Viridiplantae; phylum Streptophyta; class Pinopsida; order Cupressales; family Cupressaceae; genus Sequoiadendron; species Sequoiadendron giganteum. The sequence continues at coordinate 840,722,813 of CM021101.1, read as the reverse complement.
ACATCATTAGGAGACTAAAAATCAATTACTTAGTCTAACTTTAATTTGCACATGTCAAAGCATGATTAATGAAAATAAACCTTCTCCATTTTCCTAGAATGCACATATGTGTCCAAAGAAGGATTTTTGCATGGATTATATGGGGAAAAACCTTTTGAGAGAAAATACCCCACAATCCAAAGCAACTCAATATATTATTCACAAATCAAAGGTTACAATAGACTTGTCGAATCTAGGCCTTTATAAGAGTATCACTAATAATCAACTCAATATATTATTCACAAATCAAAGGTTACAATAGACTTGTCGAATCTAAGTCTTTAGAAGAGTATCACTAATAAGAATTTTGGAGTAATTTTGGTAGCATAACAATACCTACAAAACTCACTATCAAAACATTCATCTCAAGCACCCATTAAATAGGTGACACAATACATAAATTCATCAAATGGTAATGGGGAAACCATGAGCTAAAACCATCTAAAACGTGACATCCAAATTCCTAGTTAGAAATCCAATACCCAAATCCCAAGATGAGTCCAGATGTTAAAAATAACATATTCCATCCACTTGCCATAAGCTCATCATAATCCACTTACCAACTTGGGTGCTCCTTTTTTATTCTATTATCTCCATCAAAGATGTCTCATGATATGCCATAAATTGGTCAACAAGTCTTACTCCTTACAAATCTCTTATGTCAAATGTTTTTACATTTCCAATGTGGGAGGCCCAACTTCTATAGGTCATAAATTTTAATTTGGGAGGTCATTTTCCCCCCGTTTTTAAAATTGTAGAGCTCAAAGAGATCTACATATTGGGCATCCTTAGAAGCAATGCCAAACAACTTAGAATTATTTTTAGGCTTGAAATGACCTTTGCAACCCATAAATTGATTTTTCTATTCTATAGCCTAAAAATTATATTTTTTACATTCATAACATTAGAAGCAAGGTTGAGACAAATTTCCTCACCATTTCCAAGGATGCTTGATTGATCTTCCTCTCTAGTCCAACATTCACCAACAAGGATGGAAGAACTACTCAACATAGGACCATCAACAATCGTGACTTTTAGTAGCTCAATAATTTGTTAGTCCCCATAATTGCTCATTGCCTTGAAATTTCTTGATATGAGCTCATATTAAGACCAAACAAAGTCAAATGTCGATAAATAAGATAGCACATGTTCTCATTAGTCTCTTGCCTAAACATTCTCAAAAATTTAGAATGGGCCAATAAAATAATTTACAACAATCATATAACTAAATGTTCAATTCCCTAGCTTACTTAAAAGAAATATCCCTTTTGTTACAAGTGAAATTACTTCAATATATAAGGTATTCTCCTTTATTGTAAGTGAACTTGTACCAACACATATACTATTTAAATCTTATAGATATGTTCTCTTTGCAACAAATACACTTGTAACATGTGTCTTATTAAAATACAATCCAAATAATTATGCCGAAGGCATGTCCCTATTTGAGCTTGTGAAGCTCACTTTGCCCGTCAACATCTAAAAAGCACAAAGGCGGGAAGCAAGAAGGTTCATTACTCTGTAACCGTTAATCCCAAATCACCATTTTTTTGACTATTTTTTTCTGCTTTCCCGCCGCTATTGGTTTCCGATCCTCCAAACTCTTCCTCGTTTCAAAGAGAGTTTTAGAATATGTTTATTAAAATGAAAATTACGACCCTAATAATGAGCACATTTAGGTTTTAACATTACGACATCCTTTCCCTTAGGTTTTAATTATTATATTTATATATATAGTTTAGTTTTAAATTTATAATAAATAATTTGGTTTATAATATATAATGTTATATTATATAATAATATAATAGTTAATATATAAATAATAAATATAATATAATAATAAACACATAAAATAATGACATAAATAATAAATATTTATATAATAATATAATAGTTAATATATTATTCTATAATAAAAAAAATAAAAAAATTATTAATAATATTAAAATCATTTTCTAAATGATCTATCAATTGATCTTATTTACTACACAAATGTGTGCAAAAAATAAATCAATTTTTCTCTAATTGACCTTTCACACCTCTTACCCATTACACAAGATGCCATAACTAATTAAATCGATTTTAAATCACTAAGACAAATCAATCTAATACCATATAAATTTTATTCTTCGTCAAACTAAAAACTAATTAATATTAACCTTCTTCACATTTACTTTCCCAATTTTAATACTTATTTATATTTATATGCATCCCTTACAATTATATACTTATATATCTAAAAGGTCTCCAAAAACATTGGTCTGAGATCCCAAGGGCTTAGTAGATTTATACGAGCATCAAGGGATCTTTAGCCCCATATGGGCAGAATAACAACATTAATAAGTATATTGTATCTTTTGATGGAGGATGATTCCTCAGTTTGTCGTGTGGCGGTATTGTCAGTCAAACAACTCCCTCCTTCTATCATTCTTTCCAGTACAAAATGCATTCAGACACAGTGCTCACCTGATTAATTCATAATCTCTTTGAAGCAATCGGTTCAATGGCTGCTGCTTCACTTTATTCTATTCATTCTTGTTCTTCTGCGTCGCAGAATGCCCACTTGACTTGCAGGGGCAACGTTTTCTTACAAAACACAGTGAGTAGAAGGAATTCTGCCAGTCAGCAGCTCAAATGGAAAGGATGGAGGAAACCACCTCAGAAGTTAGGAGCTGGGTACTTGTTTGCAGTGAGATCCATGGCTGCTTCTTCAGATTCCACCAACACCAACAGGCAAATGGAGGTAGGAAATAAATTTAAATTCCTATGATTGATTGTGTTTATGTGGAGCTCAGCTGAATTCCAATATGGGCCATTTGCAAACTTAGATTACCTTCTATTTCACTGCTAGAGGTCCTTTAAGCCAAATTGGTTATTAGTACCTAAAGCTGTGCTTGGTTGTTTAGAAGATTGTTGTTATATATATATTTTTTTCAAATTTAAATTTTATATGAAACAACTTGAGGAAGAAATTGCTTAGGGGCCGCTCTTTCCTCGCAATTTCTTTTCGAAGCTTGTTTAGTAAAAAGATTGTATCTATCTTCAAGTGTGGTCTTGCTCCCCCGGATTTGCTTTCTGTGCACTTCAAACCTGCATTAGAATTCAGATGTGGCTCGCACAGAAAGGACGTACTGGTATATATGGATAAAATCATTTCATTCATTTCATATGGGTATCCAGCTTGAGAATGACTTCTCCAAGTTTTGTTTGTTTTTCTTGGTTTAAGATTTCATGTACTGGATTATGTAAGGAAATGTCTGGTTTTGCCTAGTATCTGTATAATTATATAGGAGTAATTTGAAAGAAAATGTACTTAATCCTCTAGTTGATTTATCCTACACACTTTACAGACCTTTTGTTCCCTGGGTGTCTTCGAGCGGGTCAATCTACCAGTTCTATTGTGTAGTTCATGTGAATTGGTTCTTCATTTTGCAGTCGTGTATTTGGTTTTCAGGATGTTATCTTTAAAGGACTGGGAGAGGAGGGAAGGGGGTGCGTGAGGGAGGGGGAGAGGGGGATTAGTGGTTTAAGGTCGATATCGTCTTACGATACCAGAGTTTTTCCTTGCCTTTAGTTCTATCATTTTTCTTGAATGGCGGGGAGGGGAAGGAAGGGTATGCTGGAGGGAAGGGGAACGGGGATTTGTAGTTTAAGACCGATGATATTCTTATCATACCAGAATTTTTCCTCAATTTGAATTTAATCGTTTTTCTAGAGGTTCTCAACATGAGAATTTTATCTCCCTCTAGTTTTCAATCTAATTTAGTCTACCCTAAACAGCACAAAAAATCTAATCTCCCTTTAGTTTAGTCTCTTTAATAATTGACATTCTAAACTTAAGAGAAATAATGTTTTTAAACGTTTAATTGTGCATATTTGCAGCTTATCTATGATCCAATGGAACGCCTAGAAAAATTTGAGCAGTTAGGCTCCAGCAGTGGTCTCTCCCGTTTATCTTTGTTCTCACCATCAAAGGTACTTAACACACAACACTACAAAATACAATGTTAAATTTGCCTTTGCTTTTCCGTACTCACTAAGAACTAGCTTTTCACTTATTTGAAATGGGTTTATACATATGCAGTCATTGAGACAAACGTGTAGCATATTGAATTTTTTATTTCCTACCGAGTAAGAATTGCCTTTTCAACATTTGAAGTGGGATTATACATTTGTGGTTACTGAGATGAAATTGTATGATTTTGGTATGCAGATAAATGTTTTTCTCAGAATAACAAACAAGCGATCTGATGGTTTCCATGATCTTGCATCACTTTTTCATGTCAGTATCCTTTGCGTCTCATTTATATTTTTTTACCCACTATTAAGCATTAAAATTAAGTTATCTTGCCACAATTGGGTTACACATCATACTCTGGTTTAAACTTCAAGATATATGCTATGAGGTATCCACATGAAATCATGAATGGGTGGGCACTAAAGAGACTAGAAAAGGACAATATCTACTGGTAGTGCTGAATTTTGACTGTTAAATATCTTATATGATGCTGTGTTTATTAATGGTTTGTCATCAACAGTGACTTGAGTGAGATCTTTTTTGGCTGATTGGCAGGTAATTAGCTTAGGTGATATAATAAAATTTTCTCTATCTCCTATGAATACAAAGGATTGCTTATCAACCAATGCCCCAGGTGTTCCACTTGATGAAAAGAACTTGGTAATTCTCTGCAACATAGTCTTCTGTCTCTTGTTTAATTCATGCAGAAATCAATTGATGGCCAAATTTGTTTCAAGCTTAAGTTGATGTTATCACGCTGCTTTATCCAAGTTTCATTTTATAATACTAGTAAATTATCAGAGGACTATTTTTGGAGATGTTTTATTGAAGCATGTTAAGAGTAACGTATGAGCATCTTCAGCTTTATAAAATTCATTGTTTGGCATAAAAAGGAAAAAAAGTAGAACACATATTTTTTTCCTTTTTGCTTTTCCTGCTTACTCTCAGAGATGTTTTATTCATTTGTATCCTTGTGTGTTGAGAACATATCTGGGTGAAATAAAGAACATCCTCAAGCAACCAAAGTTCCTGTAAAAAGCAATATTTTTATCTCTCTTATTTTGCAATCGTTTTTTTTCACAGATCATCAAAGCACTCAACTTGTATAGAAAGAAAACAGGGTCTAAACAATTCTTTTGGGTAAGGTATTTGATTCCCTTGGAAAAAAATGAAAAAAAAACCCAGTATTTCTAAAGATCCTAATGAAGCAATTTAAGATAGATTTGATCTAAATTATTCAGATTTTCCTTTTTTGATTTAATACATTTGAAATGCATTTTTTGTGCTGCACTTCATCTTATTGTGATAACTATCACTTCCAGATTCATCTTGATAAAAGGGTACCAACAGGAGCTGGTCTAGGTGGTGGAAGTGGTAATGCAGCAACTGCACTTTGGGCAGCAAATCAATTTAACAATTGCCTTGCCAGTGTTGAGGAGCTTCAGGAGTGGTCTGGGGAAATTGGCTCTGACATCCCTTTTTTTTTCTCACGTGGGGCAGCATATTGTACCAGTAGAGGCGAGGTATGCTGAAAATAACTATCCCAGCTTGCTGTCTACAATGGGTATATTGAGTGGTATCTTTTGAAATTGCTAGAACATAGAAGCAATGTTACCAATGAAAAGACTGAACTCTTTTTTACAGACTACTGAATAATAATTGTAAATAATTATTAATTTTTTTATATATTGCAGACAGTTGACAAAAATTTACAATATATGAGCCAATAGGAAAGACATCAAAGTACTAACACCATATCAGGTTCAACCAAGAATCCAAGAAGGATCAAAATCTTGGAGCATTGAAAACACTACAAAACATTTATAACAAACAATTTATTGCATAGTCCTAGAAGACTACTTCAACAGAGCTACTTTAAGAGTTTCTTAAGGTATTCTTGAGCATAAACAACTTTGTTCTTTCCTTCCTGAGAATCAACCAAATCATAATTGTCAGCAGCCAAAGTAACCTCAGCATCATGATCAACAAATGCCTCATAGACTGGCTGATCCCACTTAGTCATTAAAGCATTGTTCTTCATCCAGTTGCCAGTCATTCACAAAGATGGAGAGTGTCGTAGATCCTTTGTCAAATCTTCTGGAACACCCCAGTTTGCTATCTGCAAGTCTAATTTATTCTGCTCATGAGTATTATTTTGGGAATCAGAAGACTGCTTATCACTGTCAACCACTTCAGGCTGTTGTTGTTTATGGATCAGACATGAAAGTAAACAGAAAATGCAACACATGAGACAAAGAACACAATCAGATACCCTGGGAAAACCCTCCTCCTGAGGGAGAAAAACCCAGCAAATAATCCACGTATATATTGTAGGAACAATAGCAGAAATCTGCTTTACAATACAAGCCTTAGCTCATGGCCGAATTTGATACAATGAATAATAGCACCTCTCCTAGATGCAAAGATAAACAAGTATGATTCTCCTTGAATTCGATCTGCTGCTGCAAGATAGTGCTCTGCTGCTTAAGTGCGAACTGCTTGAGAAAATGCGAACTTCACTTGATTACTAATGACAAGGAAAGACCTTGTACTTATACAACATTAGGTGCCTCTTCACTTAGGTCGGCCCATCTTGAGAAACAAAACAATAATAATAAAGTCGGCTACAATATTAAATGCAATATGATCTTAAGGAAAGTCGGCCTTAATATTAAATAGCCATAAGGCTATTATTTAATATTCTTCAATCTTCTTGAAGCGCATGAGTGGAAGATGCAGCCCGACGCTGCTAACATCAACACAGGCTACCATTCAACATGTCCCATATTGTCTTTGTGTATGGTGACAGAACCTTGCCTCAACAACTAATGAAAATCTTTCTTTGAGATAACCTGCAAAGCAACAGAGGAGAAAGTGACTTCGTGACAAAAATCATCAAGTAGCCTCTTCTAACCCTGAAATAACTCATCGTTCCTTGCTCTCCACAAATACCACAACACTTTAGTAGTTAAAACTAACCAAAACTTTCTATAAATTTGCCACAAACTATTAGGAGAATTAACATGGTCGAATAGAATATCAGTCTAGGAAATACAATCTTTACTAGCCACGCAGTCCACCCCCCAAGAAGGTATTTCAAATACACTTGGAAAAAGGGAAATGAAAGAACAAATGATAACAAGATTTGTCCACATTGCATATAGAACATGGAGACAAAAAAATCAGAAGCCAACAAAGAGCCAACATTCAATTTTTGAAGAAGCAAAAGCCAACGGAAACAAGAATTTTTAGGTTCTATCCACGAAGACCAAATGTCACGCAAACTATTTTTCCAAGTTTTATGTGAGTCAATAAATTCCATTTATTCTTTAGATAATAAAATATCTTGGGTGATAGACAATTTATCATATTAAGCTTTACTGGAGTTCTCAGTTAAGGGAAGGCCATCTATTCACTTAATATTCTCCCATATTTCAGTACTGGAGGAAAGATTACTAGGCTCAGGAAGTCTTTGCACAACCTTAGCAATCATAGTATAAGTTCTCCTATGGGACTCAAAGACCAAAAAATCATTCTTAATAACATCCCAAGACATAAGAGCTTTATGTCTAAAAAAGTTACTGAACACCTGAATACCTTTGGAGAACCAACATTTAGCAGAGCAGCCTCTAGAAAGAGATATTGGCTTGTTATTTTAAGAAAGACTCCACCAGATAGACCTAAAACTTTGAATACTGCTTTCATTCTTGGAGAATGCTTCATGCCCAACAAGGAGATGCCTAACAGGTTCCCAAGCTCTACAAATATTACCAAAAATTAAAGACCTTGCAGGATTAACATAAAATTATCCAAAAAACAAATCAGAAAGGAGATCTTTCCAGTTCTTCTTATTCTTAGGAACAACATTGCAAATATTGTTTCTAGCCAAAACCTTCCAAGGTTCATACCCATCCAAAGCTCTTAGGATCCAATTGACTACTAGAGGTAACCCCTAAATTGTCAAATTCCTAAGCCCCATACCTCTATAATGATGAGGCAAACAACACCAATTCCAATCAACAACATGTATCTTCCTATTTTCTTTTTCATCTAACCATAAGAAATGCCTCACAAGCTTCTGAAGTTTTTTCACACGAGAATTACGAAAAAGTCAAACATAAAGATAATAGATATTGAAAGAAGAGAACACTTTTGACAAACTTGAAATCTACTTGAAAGAAGATGACCTTGCCATTTAGTGACTTTCTTAACAACCTTTTGAAAACCCCAAGTCTATTAAAGTATTAATTGTAATATTAATGATCATCTTAGCTTTAGTTAGTCATTAGTTTACTTTTAGTTAACTTAGTTAGCTTTTAGTAACTTCTGTTTATGCTTCAGTTTTGTTTTAGCATCTTTCAGTTATTAGCTTTAGTTTGTTTCAGTTAACGATGGTTTATTTTTAGAAACATTGTCTTGTAATTTTCTTTATAAGGAGTTTTCCTCTCCTTTTGTAAACACAAAATAAAGAATAATGAATATCAATTATCATTTCATGGTATCAGAGCTTAGGCTCGATCTCTTTTGGCGATTTTTTTAGAAATAAAAATTCGTTGTTTTCCTAAGGAATTTTTAGAAATTTTTTAGATGTGTTTTTAGTCAATTTTAAAAAAAAAAAAGTCGAAGAAATTTTTAAGATTTTTTTGTGAACCGATATTTTTGAAAATCGAAGGGTTTTTTCACTTGTAAAAATCGTGGTGTTTTTGCAAAGAATTTTTGAGGGTTTTTGAGGTCATTTTTTGAAGGGCGAAATTGCAGAAGATTTCAAGAGTTTTTTCGTACTTGCAAATCTCATGTTCTTGGAGAAATTTTTTCATGGTTCTTGAGCAAATTTTTGGAGAAATTTGTGGGGTTCTAGGAAAAATCGCAGGCTTCTACTGAAGATTGTTTTTTGGGGGCGATTGCTATTCTTTTGATCGTGGGTTTTGCTGTTGCGGGCAGATTTTTTTCGCTACAAAAAGTCGCGTTTTGAAAACGCGTGAAGGTTTTGAAATCGAGTTTCCATGTTTGTGGCATTTGTTTTTGAGTTGCACGACCCTGGTTTTTGCCATTTCTAGAAAAAATTGTGACAGGTTTTGAGCACGTGACTAGTCCTTTTTGGACGCGTTTCTCTCATCTGTTTTGTGCATGTTTCCTTGCTCGTGGATTTTTTAAGGAAACTTCATGGGCTTTCTTTGTTTGTTTTTGGGCATTTTATGCACTTCTGAGGTGTGCAATTAAGAAAACACAATTTGGGTTCCCTGCTGCATGTTATTTTTCACCATTTCTAGGCATTTTTTTGTATTCTATGGTAGCCTTTTTGCTTGTTGGCTGCGCGACCCCATTTTCATGGGTATTTTTTGGAAGTTCGTTGTAATGTCCCCTTTTTCACAAGCATCAGAATTGGGGATTAGCCTATTTTTCCTAACCCTCGTAGGCTAATAGTTCTGGATAGAGGGTTTCTTGGATGGGCACTTGGTCCTCAATTTGCAGTGTGGATCTCTGGAGTATGGTGACAGGGTGAATTGTGGCGTTTGGCACGATACTTGTGCTTAAATTTATGATACTCACCTTTAATTTCACCATCCTTGGCCTTGGGACCATGTGTCTTCAAAAGGAAGGGGTCACTTTATATTTTTCAGTTACTATTCATTCATAAAGTGAAAAAAGAAATAACTTAAGTGAATAGTGCTCACTTTAATGAATAGTGATTTCAATGTGAAATTATAAATATCAAGAGAGAAAGTTCGACCCTCTTCATGAATAGATGATTTTAGTTTGATGAACTTGGAAGTGTGGTTTTAGAGGAAAAAGGAGACTAGGGTTTCCTGATTTCTTGCAGTGGGTAAGCATAGTGGGGCTTTGTTCTTCGTATTTGAGCTGCTTGAGGGTGTGAAATACCACCTTAAAGTTGCTGGTTAGTTTTTGGTGGCTTCTTTTGGAGACACAAGTTGCTGTTTGGAGAGTTTTCGAGCATTTTCTGAGAGGGTTTTGGCAGCCATAGTCTCTATTGATGTTTATACAAGAGCTGTTTGCTTTTGAGAAGTTTTTGGAGCTGTTTTGGAAAGCTACAACCAGCCGCACTTTAATGAGGGTTTGTATCAGCCAAAGAAAAAGAAACGCCACTCTTTGGTGGCTGCTATCTTTCCTAAAGGGAGCGCCCTTATCCTAGAAGTCATCCCATGCTGGTTTTTGGTGGGAGAAGTTCGTTATTCGAGAGTTGTGTGCACTTCTTTGGGGGCGGTACTGTAGCAAGTCACTATTCATAATGCTTGTATGGCTGTAAGTAAAAATTATGGCATAAGATGTATCTTTTAAAATCTGATGTAAGCCAACTATTTTATGTGATCTATTATGTAATGAAGACAGCATCTTTGGCTCTTAAATTGAGTATTTACTTGAGTTATTTTTAGTAGATTAGGTTATTAGAAGTTTTTCATTGTTTGCATATGCTTTGTGGTACCATTTTAACATTATTGGCAAACAAACTCAAAGACAAGAAAGAGAACTATCAAACTAAAACAAAATCAGACCTACGAACACAGTGAAAACAAATCAGCAGAGTGTTGGTACACTACAGTGGTATCAGAGCGGTTTCCTGCCAACCTGTTGGATGAGTTTCAGCTACAAAAGTTTTAGTTGTGCTTCATTCATGGCTACTCACGGAAAGCAATGGAATGCCATATTAAAGTAGTTGGATACCGTAGCGAAGGAGTCAAGTCAGATTTCAAAAAGGATGAATAAAATGCTTTCAGACCCAAATTCAGAGCATTACCTATTATCCTTCTTCAGGTCTATATCACAAAACAAAAAGGAGAGAGAAGAGGCATCTATAGGAGAAACTTCTAGAAATCTCTACAATGAATTTGCAGCAGTTAGTGATCAGCCTATTGATGATCCTAAGGAGAGTATTAAACAGATTTGCCAAGAGGAGGATTTGGATCACATGACACTTCATGATGATGTCAAGGTTGAAGAAAAGCAAAAGTTGGTTGAAGTTAAATCAGTTACATTAGAGCAGCAACATGAGGGTAAGATTTCTTGTGATACCTCAGTATATAAGTCTAGCATTACTTCAGCCTATCATGACAAGGAATCGGATTGTGGTTCGATGGATGTTATTCACACATATGAAAGTCTTCTGAAGGCCCAAGATATTGAGGAGAATGCGAAAATTGATCTTCTACTTAGTGGAGCAACCACTAGTGTTTTGACTACACCATTTGGTAGACATAAAGATATCAAGCATGTGAGGGCTGGTTTTGTATATTTTGGCAGCGAAGAGGTAAAGAGGTCCGAAAAGTTGAACGAAGGATGGTTGCAAAAAGCCAAGGAGGCTAGATTAGTGGCGGCCAATGCGAGACAACACCTTCAAAAGGTAAAAGATAAAGTCAATCTCATCAACATAGCAAGATAAAAGGGAATAGATAACCTTAGAGGACTCCTTATGTAGAGAAGGGATGCACTTTGTTCTAATGATAGTGATAAGGTTGGTAAGTCTGGGCAATCGAAGAACTTGGTGAAGATTCTAGACATGGGTAAGCAAGAACAGTTAGAGGCTTCATCATATGGTGCAGGAGTTGTTCGTAGCCTGAAGACTAAGTCGAAAGTGAACGAGGATGAGATTATTACGGCATCATCTCATCTTGACAGGATGCACAAATTAATTGAGGATCATCTTTGGGCAGTCCAATTAGAGAGAAGACAAGAAAGGACTGGAGCCGGATCTTCTCATGATGTTTTGCAGATTGTCAAAGAAGGTATGGAAACAATGAAGATGAATTATTTGAACCGTCTTTCAGACAGAGACACCCTACTTAGCCTTGTTGGGATCTATCTGGATTCCTTGATGAGGGAAGAAGGGGAAGTTGATAAGCTCTCTCTAGAGCTTGAGGACGTTAAGGGTTCTTTGGTGAGCACTCAATTAGCACAGTCAGGAGAGTTTCACCTCGATTGTAGAATGAGGCATGCTCATCAACTCATTTTCATCCCACATACACCAGATTTGACGATGACTTTGATGGCACAAAGAGGTGGGTGGAATAAGGAGTGCTCTAGTCAGCTCTGGTATGACTTGTCTCCGACTTCAGATGACGATTCTGGGTTTAGCAGGTCCTCTACTTTATTCTCCCATGCTGATTATCATTTGATTCAAGACTTGGAGATTTACTGCAATGTGGAAAAAGGGTATATCCGAATGGCGCCGCTGAAGTCAGATGGTGTTGAGGTTGGTAGATTTTCAGTTTATCCATGCGACTCAAGTATGATACCTGAGGTGTATCAGCATAGTGTTTGGAATTGGCATGGTCTACTGAGTTGGGATCTAGGTGGAGGTAGAGTTAGCATTGCCGTTTGGAGGGGTCCCAGTGTATTGCTTCACCACTTCTAGTATGGTGGAGTTAGGATCAGGGTTGAGAGCATCTTGTATAATACCCAATGAAAACTCACGCTTTCACAACGAAGATTAGCTCGTAGCCTGCAACAACATGAAACAACGGTGGCTACACATGTGCAAGATGCTACTATTGAGTTGTTACATGAAAGTACTCAGGAATTGGGTACTAATGGTGCAGTATTTGGCGTGGATTCATGTCATGGTGAGTCTGATTTTCCAAATCAGGCCTTAGAGAACAAGTTTGATGATTCATGTGTTGACATAGAACCACAGGATCGTGAGTTGGATGGTGATACAGTTACATTGGAAGAGGAAGTGTGTGAAGATACTGTCATATCAGCAATTTCTACCTTACCCGATGAGCCATCCGTTGAGGTACATAGCAGTAGTACCTTAGTTGTTGATGTGTGCATTGAGGATAGCACACATGATGTTGTTGATCATGAGGTGAGTGATGAGGACTCAACCTCTTACTATAGTGCAGATTTGGGTGGAAATGACGAGTCACAGGGGCATCATCATCTGACGGGGCAGTTGAAGGTTAGTGATAATATGATTGTTACAGCCTTGGAGCATTTTGATGTTGCTCGACAGATGTTGGCAACCTATGGTTGGAGTACTCTTATGTTAGATGAGCACGGTGATAGCAGTCTTCCCCTTGGAGAGTTCCATACACTACGAGAAGCTATTGGATTAATGAAACATAATTATTTGAAGTTACTTGCTGATAGGAACTATCTTCTTGAGTGGGATGGTATTTGCTATGATGCATTGAAGGGAAAAAAAGAGGAGGTCGACAAACTCACTCATGAGCTTGAGGTGACTATGGACTCATTGCACAGCGCCCAGTTGACCCTTCGGGAGTCAACATCACGGTTGGAGGAGCTTACCGTGGAGTTCAGTTTGGCACAGTCTCCACCAGCTGCAGTTACAGTACAGTTTCCTACAGTGACAGTTGGTCATGATTTGACATCTACGGGTTGTAGTAAGGATGTGGTAACATCCATCCCGGATACAGGGGCAGTTGACTCAGTTGAGCTGAGTACTTTGATCGAGAGTAGCAGAAAACCACATGTTACATCAGGCTCTCTGGTTGTCAGTACTATGACAGATGACGCAGGTCCGATAGCTGATAGCTCTTGTGTGGCTGTGGTGGATTCTCTAGAGAGTTGTGTGTTAGTACACGACACTACTCCATCATCTCCACAGGGGACTTGCGAAGTGTCATTTGGTTGGGAGTATGGCTCTCATGTGGATTTGTTTCCCTCTCCTGGAAGCAAATCTGTTACCTCATCCCATGCAGTTGATTTTGGACGCTAGCTTGTTATGCCTTAAAGTCAGAGTGATTAGCTGCCTGATTCCGGTATTGCTAGTGATGAGCCATTCACTGAGGTTGGAGCATTCTATCGCAACTATACAGTGAGGAGTGTTCATCATGTTTCTTTTGATCCACATGCGGAGGACTTGATGATGCATCGATGTGGATTGGCTCCAGGGTTATACCATCCGTTGTGGGATGGGAGTTTGCCATCTTCGGAAGACAATGTTAGAGGCTGCAAGTACCTGACTCAGTTGTTTGCAGAGGATTACTTGCAAGGTCAATAGTCAGTTCCACCATGCTAATATGTATCCGACAAGGGTTGCTACTTTTATGTCACAGGGATTACATTCAGGTACAGTGTTACAGAGTGACTGTGGTGTTAGTTGGCATGATGGTTGGGTTAATTATCTCATCCATGGGTGTTTAACAGAGGACAGAGAGAGATTTGGCATAGCGGATGCTTCTAGATATTCTTATCTTTGCATGACAGATGGATTTGAGTTCAAATTGTTTTGGGATCCAGGTGGTGACAGGTTTAGTACTGAATATTGGATGGGTCCCATTGGGTTACTTCACCACTCACAGCATGATGAAGTTGGGGGCAGTAGAGCGCAGCGGAAGTCGGAGGAAGGTAGACATGACAAACCTTCATTTTGGGTTTGGGATCTAGGAATATTTGGCACAGTTGCGTTTATGCTGGTGCTTCCAGAGTTAGTTGGTGATGCATGGGACATTTTACAGTTCTTCTTTTGGGCCTTTCGAGGAGTGAGGTTTCTTTGCAGTAGAGATTGCTTGGGGACAAGCAATTTCAGCGAGGGCGGATTGTAATGTCCCCTTTTTCACGAGCATAAGAATTGGGGATTAGCCTATTTTTCCTAACCCTCGTAGGCTAATAGTTCTGGATAGAGGGTTTCTTGGATGGGCACTTGGTCCTCAATTTGCAGTGTGGATCTCTGGAGTATGGTGACAGGGTGAATTGTGGCGTTTGGCACGATACTTGTGCTTAAATTTATGATACTCACCTTTAATTTCACCATCCTTGGCCTTGGGACCATGTGTCTTCAAAAGGAAGGGGTCACTTTATATTTTTCAGTTACTATTCATTCCTAAAGTGAAAAAATAAATAACTTAAGTGAATAGTGCTCACTTTAATGAATAGTGATTTCAATGTGAAATTATAAATATCAAGAGAGAAAGTTCGACTCTCTTCATGAATAGATGATTTTAGCTTGATGAACTTGGAAGTGTGGTTTTGGAGGAAGAAGGAGACTAGGGTTTCCTGATTTCTTGCAGTGGGTAAGCCTGGTGGGGCTTTGTTCTTCGTATTTGAGCTGCTTGAAGGTGTGAAATACCACCTTAAAGTTGCTGGTCAGTTTTTGGTGGCTTCTTTTGGAGACACAAGTTGCTGTTTGGAGAGTTTTCGAGCATTTTCTGAGAGGGCTTTGGCAGCCATAGTCTCTATTGATGTTTATACAGGAGTTGTTCGCTTTTGAGAAGTTTTTGGAGCTGTTTTGGAAAGCTACAGCCAGCCGCACTTTAATGAGGGTTTGTATCAGCCAAAGAAAAAAAAACGCCACTCTTTGGTGGTTGCTATCTTTCCTAAAGGGGGCGCCCTTATCCTAGAAGTCATCCCATGTTGGTTTTTGGTGGGAGAAGTTCGTTATTCGAGAGTTGTGTGCACTTCTTTGGGGGTGGGTATTGTAGCAAGTCACTATTCATAGTGCTTGTATGGCTGTAAGTAAAAATTATGGCATAAGATGTATCTTTTAAAATCTGATGTAAGCCAACTATTTTATGTGATCTATTATGTAATGAAGAAAGCATCTTTGGCTCTTAAATTGAGTAATTACTTGAGTTATTTTCAGTAGATTAGGTTATTAGAAGTTTTTCATTATTTGCATATGCTTCGTGGTACCATTTTAACATTATTGGCAAACAAACTCAAAGACAAGAAAGAGAACTATCAAACTAAAACAAAATCAGACCTACGAACACAGTGAAAACAAATCAGCAAAGTGTTGGTACACTACATTTGTGGGTTGAAGACTATTTTTTCCAAGAGATTTTTTTGACGATTGGTATTTCTAAGGGTTTTTTTGGGCGATATTTTGATCACGAATCTGACCTAGGGTTCGGTTTTGTGTGTTTAAATCTTTTTTTTGGGCGATTTTGAAAAAATTGTGTTCTTCACTGTTTGTGGACTTTTATAGTCGTTTTTTCCTTTTTTCTCGACTTGATATTTCAAAGTTCGTGGGTAGATTTGATGTTTTCATAGTTTTTTGACTGGTTTTTATTGATAAAAATCATGATTTCAGGGCAGCCTGAAGGGTTAATTTTTGTGCTAGTTTTTTGACAGAATTTTTCTAAGAAAAATAAAAATTCCTGCAAAGAGTTTTTGAAAAAAAAATTTGAAAAAAATTTGTAAGAGTTTTGGAAGAAAAATTCTATAAAAATTTGGTTGTCTTTCAAAAGTTTTTTGAGGATTTTTTTTATGAAAAAATCTTACTTTTTCAGAAATTTTGAAGTTTTTTTTGAAAAATCTTATAGTTTCTGAGCCTCTTTTTTAGACGATTTTTGAAAAAATCGTGAGTTGTGCCAGCTGAGTGTCCAAAGTTTGTGCCAGCTAATCACAAAATTACCTCGTTTTTTGTGCTTTTGGAAAACGGGAGGGATGGCGTCTTTGTCCAATGTCATGCTGAAAAATACGCAAAGGTTCAACGGAAAGAATTATAACACGTGGAAGCAGGAGGATGCTTACCATCTTTGAATCCCGGTGTCTAGTTGCGTTTGTTTTAGGTACAAAAGTTCATCCCACAGTTGCGGGGAAGTTTTTAGGACAAGTATGATGGAGATAATATGGAGGCAGTTATGCTTCTCAAATTACTTGTCACTGATGAGATGTTACTAGAAATACCATTTGGTAAATCAGTTTCGGAGATTTGGAAGCATTTGAAAGATCTCCATGAGACCTCTGACAAGGGCAAGGCTTTCTTCCTGAAGAATATGTTGTTTTCCATTATGATGGATGACCAAGTGTCTTTGCAGGAGCACTTGATGAAAATCAAAGATATTCGTGATCAACTGGAGGCCATTGGTCGTAAGATGGAAGAGGAGGATATGGTGGTGATCACTTTGAAAATTTTGCCACATTCTTACGAGCACTTCAACGAAACGCTCAACATTACATCCACCAATGTTGACTTGAAGTTTGATGAGCTGTGCAACAAGCTTTTGTAGCAGGATAGGTGGAGGAAGTAGTTTGGGAGCAGCAGTGAGTCTTCTAGTGTTGAACAAGCATTTACTACCAATGTTTGGAAAGTCCACTCAGCAAAAAGGACGAGGCAATCCGGAGGAGGGCTCCAAGAAGTCTATTACTTGCCATTATTGTGGGAAGATTGGTCATATACATAAGTATTGCAAAAAGCGGTTGGTTGATGAGAAGTCCAACCAGGAAGAGTCTCAACAAAGTGCTCAAGTGGCGGATTATACTAAGCAGGAGGAGTCTGCATATTATGCATTTTGATGATCAACACACCTTCAGAATATGGGTAGACTTAGTTTATGTTTGTAGGAAGACCATTAAGGGAGGGTATTAAAGTATTAATTGTAATATTAATGGTCATCTTAGCTTTAGTTAGTTGTTAGTTTACTTTTAGTTAACTTAGTTAGCTTTTAGTAACTTATGTTTATGCTTCAGTTTGTTTTAGCATCTTTTAGTTATTAGCTTTAGTTTGCTTCAATTAACGATGGTTTCTTTTTAGAAACATTGTCTTGTAATTTTCTTTATAAGGAGTTTTCCTCTCCTTTTGTAAACACAGAATAAATAATAATGAATATCAATTATCATTTCAAAGTCTACATGTCACTTAAGGAAGGAGAAACAACTAAAGGAATACCTAGGTACTTAATGAATTTTTGAGGGCCTCCCCACTCCCTCCCAATTACATTGAACCATTATGGAAGATTATTCAACCAACTCAACATGACTGATTTCTGAGAGGAGGGCTTTGAACTTGAAGCAAAACAATACAAATCAAGCCTCATCATCATGTTAGAGAAGTTCTCTTCCTCTAAACAGAGGATCAAGGAGATATCATCTACAAACTTAAAATCTACCAAATCAAAGCCATCGAGAAGTCTAAAGCCTTTCACCAGGGAACCAATGGAAGCATCTCTAAGTAGGTAATGAATATCCTCAACTGCAATTACAAAGAAAGAAGGGGCAACCAAACAAGCTTGCCTGATTGATCTCTATAGATCAAAGGGTTGAAAAAAGGAACTATTAGCTTCCACACAAGCAATAGCATTTTGGAACAAAACTTAGGGATAATCATCCATAGTCTACTAACAATCACCTTAGCTAGGATTTTATAGGACATGTTGAGTATGGTAGTGTTGTAGCGGCAGGAGATATTTTCTCCTTAACACATTTATATTTTTCTTTAATAAATTATCTTCAAGGCAGGTCAGCCTTGATTTACAAATAATATTTTATATTTTCTAGGGGCCGACCTAGAGAAGAGGTCGCCTAGATTTGTATATAAGGAAGGTGAAGAACTCTCATTTCATCATCAAATCATTCTCTCTTCAATTCGCATTTCCTAGCAGCAGTTCGCATCTTTTAGCAACAGATTTGATTCTTTGGAGAAGTATTAGCATTCGCTCAACGAGAAGTAGCATATATTATTGTATAAGACTTGGCCAAATTTGAGGGCCTAATTTTGTATGCAGATTTCTGCACTTATTCTTTCAATATATAAGAGAATATTATTTGCTGGGTTTTTCTCCCTCGAGAAGGAGGGTTTTCCCAGGGTAATTCGCTGTGTTCTTTCATCTGTGTGTTGTATTTCTGCTTATTTACTTTTCTGATCTGAAACTAACAGAGTAGGGTAATAGGTCTCCAATTCTTGACTAAAGATTTCTCTCTATCCATAGGAAGTAACTTAAAATACCTTTATTAATATCCATCCCTAAAGAGCTGACCTGGATGACTTTTTTATGAGTTTCCAAGAGATTTAACTAGCAATGCAATCCTTATTAGTTTTGTAAAATTCAACTGGAAGACATCCACGCCAAGGGACTTATCATTGTTTAAGGAACCAATGACAAAATTAATCTCTTCAAGAGAAATATCCTTTTCCAATAATAAGGCATCACTCTGCAACTTTCTTAGGGATAATATCCTTACACAATTTCTTGGCCCTCATGTTATCATCCTTACAACCATCAGAAGTAAATAAATCTTTATGGAAAGAGAGAAAGGCAGATTTGACCTCAATTAGATCATTACACAACACCCCCACCAACCTCAGTAGGACCAATTTTTTTAGCTTTGAGCAATTTAAAGAAATACTTGGTGCCCTTGTCCCCATACTTGATCTAATAAGGCATTTTGGATCTAATTTTAGTTCCTTGGGCTGCATAGCTTTGATTGCATCTCCAATCATGATTGGGCTTATCTTGTAATTTCTCCTCTAAATTAACAGACTCTTCCAATTCCCTAGCAAATTTCCTCCTTTTCAGAGCTGTAGATTACCCAGTCATTCTAAAGAACCTCTGCCATGTAGAAATACCTTTATGCTAAAGACCAATTTTAGAAGAAGCAAAGCTTGAGCATCTGACAAGATTTCTAAGAAGTCTGATACCATCCAAACAATGACTGTCTTGAAGATGAATAATATTGAGCTTAAACATCCTTCTTTCAAACAATTTGGTGAGATCCCCCATTGAGCATAAGAGGAATTTCAATCTGGTGATGATGCAACAATGTATTGGGGGCACATGGTTAACATTATAAACAACTAAAGGAGGGATAGGAAGAAATCTTTCTGGATGTAAAATCTATCTAGTCTAGAATATAGTCTTTTACTACCACTTCGGTTATTGCACTAGGTGAACTAAATGCCCTTACCATCTTTCTTGTTATTATGAAGAAGATCAACTAAATTGAGCATCCATTTCATTTTAGATCAAAGGACAAGGTCATTGACTTTCCAACCAAATTTGGGCCACCACATTTTTCCTCCTTATTTTCAATCATATTAAAATCACCTCCTAAAATCCATGACACCATGGGTAGTTTATTGGCCAACTAATTCAACAAACTTACTCTATCTCTATGATCATTGGAAGCATACAAGAAGCAAATACCAAATTGAGACCCATGATAGTTAAGAATTACCCAAACAAGCATGTTACAGGGAGAAGGACTATTATCCACAACACAAGAGGCTTATTTAGGGGAAAGAAAAATAGAATAACCTCCCCTCCCTTACCATGCTTTATAGAAAAGTAAGGAGCATCCATCCAAATGAACTTCAAAGCGCAATCACAAGAAAAACCAACAGTTTTTACTTCTTGCAACATTAAACAATCCAAACTATCTCTAGAATTACAAAACAATTTCACCACAACCCTTCTATCTGCAACTTCAAAAACCCTAACATTCTATCTTATACACTTAAAATTCATTTAGAGGACAGGTTAACGGATGACTTAGGGCCTTAGGAAGCTTTTCCTCTTTACCTATTTTACTCAGTTTAGGATTCAATGGTGGAGTCATTTTGCTTCCTCTTTCTAACTTCCTCCACCAAGTTCTTCACCCATTCCAAAAAAATTCTGTTGGGAGCAGCTTCATCATAGACCATGGGTGTAATTCCCTCAACATCCTTAGAAAATAGAACCTGGACTAGGGCTAACAGTTCCAACCTTTAGCCTTCTGGAACTTCCTATAGAGACAGGGTGACAACTATCAGACACACTAGCAGGGATGTTAAGTTTAGGGACCATTTGACTATCTTGGGAATCTGAAAGAGCATTCTCAAGGCACCTCTCAGATCCATCTACTTCAACCATAGAATCCAAAGTTTGAACTTTGAAACTTCCCATCAGCTACTTTCTCTTGTAACACAGAAGAAGAAATCAGTTGAGAGGAAGAAAGAACCAATTTAAATTCCACAAAGGAAGTAGAGTCGAGCTTCCATAGAGGAGCCTCCTCCATATCCTAAATATCAACACCGGCAACCTCAAAATTTGGAACATTAAGCATGTTTTTCTCCATGGAAGGGATAACAGTATGAGTTTTAGGCACACCTTTTCTAGGTTTAGTAAGAGGGCAATACTTACTTAAATGTCCAACATTTTTACACAAAAAACATGCATTAAATCTTCCTAATTTACTAATTACATATTGAAACACTTTATTCTCAAATTCAAAGCAAAAATCTTTGGAAATATCTTCATCTAGTTAACAGAGATTAAAACCTGGCATTAAGATATGGGAGAGTGAATCTCATTTCTTCCACCTGCACCACTTCCCCTAAGGGTTTCAAATCATGAGATTAAAACAGCCCAAAGTTGAGGTGGAACATTCTGAACTTCAATCTATTTAGGGGTTGTGCAAGAAAATGTTCTGAAAACTGAGTGGCCCATGTTCCAGAAAGGCCAACCGAAAACATGTCTCTGCATATTATAATTCTTAAATATGACCATTAACAACCCTGGCTGCACAATTCTACAAAAGGAAAGGTAAATACCTAACTTTCAACCCCATACAGAGGCAACCCAATTGTCATAGAATTTCCCATTAGCAACACTTTTCTTTCTCTCCTTGTGTTTTCTCACATTTACATTCATTTCAGAGATAGTGGTAACCATAGATTACATACTCTCCGATTACTCTCTGAGTAGCCGAGTAATCTCCAAAAAATTTGCATGCCGAGTAATTTCTGCTTTTACTCTCGGGCAGTATGCAGATGGATTTTCTCCCGTCAAATTATCGAGTAATCGCCAGTAGCTTGCAAAAAACCCACAAACTTGGCAAGTTTGTATGTGTATAAATATGTCTGTGTGTGTATATGCATGCAAACTTGGCATCTTGTGTATGTTTATAGATATGTATGTGTGCACAGTGCAGTCCTGAGTATACACATACATAAATATCCACACACATTTGCCGAGTATTTCCCGAGTTTTCCCCGAGTCAAAATTTTTGGGCTTGCCGAGTACTCTTCGATTCCGAGTATGTAAACTATGGTGGTAACAGCCAAAATGTTATGAAAACGAATAGAACACAATATTATTTTATTAGATTGGATCAATGATTACAAAGACGTTCACCTCTTTATATAGAGTTCAGAGTGAAGATAAAAACAATGCATGACAAATGCATGTAAATTATTCTAAAAATAATAAACTAATAATAAAAAATAAATTAATCTAAATTTAGTCACTGAAGTGATTTTATTACAAAAGTAAGTCTTACTAATCTTTAATATCCTCTCGTAAGACTTATTGCACTAAAACAAACCAAACTAACATAAGTAAATTAAAAACAATTCAGAATCATGAATTCTTCAGAAGCTTTTCTTTGAAAACAGTTCTTCAAGCAAGTAGACCTCCGTCAAGCTGCCTCAAACCCTTGTAAAGGTGTAGCTCTCAAGTTGAATTCCCAAGTTCTTGGATTACCATCTCCTTGAACTCTCGAATCATGGACCTCCTGAACCATTGGACAACAATCCATGCTGAGCTACACTCCTAGAGCTCCATCAAGTTGTTTCATAACCCTTGTAAGGGTATGAATCCCAAGATCCACAGACTCCCAAGCTAACTAGGCAACCGTTCATTTTGAGCTTTGTCTACAATGGCTTCCTACATGTCTTCAAAGAACGAGACTTCTTCAAAATGCATAAAAAGCAACTTCTTCACCATTGTCAACATTCGAAGGATCTTCAACAATGGCTACAATAGCTTCCTTGATCTTTCCCTTGAGAATATCATTTGCCCGATTTCGACAGTTCCAAGCTGTGTGACCCAATTTCTTGCAATAATAGCATTATGTCCCCCTTTTGTTCTATGATTTGAGTATAATGCTACCTTTGTTTGAGAATCATCTTCTATATCTCCTACTATAGTTCTCTTTTCTTTAGTTAGGAGAGTTGAAATCATATCTTCCAGACTTTTAGAAGAAAGTTGACTAAGAGTAAAGATGACATTGCTGAATTTTGAAGATAAACTATTTAATAAAATGGCTTTAGCATCCTCATCATCCACTGCAACATTGACTTCTAGTTGTCAAAAAAGAGATCTCAGATTGTTCACATGGCTTGACATAGTGACTCTATTAGTCATCTTGAACTTGAAGAGCTGAAGCTTTAAAGAAAATTTAGCATTAATTTCTTTTGCTCCAAACAGTGTATTCAAATTTTCTCAAATTTCTTTTGATGGTTTTGCCAGATCTATATGATGTAAATTCAAATTGGAGAGGGCAAGACCAATAATGACTTTGGCTTTATCATTTATGCTTTTCCATTTCAGTACCTTACGCACAGCCGAAGGTAGTTTTTCATTTCCATTTACTATTCCCCATAGGTTTTTGTGCATCAATTGCATCTAGATTTTTACTTTCTTGGTGTGAAAGTTGAAGCCAAAATATTAATCCAATGGAATTTTCATTTTTTATTCAAAAATATTAAACCCTAGCACCCTCTTGCACAATAAACTTTGAAAATAATACCTGGAAAATATGCCAAAAATCTCAGGTCTAAATTGATGAATTGCAAACCCTAGTTGTCGTGGATGAGAAAACCCTAGGCGTTGGTTTGGAAAGCCTAGTCGTGGACTTGTTCAAAACTGGCTTAAAAATCCTTTAAAAAATATTGAAAAATCCATGAATCCCATCAGAATAAAATGGTGGCTTGACAACCCTGCATATACATGTGCCCTAGCTGCAGAAAATAAAAAAGAGTCGACCAAAACCCTAGCCATTGAACCCATGCCAGGCATGCAGAAAATAAAAACCAATTGGTGCGATAGTTAGCCGAACTATCCTTTATGCTCAAAACTGGCAAAACTCTTATTCCTAAGTATTTTCTATCACGTCCAACCTTCATATCTCTGCTGGGTGGCTTCTGGAAAAGGAATGCATGCATACGCCTTTTTTGAGCATAAAAAAAAGGTAGATAAGGCATAGACAAGCTTGAGCCAGCCGTGGTTTCTTTTTCTTAAAAAAAGACACCTGTGATTTGCAAAAGAAAACCCTCGCAATTTTCACAAAAATAAAATCAAAAATGTTTTTGCTGTTAGTGTTTCTTAGATCAGATTATTTAATCAATTGAATAAAAGAAATGCAAACCATAAGACAATGAACACAACAAGATACCCTGGGAAAACCCTCCTCTTGAGGGAGAAAAACCCAGCAAATATATCTCTTATATTATTGAAGGAATAAGAGCAGAAATCTGCTTGAACTCAGGCCCAACACAATGCCGAATTTGATACAATGAATAATAGCATCTCTCTTAGATGCAAAGATACAAATGAATATGTTTCTCCTTGAAATCGGTCTGCTGCTACAAAATGATGATCTGCTGTTCAAGTATGAACTTCTTCTAGGTATGCGAATCCAAGTATGAGCTTCTTCTATGACTGCGAATTCTGCTCTGCCAAAATAGCGAACTTCTTTGTGTGTATTCGAATGTGTATCAACATCAAAAGGTGACTTTGTATATATACCTTCTTGGCGCCTCTTCATATAGGTCGGCCTTATGATAAACATTTAATAATAAATAAAGTCGGCCAGAATAAGTACATTGAATAACTTAATTATAAGGTCGGCCCATGTATTAGTGAAGACCGACGCTGAATTAACATCAACACTCCCTCTCAGCTAGGGATGAACTACCATCTGCACAAGACACATTATGTTAGAATGAAAACAAAATAAAATATCACCTCAACGTGATATTAACCATTATGGCTACTCCCATAGATGGTAAAAACTCATCACGGATTCTCTCACGTGATGTTGTCATGGAGTCACACACATGACATCCACCATAGCTTCTCCCAGAGGGTGGAAACAAGGGCTTTCACCTCAACTCTCTCTCATCAGAGAATTGCATTATCAAGGACTTACACCTCAACTCTCTCTCAGCAGAGAATTGTATTAACAAGGGCTTGCACCTCAACTCTCACTCAGCAGAGAGTTGCATTCTCAATAAGGATCACTGATTACTGAGACTCTTTCTCAGTCAAGGCTGCATTCTCCACCATACCAAGTTTCTCTCGGAAGTATACAAACTTCATCCTGGCGAGAGGCTTGGTGAGAATGTCTGCCGTTTGCTCTTCAGTGCTGATATACCTCAACTGTATAGCTTTCCTTTGCACCATATCTCTAATATAGTGGTACTTGATCTCAACATGTTTTGTTCTGTCATGAAACACAGGATTGACAGAAAGCTTCACACAGCTTTGATTATCACAGTGTATGATAGTAGGCTCCATTGATTGACCAAACAATCCTGCAAGGAGCTTACGAAGCCACACTGCCTCACGAGCTGCCACACAAGCTGCAATATACTCTGCTTCAGTTGTACTCAAGGCCACTGAAGACTGTTTCCTGCTACACCAGGAGATCATAGCAGTCCCCAAACTGAAGCAACAACCAGAAGTACTCTTCCGATCTGAGACACATCCTGCCCAATCAGAATCAGTAAAACCATGCAGCTCCAAATCCACATTTGAAGAATATCTCAACCCATATCCAATTGTGCCACATAAATATCTCAGGATATGTTTAGCTGCTACAAGATGTATTTGCTTTGGTTCACACATAAACTGGCTAAGTGCACTCACTGCATAGCAGATATCAGGTCTAGTGTTAACTAGATACATCAATGAACCAATCAACTGTCTATACATCGTAGAATCCACTGGTTCTGAACTAGCTGCAGCTTCTTTCAACTTATCTAAATTAGACTCCATGGGTGTAGACATAGGTTTGCAGTCAAGCATACCAAACCTTTTGAGAATGTCAACAGTATACTTGCCTTGACTTAGAATCATCTCATTTGGCTTTTGCCAAACTTCTAAGCCAAGAAAGTAATGCATAAGACCTAGATTCTTCATCTCGAACTCTGAAGCTAATTCCTTCTTGCATTTTAGTATTAGATGTTCTTCACCAGTAATGATCAAGTCATCAACATATAGAACTAAAATCAATGCTTCACCATTTACTACCTTGAAGTAGAGGTTAGAATCTGCATCATTCTTTGAGAAACCCAAACTTGAAAGGTACTGATCAATTCTTTCATACCAAGCACGAGGAGCTTGTTTAAGACCATACAAGGCCTTCTTCAACTTGCAGACATGAGATTCTTTCTCATGTACCTCAAATCCTTCTGGTTGCTCAATGTAAACCTCTTCTTCTATTATGCCATTTAGAAAAGCTGTCTTTACATCCATTTGGTGAATCTTCCATCCTCTAGATGCGGCAATAGCAATGATGGTTCTAACAGACGTGTAACGAGCCACAGGAGCAAAAGTTTCTTCATAGTCAACTCCCTCTTTTTGTGAGAACCCTCTAGCCACAAATCTAGCCTTGTGTTTCTCAATGCTCCCATCAGCTGCATGTTTGATCTTGAAGAGCCACTTAGAAGATACCACAGATTTGTCTTTGGGTCTAGGAACTATATCCCAAACATTGTTCTTAAGTATAGACTGATACTCCTCAATCATGGCATCTTTCCATACTTGTTGACTAGAAGCTTCTTCAACATTTGAAGGCTCTGACTCAATAATCTGACTCATCAAGGCAACATAGCTAGAGAACTTGTGAGGTCTCTTGCTTTCTCTGAAGGTTCCTCTTGGAGCTACAAACCTTTCTGCTTCCTGCATTGTCCTGCGAGCCCAAAGAGGTCTTTTCTTTCCAATCACAATGTCTAGAGGCCCATCAGTAGGATCCAAAGGCTCAGCTGGATCAATATCTTCTTTAGGTTCTGTATCCTCCTTCAGATTCTCTGGGATATGGTCAACTTCCATATCTTGAGGAGGTTCTTCTTCATCGACCTCCATCGGAGTGCCTTTGGACTTTCTATAAGCAACATCTTCCTCAAATGTGACGTCTCTACTAATCTCAATAGACTTCTGTCCTGGAATGTAGATCCTGTAAGCTTTTGATGTCTCACTGTAGCCTACAAGAATTCCTTTCTTCCCAGAAGGTTCTAGCTTTGTTCTCTTTTCCTTTGGAATATGAACATAGACTGGACAGCCAAAGATCCTCAAATGACTAACTTCAGGCTTCACGCCTGAGAATGCTTCTTCAGGAGTTTTATTCTCTAAGATCCTGTGGGGACTCCTGTTTTGAACATAGACGGCTGTTCTTGATGCTTCAGCCCAAAGAGAGATTTGTAAGTCTTGATCATGGATCATAGCTTTCACTGCTTCCACAATAGACCTATTCTTCCTTTCAGCAATACCATTTTGTTGTGGATTATAGGGAACACTGAACTCCCTCTTAATCCCTGCTTCAATACAAAAGTCTCGAAAGTGCCAGAAGTGTATTCTCCACCATTATCAGATCTTAATACTTTGATCTTCTTCCCAGACAGATTTTCAATCTGCGCTTTGAATTCTCTGAATCTTACTAATACTTCTTCTGATTCTTTCGATCTCAAGAAATAAATCCAAGTCTTTCTAGAGTAATCATCAATGAAAATAATATAATACAAGAAACCACTAGATGATGCAATAGACATTGGACCACATAAATCAGAATGAATGAGATCAAGAATACATTTAGATCTACTTTCACTGGAATGGAACATACCTTTTGTGTTCTTGCCTAGGGCACATCCCTTGCAAGTACCTTCATGTTCTTGATCGAATTTCGGAAGACCGGTGACCATCTTCTCCATGATAGGTAGAGCACGAAAGTGAATGTGAGCCAATCTTCGATGCCAAAGTTCACACATGCTGGTACTGTTATGCACAAGTGCTTGAAGAGGACGAGTGCACAGCGTGTAGAGACATTCATGTCTAACTCCAATCACTTGAGCAGATTTGAAGCTGGAGTTCTTTGCCCATATAAGAACTTTCCCTTTAGAGAAGGCAATTTGATAACCTTTGTCTTCTAATGCTGAAATTGAAACAAGGTTCCTCTTTATCCCTGGTACGAACAGTACATCATTCAATTCCAAAGAAATTCCAGAATCCAAGTGAAGAGTGGAATTTCCAAACCCTTTTACAGAATATCTAGCATCATCTCCAATAACAACTTGATCACTAGAGTTGCTTTCCATTAAGTTTGAAAGGTGACTTCTGAATCCGGTGATGTGTCTAGAAGCACCACTGTCAATCAACCAAGTGTAAGAGTCCGTAGAAACATTGCTAGACAAGGCTGAATAAAATAGATAATTACTGGAGTCCTTTTGTGGAGTGACTTCTTCAACATCTGCAGTGGCAACTTGAAGCTTAGGTCGTTGAGGGCACACCCTCGCAAAGTGACCATACTTATCACAACGAAAACATTGAATCTTGGACATGTCTCGTTTTCTTTTGAAGGTAGGAGCATCATCATTTCCATCTTCTCGATTCCTTTTGAAGAATCCTTTCTTAAGGCCTTTTCCTTTGTTTGATGAATGAGAGGTAAGAACTTGTAATTCTTCATTCTTAGAGCTTTGACCAATCCCCCTTGCTGTTAGTCTTGACTCTTCTTGAATGCAATCAATCCTCAATCGATCAAACTTAGGAAGTTCGGATCTTGCACTGATTCCTTGGATGAATGCCTCCCATGAAAGCGGAAGACCATTGAGAGCAAGCATAGTCAGTTCTTTATCATCAATCATATGTCCAATAGTGGAGAGCTGATCTTTTATCTCTGAAATCCTCATGAAGTATGTAATAACAGATTCTCCTTTCTCCATTTTCACATGATGAAGTTGTTGCTTCAGAGCAAGGGCACGACTGGTGTTGTTGATTTCGTACATCTCTTCCAAGGTTGTAAACATCTCTCTTGCTGTATCCAACTTGAAAATAATTGGTACAATATGATCTTTGACGGAATCAACCAATGCTTTCTTTGCCCTAGTGTCTTTCTTCCTCCACTGCAGCTTCTCTTCTTCCCCCTCAGGTTCGGGAACTTTTGTTTTCACAAACTCAGCCAAATCATTCTCTTCCAAGGTTAGCATGAACCTGAATCTCCATGATATGTAGTTCGAGATCCCTTCGAGTCTATCCTCGATTTTCAGACCGTTCACCATCTTGAGAAATTTGGAAGATAGACTGAAAAAGAATAAGTGTTGCGAACTAAATCTGATCACGATCTTTTTCACACCCGCTCTGATACCATGTTAGTGTTTCTTAGATCAGATTATTTAATCAATTGAATAAAAGAAATGCAAACCATAAGACAATGAACACAACAAGATACCCTGGGAAAACCCTCCTCTTGAGGGAGAAAAACCCAGCAAATATATCTCTTATATATTGAAGGAATAAGAGCAGAAATCTGCTTGAACTCAGGCCCAACACAATGCCGAATTTGATACAATGAATAATAGCATCTCTCTTAGATGCAAAGATACAAATGAATATGTTTCTCCTTGAAATCGGTCTGCTGCTACAAAATGATGATCTGCTGTTCAAGTATGAACTTCTTCTAGGTATGCGAATCCAAGTATGAGCTTCTTCTATGACTGCGAATTCTGCTCTGCCAAAATAGCGAACTTCTTTTGTGTGTGTTCGAATGTGTATCAACATCAAAAGGTGACTCTGTATATATACCTTCTTGGCGCCTCTTCATATAGGTCGGCCTTATGATAAACATTTAATAATAAATAAAGTCGGCCAGAATAAGTACATTGAATAACTTAATTATAAGGTCGGCCCATGTATTAGTGAAGACCGACGCTGAATTAACATCAACATTTGCAAAACAAAAACCTTGTGATTTTTTTTCCAACAGACGACGATTTTTATTGAAAATTTCACATGCTTTTCTCCTCCAAAAGTCATGATTTTCCTTTAAAAAAATCTTTTTGCCAATTTTTACAAATAAAAGATGTGATTTATCCCTAGCCGTAGATGTCCATGATTTATCCTTCCATGACTCATAAAACTCTGTGAAACCTGCTCTGTTACCATGTTATGAAAACGAATAGAACACAATATTATTCTATTAGATTAGATCAACGATTACAAAGATGTTCACCTCCTTATATAGAGTTCGGATGGAAGTTAAAAACAATGCATGTAAATTAGTCTAAAAATAATAAAAAATAAACTTGTCTAAATTTAGTCACTAAAGCGACTTTATTACCAAAGTCAGTCTTAATAATCTATAATAAAAAAATCTCTTTGGCAAAAGAGGATACTAACCACATCCCTTTCCTCCTCCAAAGGCCATCTTACTGTTGAAGTTGCTGTTAAGGTCTCCTCTGTAGCTGTTACATGCAGAAAACCACACGATATCTGATACCACAATACTCTCTTCTGCTTGCAGAGCCTGCTTGAATGATTTCTGGAAACCCTCATTACCACCACCTATTTCAAAAAAATTAAGATTCCTCCCTATGGCAGAGTAATCAATGCCACGTTTGGTTGTTTGTCTGCCTCCATTCTCACTTCCCTTAACTCCACCTGCATGTGCCATTGAATATTGACACCTCCTAATGAGCTGCCATACCTAGGATATTAATGATCAATAGAACACTTATCAAGGAAAACAAACAAGCCAAAAGAGATTACCTGACACACATTATGAGACATGCCAAGCAGAAAATAGAAAATAAGGACAACAAGAACCATAGTGAAATAAAACCCTACATGAACTCCCCACAAACAAAAAGAACGAAGAGAGCAAGGAACATGGTCACCAAAGAGACAAAGACTATCAATCTGACTACTTTGCATGAAGAAGGGGAAGCTCCAAGATTTCTCTTGGAGGATGACTTCTTATGTTTCTCAACCAGATCTAGAGCAACTCATTCCTCCTCTTCTCATGCTTCATAGAATTAAAAATTATTAAATTCACGTTTTAGAATGAGAATAATGGAATGCTAATGATAGGAATGGACACACAAGAGGATTTTCTGGCAATAGTGGACCGACTAAGTGAATAAATTCTTTCATATAGCATAAATTGCTAATAGAAGAACATTGCTACCTGGAAAAATTCAGCTCCTACTGTACCAAAACATTTGACACAGGACAGATCAAACCCTGACAAAGAAAATAATTAATGGTCCAAGCTTTCTTATAAAAAAATTTCAACTAGCTCTTTTCTTCATACAAGCAACAGAGGGAGGGTGTAGACTTGCTTTTTTCTTCTAAAGCAGGCACTTCTATCTAGACAGAGTTGGTAAACTATCAACCTTCCCAACATTTTTGATTTATTTTCTCACCTGGTTGTTACAGTATTTCTAGATGCTACACAGGTACAAATCAGTAATCATTATTTTCAAATTCTTTTCAACATTTTTTGGAAAGTCACTCAACTAATGGACCAGAAGTTATTGTTCAAACTTTATGCCCTTAGAATGGAGGAGTGACAGCAAGGTTTAGTTATTCTGTACAAAACACTTCAATGAAAAGAATACCATCACAGGAAATCCCCTCCTTACAAGAAACCTTCCTTTGAAATCCAAATGCTTACATATTCATGGAAGTATTAATTGAAGTTCACTAGGATGCCATGCTGTGTATTTTGCCTCTACTAATTATAAATATTGTGGCAGGCTCTTTATGATTTAATTTCTAAGTTGATGTTGCCTTCATCATAGATATGTGTTACAGATCTTGGTTCTACTATTGGGAGGCAACTGGCTTTTGTATGCCACACTTCTTGGTGGCAGGTCCTCCGTGCTGTTGCCATAATAAATGTTTACTAATGTAGCAGTAGTTTCATTTGCATCCAGTAGCAAATTGATTTCCACCACATGGATCTATGCTGCTTCCTTCTATCTTTGTGAGGATTATGTAAGACATAACATATGCAATTAGGAACTAAGGTGTTCTATTATCATCATCATTTTGTTACAATATGGGTTTGTACTATTTTGATTGTGATTATATTAGACATACTACAAAATGTTGTACCTGTGCTTTTCTCTTTGCATAAAGTAATGACATCTCCGCTGAAAGGAAATAGCATGCATTGACTAACTCGTTTGAATTTTTTAGGTTGTGCAAGATATCCCACCTCCAATTTCCTTGGATACGCCAATGGTTCTTATGAAACCACAGCAGGAGTGTTCCACTGCTGAAGTATACAAGGTATTGTCAATGTTATGTTTAGTTCTCAAGGCATGATAGATATATATTTTTATTTCTTTAAGTTGGATTTTTTAGAACTAATTTCTTATGCTTTTATTTCAGCGCTTTCGATTGGATAAAGCAAGTTCAGTGGATCCTCTTCAGCTGCTTGAAGAGATTTCAAAGAATGGAATTTCACAAAACCTATGTATCAATGATTTAGGTGAGCAATGGCAGATGTGTGACATATTAAGTTATTATTATTTATACATCTTTAATTTAATAAGGTTATATGGTCTATTAGATTGGTGATTTCAGTCTAAAGTAATAAATTTGCAGTCGTAATTACTAAATAAATCTGACCTTTACAGAGCCACCTGCTTTTGAAGTGTTACCATCTCTGAAAAAATTAAAGCAACGAGTGCTTGGAGCAAACCGGGGCCAGTATGATGCAGTATTTATGTCTGGAAGGTAAATGTGTGGTCTAGCTATAAGCCTATAGAGTTATACTTCTCATAAGTTGCAATTTATTTGATAAAACTGGAATACTTGAGTGACATGTCTTACATTTATTATTTCAGTGATTTTATTGGAATACCTCAATACCGTTAATGATTATTAATGAAGCTTGTTACTTCAATTGAATTTCCCTCTGGAATCATCTTCCAGGGTCATGATAGTTCGATAATTTTGTGAGCGTTTAAGGATATGATGAATTCTAATTCATCTGATGAGACCTGAACATGTCACCAATATGGAATTAATATTTGGCATAGGGAAAAAGCTGTCATATCTTAAATGCATGTTGCAAATCATTTGCCAATTCATGTAGTTGCAGTGCCAGTATTAATAATAGGTCCTTTATTTTACTTTCATGAGGATTTATTTTTGTGCACGTTTGTAATCCTGTTTCATGTGTATGTTGGCATATCATAGTTTGGCTTTTTTTTCTTTGGCAGAATTTGTGACCAACATTTATAGTATGTTTACAATAAAGGTGCTTCCATTACACCCAGCACTCCAAATTCTTTATCATTTAACCCACCATGATATTTAGTGTTTGACTATCATATATAAACAAGCGTACTATGGTTCTATCTTTAACCCACCATTTAATTCATGTCTTACCAATGAACTCTTTAATTTCCAGAAACCTTTACCACCATAACATATATTGTATTTCATAGGCTGCATTTAAGTTCAACCATTCAACCTTGCTTCCTGGCAAGAAGAGTAAACTTGATTAATGGGGTTCCAAAAAACAGCCATTGCTTTGGAAGCTTCTCTTGAGGCATTAGTAGCTATCCATTTCATTTATGTCTATACATGCAGCAGCCTAGAGTTCGAGTTGTTCCAATTCCATATCCTGCAAGGAAAAGATATCCTCCCATGCTTAACCACCCTTCATCTAGGGTTCTTATGCAAGCCTCTAATGTTAGACAAGAAGAACTTAATTGACAAGTCAAGTAAGACTCTAGGGTCCTTTATCACCGCTGCTTCAATCATGTTATTACATTCAATTGTTCTGCTCTTTGTTTGAGTGTCTCCATCATTTACCATCTTTGTCATCTGCCACCCTTTTTATTTTTAGAAGCTTTAATACCTATCCCGTCTTCCTCCATATTTATTTTATTTTTTGGTTAATTTGTGGGGATCTATTATGGGGCCCCAGCCTAGAAAGCAAGCATAGGATAACAAAAGAACAAATCTAACCAGAAAACCTGTATTAACTACCTATGCAGGGGAATAGTTGGCAAACAACAATAGCCAAAACATAGATGATAGAACAAAACCTGCAAAAAGAATGATCCGAAGAGCAGTAAACTGATCAGCATCCAGAATCACGGGAGCTCTACAACCCCCCAATAATCAACTCCCATCACTGAAACTTATTCTTTTGTCAACCTATTGAATGAATTCATTGTCCACCCCTCAGCTGCAACAACCATTGACTTCAATTTCACATTAGCCTGAGATGCATAGTTGTCCAAATCTATGAACTACACACCATGAATGATTTCTGTCTGCTTCTTTGCCCTGCACACTTTTTCTCCATTCCAGTGAGGGAGGGAATATGCACTAGTCACTTCTAGGGGGCCCTAATGATGAGACACCGACAGTTGATGAAGCACAGAGCTCATATCTTGGCAATATGCAAAGAGACTCCAAATCTTAAGACAGGTTAGGATTCTCCTCCCTCAGCTGACAAATCTCTTTCCATAGAAACTCGTGTCACATCACCCTACCCAATCTCCTCTTCCTCTGCTACTACCTCCACTAGCTCAATATCAAGAGCAATAAACAACTTCTTCACCCAACTCCGCATCCCTGGAGATGGAATAGACTGACCAAGCTTTGAATGAAAGTCGGCCAAAATCATCCCTCTACTTGGGTGATCTGGTATCCCATAGACCTTCCTCACCAATTATGGTTTTCACCAGCTTGAGGAAATTCTTTTTAGGGCAATGATCTAAGATTGAGCCACACCTCAAGGGGTTGTGGCCATGTCCTACATTCTTATGCACCATTAAGTCGACCACAACTCTCCAAAAGACCACAATCCATTGGGCAAGATACTAGACTAGAACAACCAACAAAGGCCAAACACCAAACATCTAAAAAGTAAGATGAAGCCTTCCCAAGTAAACTCTTCACAGTGACTGCCCTTTCCTCGTCAAAACATGATAGTGAATCTGTCCTGACACAAGGAAAACCATCTCAATTCATCATTTGACATGCATCTATTTAATGTTCATTAAGCCAAAATAAGGCCCAACCATCCAAGGAGGCTTGTTCTCTAAAAGGACGTTGAGCCCATTCCAATCTTCAATCTTTTTGCTAATGAAAGAAGAGAAGGGGGAGAGATCAATGCCTTGGTTAGCAAGCAGGTTCGCCACCTTATTCTGCCCCTAGAAACAATGTATAAAATGAACCAAATCAAACTTTCAACATAACAAGGGAACTTCTTTGAGAAGGCTTCAAATTTTCCAATTCGAACACTTCCCTTTTTGAACCCCATTGAAAATGATTTGGGAGTTGTCCTCGATTATCAAATTTTTTCCTCCTTCCAAATGGCCCAAAGATAGGTCACTAATGACAGCCTCCCACTCAGCTTCATTATTTGTCCTTCTTCCCAAAAGCAAGGATCCTCCTTTAAACATATCGCCTTTTGAGATGTGCAGGATAACACCAGTCCTGGCTTGATTGGGTTTCCTTGAGAAGCCCCATTAAAATTCAGCTTCCACTAGTCTCCTGAGGAAGGGGTCCATCGAGTCTCACATTCTAGTTTCTTACGAACAATTACCTCATTAACAGGTATCCCATCTTCCTCCTTATTACTGCTTTCCTAGCCTTCTTGAAGCCAGCAAAAGGTTCAGTAGGAATCACCTTCCATAAGTTATTTAGTATCTAGTTCTTCTTGGATATTAGCTTCCAACTGCTCCTCCCCTCCATGGTCCTAGCATGCAGTGCAGCTAGTCAAGTATGCTTTTGGTTCTCATGAACAAGAAATGCCGATTTCTTAATTGTCCCCCTGCATGTGATTGTCCCCCTTTTTAGAAATTGTTAGCTTCATAGAGTATCCTTTTTCACCATTACTTTGGACTACTTGTTTCATTATTACAAACCTCTAAAACAATGGTTTGTTCCTTCTCAAGATACCCCTTTCTCTCTTGCAGTTTGATGTTCTGTACTAATCTATTTTTCTTGTCAACATAATTCTGCAGGGAATCTAAAATATGAATGCACAAAATATAAACATACTAATTATACCATATTAACCAGTGTTCTCTTGGATATTTAAGTTGTTAGAAAAATGTTGGCCCTATCACTGCTGAGACCAAATTCCTCAAAATATGATAAAGTTAGGGCTGTGCCAATTTTTTGAGAATTCTATTGCTATTAAATCCCCGCACCTTCCACCTCCCACCTCCATTTGTATTTATAATGATCCTAACTACACTTATGCCAGGCACATTGCTAGAATATGCAAAAAAACATTAATAACCCAGATCTAGTGTGGAATAGACACTCAAACCTTTGTTTGACAAATCATTCAAGAATCAAACTAGTCGAATAAGGACAATTTCTAAGAATGAGAGAAACAAGTAGATGATTGCAAGAGAAGAAATGACTCGACACAATATACATTAACCAAAATGCTTACAATACATCAATGAAATGGAAGGTGAGTGGATACATAAATACTAATAGAAAAGAGGGGGCAAACACAACCAATGAGAGATGTAACTCCAACTACCTAAAAATAGGTGGGATTTACATTCATGGAAGATGCCATCTACTCTCATAAATGATCCACTTCTAACCACCAAAGCAAACTAAACATACATGTAGGAAAATACATAATATCCAACAACAACAAAAAAATCTACTCTAGCAACCCTTCTTAAGTGCAGCTTAGGTGGGTGAAAAGATGGGTCTTGCCAAATTAATCTTGATGAATCACCCATGTACATAGAAATCCCCACAAAGAGAAGAAGCCCCACTGCTCCCTGCCCCAAGAAAGGAGAGATAAGCCTCCCCCCAAATAGATAGAGAAAAGACCCCTCCAAAGTAGAGAGAGAAAGGACAGACTAGGTAGCCCCCTGGAGAAGTAGACCCCCAAAAAGCTTGTAAATGAAGAAACTTGCTTTCAGTAAAGGGTTTGATGAAGATGTTGGCAATCTGCTTGGAAGTCAGGTAGTATTGGAGATCAATGACCTGTCCATGAATAAGCTCCAAGATATAGTGCGTAGGAATCTCTACGTGCATGGTCTATTAATGGTGGATCAAGCTTTATGAAATTTGAATAACATTCTGGTTGTCATAGAAACTGACAGATGGCCACTTGAATTGGATATCAAACTTAGTGAGAATATGCCTAAGCCAAATGCCCCCCTCCTTGATTCTTGGCCTTAGTGGAAGATAGAGCAATAGCATGCTGCTTCTTGCTTGACCAACTTATAGGACTTGAACAAAGTGAGACGTTGTAGCTTGAAGTGGACTTGTGATCTGAGGAATCACCTTGCCTAGTCTGAATCAGTACACCCAACTAAGTCAATATCAATACCTATTGTATAATGAACCCCATAATTGTGAGTACCCAATATGTAGTGGAGAATTCGCTTGGCTGCCTTCCAATGTAGCTCATGGGTCATTTGCATAAACCAAAAGACCATGCCAACAAAATATGAAAAATCGGGCCAGTTATGAATCAAGTAAATGAAGCTACCAACAAGTTGTTGATACAAAGTAGAATCAACCAATACTGAAGTACATCGTGCCTCAAATTTGACTCTAGAAAGAAAGGGACTCGAAATAGGCTTGTAGTCAGCCGTGTGGAATCACAAGAGAAAATCAAGAGCATGCTTGGACTAAAAAATATAAATCCTGAAAGCAAACTAAGATATCTCAATTCCGAGGAAATAATGCAATAAACCCAGAGTTGGTCATAGAAAACTTGTCATAAAGGGTTGACTTTCACTATTGCAATGGATGATGAACAAATCCTTGTGATTAGTAAGTCATCAACATACAAAACCAAGAATAGGAGAGAATCATCTTGCTGCAAGATGTAGAGTTTTGGATCAAAATGGCATCTAGAAAACCAATTATGAGAAGGAATGAATCTGTGTTGGTGTACCAAGCCCAAGGAGACTATTTTAGGCTATAGATAGGTTTTTGAAGTTTGAGAACTATGGAAGAATCCTATAGAAACCCTTGTAGTTGCTCCATATGTATTTCCTCATCAAGGTCTCTATGAAGAAAAGCACTCTAAAACTCCATTTGGTGAACTTCTTAGTGATCAATTTATTGTTGTAATAACAAGTGTGAGTTAGAGTTCATCTTTGCAATTGGTGCAGAGGTCTTAGAGAAGTTAATTTCAAGAACTTGTGAAACCCCCTTTATGACTAGTCGTTCCTTGAACTCATCGACTAATCCATCTGCTGCAAATTTTGTTTGATATATCCACTTACATAACAAGCTTCATGCTCTTAGACAGGGGGGCCAAATCCCAAGTATGGTTACTAATCAAGGAATTGTACTTGTACATTGTTGCATTCCCCTCAAGAATGCCAAATGCCTTCCAAAAATATTGTGGATTAGAAGTAGGGGTGATGAAAACATGTGGTTGTTCTTGGAATTGTGATCTCATCCTCCTAGTATTTGAAGGATCCCCAATCCAATCACTTGTAGATTGTAGAATCTATCTAGCTCAAAGTGGACTAGAAGTTGAAGAACCAAGAGTAGAGTCCTCAACCTCAAAATGGTGATTGGGAGGAGTTGGATCCTCGTTATCGATCTTGTTAGCCAAAGCAAAGGAAGATGAGTCTTCATCATTAGAAATGTGCCTAGGTGAATTTGAATCCTTAGAAATACTGTAAATGTATCAAATCTTTCTACAAATTTGGGATCCTAAAACACTAAAGAAAAACTAAGGTCTGAAATTCTAAGTAAAATACGTTTTCCAGATTTCTTCTCTTGATGCCGAATGTGCTGATTGCAGAACATTAATTGATTTCGATGTTTGCATATCAATGAGGGAACCAAGTTTAATACCTTAGAGACTCGCCTCTAAGGGATGCGTCCTTTGAGAGGACGTGTCCCTTTGGGCGCACAGGTCTCTTAGATAGCCGACTAACACTCGACTTTAACAACACTTAACACATAAGTCCTCACACATATGGCGGACATATATTATATGAGTTCCGATTTTATTCACTGCAGATAACAATATCTTTTATTAATACGAATTTATATATATATGCTCATAAATTCGATTTCCATTAATATGTGTAATGAGGATAATCTTTGATCACATATAAATAGCGAAGATGCTTTCGTTACTTATATCTGACCGAAGCTATCATCCATTAACAAATACTATCATCAATCCCAAGTGAATCCAATGTGAATGTGGATGGAGAAGTGTCAACAGTGGAACTCAAAGAGCCCTTCTCAAAGTAAATAATTCTCTCAGAATGACTCATGCGTGGTAGGGTGGAGAAGCCTATATTGCTTAATACCATTTGGGTAGCCTATGAAGATATAAGGTTGAGTTTGTAGATCCATAGCCTTATGTTTCTCTTTTGAAATGTGGGCCTATGGTAGAGAACAAAAACTTTGAAGTGCTTAATTGTGGATTTTTGATTGCACCAAGCTTCAAAGTGACGACTCTCTATAAGGCTTTATAAGGAACATGGTTCTAGATACATCACATAGTTAATGGAATCCATCTAGTATGGTGATGCAAGAGATCTAGAGTGAATCATATAGTTAGCCACTTCTTTCAAGGATCCATTCTTATGCTCTACCACATTGTTTGCTAAGGACTGTATGGAACTATATACTGCAAATCAATCTCCTTTGAAGAACAAAATTGTTCAAAACGATGGTTAATATACTCACCACCATTATCTATACGTAGAACCTCAATGGCTTTCCTTGATTGTTTCTCCACAAGTGATTTGAAGTCCTGAAAATAATCAAAGACCTTAGGCTTTTTCCAAAGAAAATACACCCATGTATACTTGGAAAAGTCATCAATGAAGGTCAAGATGCATTTGGTCCTACTAAATGAAGGATGTAGAAATGGACTAGATAAATCACTATGAACCAACTCTATAATTTGTGTAGCCCTCTATGCTCCACTCTTGTCAAAGTGATCTTCAGGATGCTTATCAAGGATGCAGCCCTACCAAACACTATCAGAAAAGCAAATATAAGGCAACCTTGTAACCATGCCTTGTGGGCCAAGCTATTGCAAATAGCGGTCGTTCTAATGCCCAATTGTTCATGCCATAACTTACCTCATCAAAATGAGTGAGAAATGTGGTCAAAGGAGAATTAAGAACAAAGAAAGAGAAAGTATAAAATTGAGACTATCATTATAGGACTACCACTACAACTTTTTGGACTGCTATTCATCTCATGAATAACCACTATGTCAAGAGTGAACTTAACCCAACCCATTTGCTTGAATCGATGCAAATGGTTTGGTAGAGTGATAGGAGATTTAGTTGATAATGAAGACACATAAATAACATCTTGAAATATCCTATCCCCCATGTCAACAAACCTTCTCTTGCATACCTAGATTGAAGTGTCATCAGTGTGGTAGGGGCAAGGCTCCAAAGATGTAAAGCCATCCCATGAAGAAGCCATGTGCAAAGCATCAGAGTCAAGTATCCAAATGGAAGG
Source organism: Sequoiadendron giganteum (assembly GCA_007115665.2). Taxonomy (NCBI): domain Eukaryota; kingdom Viridiplantae; phylum Streptophyta; class Pinopsida; order Cupressales; family Cupressaceae; genus Sequoiadendron; species Sequoiadendron giganteum. The sequence goes on along the minus strand of CM021101.1, from coordinate 840,682,832 downwards.
TGGAGATAAAATTGTTACAAGGGCCTTGTCCTTTCCTTCCCCTTTTCTGTTGTCCTTTGGTTTTGAAGAAGACCCATCATTTGATGAATTTTGTTTCACTAACTCATGAAATATTATTCTTTTCCAAGATGTGTGTTAGGTGATCAATCTATTTCTTCAAACACTTAAGCTCATCATGACCAGGTCTTTTACAATAAGTACACTTGACCTTCTCTTTCTTAGGCTTGTCATCTTTTGAAGAGGTCTTAAATACTACTTTGGAAGCCATATTTTTTTATTATCCTTTTTCCCTCTTTTGTCCTTGTTTTTCTATTTCTTTAAACACTTGAGCTCATCATGACCAGGTCTTTTACAATAAGAACACTTGACCTTCTCGTTCTTAGGCTTGCCATCTTTTGAAGAGGTCTTAAATACTACTTTGGAAGCCATATTTTTTTTAATCCTTTTTCCCTCTTTTGTCCTTGTTTTTCTATTTCTTTTCCTTATTGCTTGACCCCTTTTGCTCTTTTGTGTTTTGGTTAGCAACCAATGCATGTGACTTCGAGGATTTTAGAGTACCCATTTGAATGAGCTTATCTTGCTTCTTGGTGAGAGTGGTCGCAAAGTCATCAAGGCATGGCATAGTGAATTGAGTCCGAAGTGCACCCTTTATGGATTGGAAGGTAGAAACAAAAACTTAATAGTCTGAACCAAGTTTGGATAAAATACAAAGGACCAATTGGGTGTTTTGTTTTTCAATTTCACATTGTTTTAATTGCACACTCAATGATTTTAGTTTATTGAAGAAATCCTAAATAGTGTCAAAACTACTAGGACTCAAATTAATGAGCTCATTTTCCAATTGATGACCTCTTATAACATCTTGAACACTAAACAAACTACGCAAAGTAGTTCAAGCCTAATTGGGTGAGTCTAGTGACTCAATGTGGAAGAGTAGGTCATGGGATACAAATAAACACAATAAACCATAGGCCTCATTATTTGTTATACCATTTAATTTTCTTTACATCTAAGAGAAGCTCTACCTTTGTACCCATAGTAATCGTAAATAATCCTTTGCTTCTCAACATGATTAGCATTTTAGGTTTCTATTTAAAGTAATTGTATGGAGTAAGAAGAGGAATTGAGAATTGATCCATAGTGCAGAAAAAAATGCAAGAATGTAGAAAAACAAGAGAGCACAAGTGCAACCCCCATCTTATTAGTGTTGTAATGACCCTCCCAACAATTACAATGTTTGGCAGTTTATTTCAATGCATTTTATGATGTAAATTCAAGTTTTTTAGGGCCAAAAATGGCCAGAAATTCTGAAATTATACTATGCTTCAGATTAGGAACCATATAAACAATATAATATTGTAGAGCTTGGAAAAATATTGAACTATAAATAAAAAAGGTGATTGAAAAAGCATCGTTTTGTGAAAGTTATGAGTGTTTTAAGGTTCTAAAAGCATGACTGAACAAAAAAATCTTAGAGAAAACTACAATTCTATTAAATTGGGAAATCAAGTTAGAAAACCAACAGCACTTGCATGTAGCTAGCAAAAAAATAGCTAGAATTAAAAAAAATTGCACATGAATAGCCCTTCAAATGATTTAGATATGGTTATTTAAAGATGGGCCTCCCCCAAAAAGCAATTTAGTAGTGTCACTAAATTTATAAAACTTTGTCAGATTTAGTGAATCTGTTAAATTTAGCAGCTGTGTTGAAAATTATGTTAACTGTGAAAACTGCCAGCTAACTTTAGAGGGCCACCAGATTGGGGAAAATTGCTGAATTTAGAGAAATTGTCACCAAATTTATTGACTACTGCAAGATTCTCTAGCATGTACATTATTGTGTCAGTATTTACAATTGCACGTGCAAGCAACATTTACCAGTTATTGCCATATAATTGTTGTGAATATTATTGAACAAAAAACACCTCCAAACCATGAACTACAAAATTGACAAGTTTATAGTCAATTTTAGGGTTTTTTTGTGTTGCCAAGAAAAATGGTGCAATAAGATTTTAGCCAAGATGCCTTGAAAATTATGGCATCTGCAAAACTCAATTAGATAAACACAAAAAACCCAATTGGTAGTTTAGCTTCCAGGTCTCTGATTTGAGCGATACGAAAGATCAAAGTGACTTTCTTAGCTTTCCAGATGCAATGGTGCAGCCAAATGGATTGCCAAAAATTAGCTCACACCTAGAATTACTAAAACTAGGATTAAGCCCCAGAGAGGTTTTTTTCATTTTTGGCAAACCATTTTGATTCTCCAGTTCATCCAAAGATATAAGAAAAGAGCATACTATGTTTTTGAGAAAAAAATCTTGCAAATCTCTCAAAAGATAGAAACTAAGTGAGTTGCACTAAACACCATGGCTCTAATACCATGTTAGAATATACAAAAAAGCATTGATAACCCAAACATAGTGCCAACTTGACAGTCAAACTCTTATTCAACAAATGACTCAATAATCAAACTAGTAGAATAAGGATAACTTCCAAGAACAAGAGAGACAAGCACAAGATTGTAAGACAAGAAATAGCTCAATACAATATGCATTAACCAAAAAGCTCACAATACATCAATGAAATGCAAGGTGAATGGATAGGTACATAGAAAAGAGAGGAGACATATATGACCAATGAGAGATGTAATTCCAACTACCCAAAAATAGGTGGGTATTACGTTCATAGATGATGCCATCTGCTCTCATAAATGACCCACTCCTAACCACCTAAGCATGTTAAACAAATGTGTAGGAAAATATATAATATCCAACTAAGGAAAATAAAAAATCTACACTAACATTTAGTTTTTAACATTACTGTTGCCATGACCCAAGTTCAACCAGGCCTGGTTCATTGGCTGTATGAGAGCTAGTCATCTTAATTTTAGATATTCTGTTTGGAATGAGTTAAAGCTGACCATTTAAGATCTGGCTTTTCTGAAGGAGGATATTGCTTCTACAATGTTAGATATGCAAATTTAACATCCATGGTTCCTCAAAGCTTGCAGTTTTTTATTATAATGGGCATGTTAGGAGAAAATGAGCTTCATATTTTATTGTACAGAGCAGATGTCTAAGACAAAATATCTTTTGGACTTATCAAAGAAACTGACAAGGATGCCTAGATGAGACATGTGTAGAGGTGCTCAAGATATTCTTGCAGAGATGCAGGGGATTAGATTTGTAATTAGTATGAATTCTTCTTTCTTGTGATATATGAATTAGACTATAAAGCCCTTCAAAAGTTCAGTGATGATGAGAAAATCACAAAATTTGATAACTATATAGATTCTTCTGTCCAAGATTCCATTCTAATTGAGATATCTGGATTCCTTTTTTAGCAATCTGATTAGCATCTGACAGAGATCTTCACTGGTGGCAAATGAAATCAAACATTTTCGAAACAGTTTGCATGCCTTTGCATTCTTCCCCTTTCATATGTCTAGATACTAAACAGATAAAACTCATTTCTGCTATTCATAGGCAAATTTACATTCCAATCTCCTAATCCCTGCTTCTGGGCCTCACATTCCCTTCCCCACATTGCTGCCATCCCCACCCTTTTCTCCCATTTGATCATACTATTCGAGGATGCTAGCAAAAGGTGCTCAAATTATGTAGAAGAAGAATATTTTGATTTTGACAATGGGGCAAGTACCAGTTACGAAAACATGGTTAGAAGGGCAAAGGAATATACGGGCCTTGAAAAGGATTTTGTGTTCCTTCTGACTTTCCTATACACTTGCAAAGGGCTCCCAAATAGATCTCAAAAGTTCGGTTAAAAAATTTCCATATGATAAACGAAAGTCTTGTTTAATACCATAATAATTTTGTAATGTAAATATAACGCAAATTTACTGACAAGAATATTTGTTTCTGACAAAAACATGGTTAAAAGGGCAAAGGAATATACGGGCCTTGAAAAGCATTTTTAGTGTTCTTTCTGACTTTTCTATACACTTGAAAAGGGCTTCCAAATAGATCTCTTTGGTTCAAAAACTTGTATATTTGAAATGCAAATCTTGTTTTAATATCATAACATTTTTGTAATGTTGATGTTTATAATGCAAATTTACGGTAAGTGAAATGCACATGAAATGCAGAAATGTTGGATATTCACAATACAGGGAAAGGCTAATTAGAAGGAAGTATATGGAAAGTAAAGAGTTCTTGAGATTTTATAAAATCACCTGAAATATTTGAAACAAGATTTTGAAATAGCTTTGGTAGTAGATAAATCTCTTTCTTTTGATGGTGCACCTAAGTTTTTGTTTTTTTATTTGTGTTATGTATGTGATAGAATGAGTGTCCGTAGTTTATATTTTGACTGTATTTTTATTGGTGCAGTGGGAGTACCATTGTTGCTCTTGGAGATCCAGAACCTCCACAATTCATATATGACGATGATGAATATAGTGATATGTTTATATCAGGTAAGTGGGAAGTCATCGTATTATAACCCCATTGTACCACCCTCCTTCATCCTGGTGTATCCAGTTATTATTGTTACATTTCTTTTTCCTTTTTTCCCCGAGTGGTTTGTCCTGAAATAAAGTCTATAATTTTGCTGAAATGGGATCTTGGGGAAATAAAGTTATTCAGAATTATTTAAACTTCCTCTAAACTCTTTAAACCTTTTTCTGATTCTCTTTGATCAATGAATATAGCAGTAAAAATCTTTCAGGCATAAACTGGTAAACCAAAGTATATATATATATATATATATAAAATAGAAGAAAACCCCATCCCTAATCCAGAAACTGATTTTTTTGATCAAAATTTTGTGATTTGATTATGAAAAAATCACCACTTTTGGAAATTGTGATATTTTCACCATTAAATTGCAATTTTCAGTAAAAAAAAAACGATTTGACCAATTTTCTGGAAAAAAGCACAAATTTTCAAATAAAGAATGGCCTAGCATGATGTGAAATGATTTATTGTGATTTAATGAAGATTTTTGCTCCTATGGAATTACTACCAATTGGGCTAGACTTTTGGATCTTTTATTGAAATCTCTACTCTTTGGCTGGTGCAGATGCATATTTTCTTACCCGAAATGATAACGAATGGTTCCAAGAACCTGGTTCTGTTTAGCCTGGTAAGGTGTGAAGAAGGAAACAACACAATTGAAGCAGTTAGTGAGGCTTGCACAAGAGGACTATATACTGAGAATATGTTTTTGGCCTTTCCAGAAAATACTAATAAAATGTGTGCACTGTGGCAGAATTAAGCATGATAGTGATGCTATTTGTTGCAAAGATTTTTACTCCATTCGGAGAGTCTTGGCCCTCTTTAGAATACAATCAAGCACAGGCATCCAACATTGGCTCACATGGGCAATGTAATATTGAGGCCATTATTATTTTTATGACAATGTCTGTTTTTGTTAGTTATTATGGTAAAATTTGATGGCATACCTATAGTTCTACACTGAAAACTATGTTGTACACCATTTCAATCTGCATATGTATTAATATTCTTAAAAGTAAATTCAAAATGTTTCATGATCAATAATTCCAGTGTCCATAGAAAGGCATAAATATGAATTTCGAATTCACAAAAGGATACATGGCCCATTGAATTCTTTTATCCTGACTGAAATCCGAGTCTTAAAATCAATAGTGGAACTTGAAAAGTTTGTTAAATGAGACGTCTAGATTTATAAGAAGCATAAAAAAATCCCGGTAACTCAATGGTTTTGTTTCTAAACAATCACATTTTCTCATCAATATTCTACCAAGTTATCAGGGTAGCAATTTATATTTCAAAATGCAAAAACATCTGTAGTTGTTTTGCTGTCATTAATATAAGTGGAAGTGCCTAGCTTTAATTAGTCACCGTTGTTGCCATATTCATCAGGGGTACATTGGGATGTATCCTCACCCACAAACCCCGCATCCCTATGCCCACTGTCAACTCAAAGACACATGGATGCTAGAGGACACCCCTGGTCATCGCCTGTCCTCAGAATCAGGGGCGCATCTCAGGAATGCTAGTTGATGAGGTTGGGTCTACCCTTTAAAAAACCATAAAAAAAGAAGAGTCATTTCAGTTCCTTGCATCCAACAACATGAATCCTCTCGAGACAGTTCACAAGCACCAAACAATGGTAAGTATCCAAGTTTTCAAGCTTCCTAAGAATGAATAAACTTGACATTCTTTTCAAGTGTTTACAGTTTCCAATTGAGATTTTTCCCAAGCAGGTTGGATGGGCAAAAATTGACACATGAAGCTCAGGGTATTAATATTAATTATTGTAAATATTGATATTTTGTTTGTATGTGAATTTTTGCATTCTACTGGTTGTTAGAAGACAATTTTTGTTAAACGGTTTGCATATAGACTTTTAACTAGAGACAAAATCATCTCATGCAAAAGAAAGATGCTTGCTTCGAGTGTGTTAATATTAAGCAACCAACAATTTGTAATCAATTTAATACTAGTACATATTAAAAGTACACCTTTGATATCGAATTTGATGCATTATATGAATGTTTAAACTTGAATCTTGATGTCATGTATAATTTTTATTTGTAAAATTTGAATTATATATGTATATGCATGTTTAAACTTGAATCTTGATGTCATGTATGATTTTTATCTGTAAAATTTGAATTATATATGTATGTATGTGTGTGTGTCACACACACATACATATATAATTCAAATTTTTACAAATAAAAATTATGTATGTATGGATGTATGTATGCATTCCTCCATACATACATGCATACATCCATACATACATGCATGCATACGTCCATACATGCAGCCATGCATACATACATACATGCATGCATACATCCATACATACATCAATGTGTCCATCAATGCATACATACATACATACATAATTCAAATAAAAATTATGTATGGATGTATGGATGTATGTATGTCGATACATACATACATGCATCCATGCATATATGTATGTATGTATGTATGTACGTACGTATGTATGCAGCAGGATACATACGTACATACATACATACATGCATGCATGTATGTATGTATGTATGTATCCACATACGTACATACATACATACATGCATGTATGTATGTATGTATGTATCCATGCATACATACATACATCAATGCATCCATCAATGCATACATACATCCATACATGCATCCATACAAACATACATACATACATACATCATGCATGCATACATACATACATACATGCAACATGCATGCATACATACATACATGCATGCATGCATACATCCATACATACATGATATGTATACATACATCATGCATCCATGCATACATCCATACATACATCATGCATCCATGCATACATGTACATCATTCATCCATGCATACATGCATGGATGGAGGAAATGTTGGATTTATCATGGAGAGGATGAGATGCTTCCACCTGATACATAGATGCTTGATTCTACACATGAATCTTGTTTTCTAGGTTTTCATCATGTCACTTGCCTAAACCACCACCGAAGTGGTTTTCACTAGAGGACAATTTTTCTCTTTACTATTTTTTTTTTTATTTTTTGTTTTTTGAAGGTTTGGATCATGTCAACCCACCTAGTGATATTGATGTAGATACTGTTGTTGTCATGATGTGCCAATGATATCTTGTCTGGAGGATTTGTTTCGCCAAGATATGGGCGCTTGAATATAACCCTTGAATGTTTTTGTCTGCTTTGTCAATATCAGAGTTAACCTCATCCAAATGCACATATCATGATAGAGTGCCCTTAGAGTCCTTATGATAAAGTGTAGCTGCCAAGACATGATTAATGCGAGAGTTGAATATCATGGATGTCGAAGTGGATGGCAGAATGTGATGAGGAATATGAGATGTAGATGGATTGGTCGACAGTTTGGAATTAGAACCAACTTCTTGATATACCTTGTATGTCGTTTTTGAAGCCTTCTTTTGCATTGGCGGACATTTATATTGGACGAAATTCCCTTTTTTATTTTGCCCCATAGTTTCTTTGGCTAATGGAGTTCGATAGGGATGACTTTCTTTCTTTTGCTTTGGCATCCATTTGTATTTTCTATCCATTTTGATTTGTCGTTTCTTTTGCTTCGATGACTTGCTATTTTCTTTGATATAGACTTTTCTCTTTGTGTTTGTCCCAACTAGTGGGTGAAGAGGTGCAAGAATTACTATTTATGATACAATTGGTTGTAGCATTGGTAGCGGTTTTATCATAAGGACTCTTCATGCTCCCCATGCTAATATTTGCACTAGATAAAGTTGCCCTCGGTATGGTGGAGGTATTATCGACATGATTAGATTCACTGATTATGGAAGAAACTATTCCTTGTTGCTCAGGTTTGTTGACTATCTGCACTAATTCCAAGATACCTTGTTTATGTAGGCCCAATCCTTTTCCCTGATAATGCATTTGTTGACATATTGCTACTGAATATGATTTGTCTTGGAAACATGATGATACTTCCTCTATACTCTGTTTGGAATCCTCACAAGAAAGAGTAGGTGCGGATTTTGATTGTTCTTCAACAGATGCTTGTGATTCATAGTCATTGTAAGAGTCTTGATCTGTGCTCTGAATTTCTGCAAGTTCTGCTATTACTTGATCATTTGTGATGTTGTCAAGAGTATGAGACCCTTGCTTTGGATGAAGATCATCTGCATGTCCATCATAAGGAAGCATCTCATGGGTAGGAGTTGGTATATGAGTATGGTCATCGTTCTTGAAGTCTTGGATGGATTGGAAGATATGCATTAAGTCATGATAGTATTTCGGGGTAGTAATTTTTTCATCATGACTTATGTTAGAGCAAATGCCACTAACGGATTGGAAAATACTATGGAGATCATGATAATATTTTGAAGAGATGAGATATTGATCTGATTCGAAACAAATTTCATCATACTTATGATCATCTTCTTGACATGACTCTTGGGTATATGATATAGCATGGATGGAAGACTCTTCGCTAGTCTTAATGGGCACATATAAGGTGATGGAAGTTTCTTGCGATTTTGGAACTTATTCGATATGGCCAATCGTGAAGTCATATGAGGGAGTTATGTTGCAATCTTAGATGTATTTAATACTATTTTGATATGAAACATTGCTAGACATTGTTGATTGATCTTGATTATGCACTGGGAAAGTTTCTTGATTCATGTCCAATTCCTCATCTTGTGAAGAATGAGTAGTATAGATATGTCCTACTACATTATCGTAGGTATTATTCACATTGTTATAATTTGGCGCTTTTCCGGAATCTTTAGCCTTCCCATGATTAGGCATAGGATCTTTATAGATTCCCAAATCTTCATTCCCTGATTTTTGATCGACATTGACTTCTCCTTGATTAGTAAGGTCTTGGATGAGATGTGAGTTTGATACAATTTTGGGTTTTATGACCTTTTGTGCGATGGTATGGGCAAAAATCCTTGTCATTGTACCAGAATGGTTTTATTTCTGGTTCAACATAATTGCGATAATCAGGAAGGTCAATGTGTTTTGATTGGATCAATTTCATTAACATCGTTTCAATAGATTCCCCTAAGGGAGTGAATTGTCTTTGAGGAGCATTATTTTGTCTTGGTGGTGGTCCTTGCGAAGGATTGACATTTTGGACATTTTGTTGTGTGTTTGTATTTGTGAAGATATATCCAATGGAGGATTGTTCAATGGTGAAGCAGCCATGTGTAAATTTGGTTATTTAGAAATGTGTGCAAGGAAAGTTTTTCGGGGTACATACCGGTGGTCCTGGTCTGTTGGCCGTTGGAACTCACGTACTCAATCTATGCGATGTGGGGGAAGTACATGGCGTGCCATAGTGTTAGGTGCTCTAGTGCAAATCTTGCATAATCTCTCTAAGCTATCTCAAGTTCTCAAAGAAAAGTGTGCAAATGAGCTTCAAATTTACCCAAATTCACATATATGCATTGCAAAAACTAAGGTTTTGGCCATGTATCTTCATCTTCTCACTTCATAGCCTGCCATGGTAGCTTCATCTGGGTCCTAAGACTTGTTTTTCGTCCTCGTTGCAGCCGAATCACTCTCATAGCTTTGTCGTAAGTTCAATTTGAAAGTCAATTTTTCCTCTCGATCTCTCGAGGGGGTAGCACACCAGCATTCCTTCACTTGTTGGGGCATAGTGGGGCATCCGAAAAGTTAAAAAAAGAAGATCTAAGCAGTATTAGCTTGAGCAACATCAATTCTTTGAAGCAACGCAACATATACCTTGCTTAAAAGAGAGGAAAAATATAGACACCTAAAAATATCCTAATCATATCACACACTGAGATTTCGATTATTAACACCATTTTTCTCCTAATTTACCTATTTCCATCTAAATAAATAATGTCAATTGTTTAATTAAATTCACTATTTTCTCTTATTAATTAAATAATGTCAATTATTTGATTAATTCACCTTCACACTAATTTTCCTCTCTTTTGATTAAATAATGCAAATTATTTAGTTAAATGTCATAATCCTCATTTTGGTTAAATACTTCTTAATTATTTAATTGAAGATCTAATTTCCTCCACTCGCACAATTAAATAATTTCTAAATTGTTTAATTGGTTAATTTCCTCCAATCATTCAAAGAATATTCTCATGGAATATTCCTCCTTTTCAAATTCAAATATTTCCCTCCACATGAAAATATCTCCCACATGCTCCTAAAATTAAGGGATTTGATATTGTCTCAAGCAATTGAAGCCCTTGATTTATATCTTTGATCCATTTCATTGAGTAATCTCAATCCTTGATTTGATCATTGATCCAATCATCTTCTCTCTTTCAATTTCATCCATTGATTAGCCAATTTGATCTCAACCATTGATTCTTTCCAAAAAATTGTAAATAGTTCTCATTTACATGAGAATGACCATTCACAACCATTTGAGCAAAGTTACTCTACTCATTTTCGCACTCACCCTTGAGCTATTGAGACCATTCGTGAATCAATATCCATCATTATCAACCTTTTTATCATAGCTTTTGCGTCATCGTCATGGATTAGGCTTGAGGCTAAGCAGTCCACATAAGTATGAACACTAATCCCCTAATGGGATGAGGTTTGCATTTGAATTGCATTGCTACTTCATGTTTTCATTAAACTTTGTTAAGTAATTGCAAAAATCTCATTGAAATATGGTTTAATGTGGTCATTTGCTTGCTTACTTAGTTAATTTCTATTTTATTTTATTATATTAATCTTGCATGTTCACAAAAACTAAACTAAATTACTTAACTAAAGCATTTGCATCTTGAGTTGAGGTGAGATTGAAGATACCTGGTCTAATTTAGCACTTGATCTAGCTAACAATCCCTTCTTGATACGACTTGTGAACTCCATTGGCAAATAAATATATTGTAGAAAACCCCTGCACATTAAATTTCTCCATTAGATCATTTTCAAGTTTTTCCACAACTTCTTTCAAATCCGTTGTAGCCAAAGATACTTGGGAGCCAAAGCTTGGCAATGACCGCACTAAGGTGCAGAAAATTCAACCATAACGAAATGATTTTTAGAGACAAAATCGGTGAAATTTCCCTCCTTTAACACAATCGCATCCTTTAAGTCCATGACTAGCATTGCATAACTACTCAGATCTTCGCTGTCACAATTTTCAAATAATTCTTTGAGTTGTTCTTTGTGCTTGTTAGGGATTTTGCTTGGAATTTTTTTTGTCTACATCCTCCAAAAACCCTAATTCATTGATCTTGTCCAAATCAGTCTTTTTTATGGCATTTTTGGCAAAATGCAGTCGTTGGAATGTGATCAATGAGAGCATCACGACCACAAAGATCATGTGTTTTCTCAATCCCATGTCTACCTTCAACTTGACTTTGATGCCATATTAGCTTTTGAAATGCTTTCGAAGAGCACCAGTAACCTTTAGAGCTAACTTCACACGTCCACAGATCCTAAATGATACATCAAATTTCGATGATTTTTTTTTTTGTCTTCGTATGCGACTTAACTGTTTATAGCAAAATTTATGGCTTTTGGGTAATAACGACGCATGATGTGGAAATTGTTAAGGGTGGAAAGGTCAAAAAGTACTTATCTCGGTGTCGCTTGATACATATATTCTCTATTGTCCCCATACCCGTTGTTAGAGTTAGAATTTATACCTTATCAAACACAATCTAGTTTAATTTAGATTAATTTTCAAGGATAAAAAAGTGAACATTGCCAAAGAGGGGGGGTCCTTTTAAGATTAATACATCCTTGTTAAAGGATAGAGATTGTCTAAATGCTTCCAATATTTAATGAATGTAATATGGGGTCAAGAATAAAATGCTATGTATTCTTCCAAGTGGGTCATGTGTGCTAATGTTTGGTAGAAGTTGTTCAGAACCATTAGGAAAGAAAAATCCTATATTAGAAAAAATTAGGCTAGGAACTTTCAAGATAATCTAGTCATGTTTGAGGAGAACTTGCAAGAGAAGCCTAGTAATGTTCCTCTTCAAGAGTAGGTGGGTAAACATAAATAGATATATTATCAAAACTATGTCTAAGGGGCTTAAAACAAAGGTTAAAGCAAATTGGATAAATTATGGGGATAAGGAAACTAAACATTTTTTCAATTTACTTAGAGCCAAGTTTAATAAGGAGACACTAGGTCCAATGAGGGTTTTTATTAATAAGAATGATTGAATCAATGGAGAGTTTCAATATTGTAATATGATTTTTGGATTAAAATTGTGTGTCAATTTTTAAAACCGTGTGATGTAAAAATTGGCACACAATTTTAAACCAAAAATCATATTACAATACTACCATGGACTGTGGAAACTTCATGCTTTTGAGTTTCAATATTTTATCAAAATCCATTTACATTTAATTGGGTTAATAAGAAAATTGACGTGGGAAGTTTGATGAGAATGTGGCAAATTTTGAAAAGAAATTGCAAGAGAACCCTAGTAATGTTCCTCTTCAAGATCATCTAGTGGGGAAAGATAAACATAAATGGAGCTATTATCAAAACTATGTTCCTAAGGGAATTAAAATAAAGGGTAAATCAAATTGGATAAATAGTGGGGATAAGAAAAGTAACTATTTTAAAAATTTACTTAGAGCCAAGTTTAACAATGAGATGTTGGGTCCAATAATAATTGAGGGTGTTTTAATTAATAAGAATGATAAATCAATGGGGATTTTCACTCTTTTTATCAAAATCCATTTAAATTTAATGGGGTTAATAATAAAATTGAAGATGTTAAGAATCTCCGCAAGAAAATTATTTAAAAAAACTAGCTTTGACAATGTAGATGATCTTGAGAAGAAAATTGATATAGAGGAGATTATGCAGGTAATTAGAGCTCTTAAAAATGGAAAATCTTTAAGTAATGATGGTCTTCCTATTAATTTTTACAAAAATAACTTTGAATGGATAGTTAAGGATCTATTAGATGTATATAGCAATACATTTAACAATCACATCTTAGGTGAGGAAATTAATAAATGAACAATTTAATTGTTACCTAAAGATGGAGATAAAGTATTAATGAAAAATTAGACTAATAACATTATTAAGTGTTTCATATAAAATTATTGCCAAAATCTTGATTTTCAAATTGAGGAAAATGCTCCCCAAAGTGGTCATAAGGTCCCAAATTGGTTTTGTAAAGGGTAGAAACATCCTTGAAAACCTCATTACTAGTTGGGATGGTTTAGAATGAGCCTAGTAATCCTAATAAAACAAACATAATGGGCCAAGTAAACCAAAAAAAAAATGCATTTGAATATTGATAAAACAACATAATAGGCCAAGTAATTAGGAAATAATGCATTCACTATATTCTTGGAATTTAAAAAGGCATATGGTAGAATATAATATCCATTTATAATGTTGGTAGTAGAATCTCTAGGATTTAAGGATAAATTTTACATATTGGTTTCTATTATTTTCAAGAATGCTTATGTCCAAGTTGATAACAATGGTAAGTTCTTCCTTTGAACTCCAAAGATCTATTAGACAAGGGTACCCCTTAGCCTCTTCTTTTTTATTGCAGTCGAAGCACTTCATTCTTACTCAAAGAGACATCATTGAGTCCTCCAGTGAAAGGGATAACAATTCATAATGGGAATTAACCTTTCAAACATTTAATTTGCAAATGACACATCCTTGTTCCTAGTTGTTGATGAAAATAATTTTAAGAATATGAAAAATAAATTAGACCTATATTATATAACTTTTGGCTCTAGGTCATCTAATTAGAAATTTATTATAGTAAGTTGGAATGAGCTTTTCCATAGCTAGTTTGATAAAATTGGTTGGGTATGGGATGGACTATAGATAGGTATCTTGGTATCCCATTTGTTGTTTCTCCATTGTTGTTCAAGATATGTAGGATTGGGTAGTCAAGAAAAAATTAAAAAAAATGTTTGATAAACGTTAGGGACATTTGTTATCCATAGTAGGAAGATTTCAAATATGTTGAAAATTGTTTTCTTTTCTTTTTTATCTTGTATCATACATTTTCTTGGCTCTTTAGTAGTTATCATGTTGAAAAGATACATAAAATGATAAGCGGATTCTTATGGTCTAATAGTAAAGGTAATAGGAAGAGGCATGCAATGAGTTGGAAATGATTTCATTTTACCACAAAGTATGGGCATATAGGCTTGAGAAATAAAAAATTCATGGTATATCGTTGGCTATTAAGTGTATCATTAAATTCTTTGAGGGAGATGATCCTTCAAAAGTCCCAATAAGGAACACCATTGCTTGTGTTGTTATAAAGATAAAAATTCTTAAAAGGATGTTCATCGACATAATATTTTGTCTGGTAATTTTATAGTGAAACTAGTTGTGTCAACTATTTTTTGTAGTATTTGGAGGGCTTGGGAGGTAGTAAGGGTTTTTTTAAGAGGTTAGATTGCATATTCTAAGAAAGATGGTGCTATCCAAAATTTAAGATTTGTTTGGTGTAATTTACAATATAAAAATAAACCCTTAGCATTGATCCAAGGACATTGCCCTAGGGAGTGGCTTTTTAGAGCTATTCAAAACTTTGGGTGTGTACATGAAATTTTGAGCATAAAAGAAAAAGTTAAACTATATTAACCTATTCTACTTGAAACACAAGCAACACTCGTATTAACCTTAAAGGTTAATACAACATGATGAAAATAAACAAGTATTCTCACCAAAATAAGCCTTGTTGCACCATGGTAAGGTAATTATCCTCAAGGATGATGGAGGTAGTATGTGGGTGCTCTCTCCAACAATAGAAATTTGCATACACATGAGATAAAAATTGCTTAGGATGGGGCCAATTTATAGATTTTTGGCCCAAGTATTGGATGGCTAGGATTAAGCCAAAGAATCAAGGGCTTATATTGGTTAATACCCTTGGAATGATGAGAGGAGGACAAGAGTCCTCACATTGTTGGTTGATGCAAGGCGATATAAATGATGGGGAATCCCCTTGGAAAAGGTGGATGGTCAAGACAAAAAGGGTAATTGGGAGTACCCTTGAGGGATGGGCAAGTATTTTGACCCATGTGACTTGTACAAAATCCCAAATCATATATACAAGGACCATTCTCTTGTGTACAAAGAACCCATTCCTTTGTACACCTTGGAGGAATGTGCGTGATTTGAGGGGAGTTGAAAAGGATTTGGCATGTGTATGTGGGCGATTAATCAGTTAATTTCTTTTAGCCCACTTAAATAAAAATTGGAGGAAATAGATAAATGAATAAATAGATATATTTATTTAATTTTTGGGATGAGGATGGAAAGATTTTTTTTTGTATTAATGATAGAGTAGCCAATAGAAAATTACATATTTTTTACATTGTCTTGTATATTAGAGCATATACTGTTCTGGAGGATATTAGTTTTACATCACTTTTTCAGTTGTTTATACAACTTTACAAAAGAGTTCACATAAATAAAGACTTGCAAAAACCTGTATAGGTGAGTTTCAAAATTACAAAATATTACAAAACAGTAAAGCGTTTTATATTATCCAAAATAGTATATATGCAACCAGTCACTGTGTTGCCCTCCATCTTGCCAGAACTTTAGTTGCCACCTTCTCATCCATCACTTTTTCATCCTCATTTGATTTGTTTTCTGCCTCCTTGTGCTTGGTTGCTTCTTCTTTAATCTCTTTTTGAAAGTCATGTAGGGCCTTCAAAAAACTTCAACATTAGAATGTCCTTTCCAGGTATGCCCAAATTTGGCCTCTTGAATATTGATTTTTGTTGTACCTTTTTCCAAGAATTTCCAAAATTTTTCCTTGGATATTTCTATGGTGATGAAAACCTACATACCAACATTGTGTACTATGAGTCTTTTAGCACACTTAGTAAGCAACCTTTGTTCCCATTATACTTTTCCTCATTTCTAGCTCTCCATATAGACCAAAGAATTTTAGTAGAAACACATATCTATAACAAAGATAAATCATTTCTCATTTTATTGTCAATTTCAAAGAAAATCTTTTTAGGGCTGGCGACAACATCGTTAGTCCAAATATTTTGATTGTTATAGAATATTTTCCAAATTTCTTTAGTAAATATGCAATAAAAAAAGATGTGTTCAATTGACTCAGGGACCCTGCAGATGTTGCAAATGTCAATTTCATTAGATTTTTTTTTTATATGGGAGCCTTTGTAGGACCAGTAGTCACCTAAAGAAAGCTTTCTTAGGTTCCAGCTCTTTACACCAGTTCTTTTTAAAGAATTTTGGCCATTGATCTTTGCTTAGATTTATACCCCATTTTTCATTAACATGTTTTGTGATGTCTATCTATTTATTTAAGGACCTGTATATTATTTTTGCATTAACTTTCATTATTGAGCTACCATCTTTCTAGTGGAATTCCTGGTATTGTAGTTCATTTATTTCAAACTCAACTGTGAATCTAATGATCTTGTAAGCTTCTCTTAAAACAATGTAAGTTCTCCAATTACTTGGAGGGATATTGAATTCACTATTTAACTCATGCAAGGTTTGCAATTTTTCTTTAATTATAATGTCATCAAAACATTTGATCCCTTTTTGGGCCCAACTCTTTGATCCAGAGCAGTCTAGGGGTGATAGAACTAAGTAAATTTGAAAATCCAATTTTTATTTTTATTTTTTTATATTTTCTAGGTTCTAGTAAATTGCATTTTCGGAGGTCTTCAAAGTGGAATTTGGGTTCAAAACTTGTGTAAATGGATTTGAATTCCAAGCACCGAGAAGAAAGTTGTGACCCCACCAAGTTGGGGTAAATAAATTCATAGTTTTTTAAAAAAATTGTAATTTTGTTTGTATTTTCTCACAACCAACTATTCATTTCGAATTCCTAGGGCTGTGGTGACTTTTGGCATTCTTTAATTTGTATATACTCTTGCAATTTTGAATAAAATGGTAATTTGGAATGCATACAAGTCTTTTTACGATTTTTCAATTTTATCCAAATTGAACACAATATCACAAGTTTCCTTTACGCCAGATATTGCTAACTTAATCCTCACTTCAATTTAGATGACTCTTGGCTAAGAATACCTGAAGCATGGAAAGTGGTCTACCTTTATGCTCCAAGTTCCATCATATTGACCTGTGAGCTAAAATAATACTGGTACCATTCTTGGTAAAGTGACAATTGGTAACATTCTTCTTCACCTATTACCGTGCTTTCCATATGGTCTTGAATACATTCAGTCCTACAAGGGATATAGAGGAAGAATTTCCAAGGAAATCACACAAGGGAAGGGGTTTCCATGATTTATCTCTCTTGGGAACAACACTCTTTACATTTTGCCTTACAAGGACCGTCCAAGGCTCTTCTCCCTCAAGCACCCTAGTGGTCCATTTAGAGGCTAGAGTGACGCCTTGTAGTCTCAAGTCTTTCAACCTTAAGCCCCCACTTGCCTTGTCTATTACACACCAGTCACACTTAACCGCATGCCTTTCACTGTTGCCTTTGCCATCAAACCACACAAAGTTTATAATCTTCTTTTAAATTTCATTTATTCAATTACTAAAGAACCATACTGAAGAAAAATATATACTATAGGAGGATAAGATCTTTTGAAAAACCTATAAGCATCTTGCTAGAGACAAAAATTGCACTTGTTCCATATTTCTATCTTTTTCTCTATCTTTCCTTTAATCCAAAGCCGCATGTCCTTCATGTTGGGATCAACTACAAAGGGGATACCTAAGTACCTCACTTTCTTATGCGGTCCTCCCCATTGCAGATTATACTTTCACAACCATTCAGGGGGGATCTCTTCCCACCCAAGAATGCATGATTTGGCCATAGCTATTTTTCCCTAGATGCATTGTAAAATGTATTAGGCTTATCCATCAGATTCTTCATATTTTCCTCTTCCAGTAGAACAAAAATTGTCGTATCATCAACAAATTGAATATTGAAGAGGTCACTTTTGTTGGGCAAGGAGATCCCCCTCACCCTTGGGGATAGGGTGATGTCCCTAAGAATATAATGTAATGCATCAAACACAATGATAGAAAGTGCAGGTGCAAGTAGGCAACCCTGCCTTATTGATTTGTCTAGTATAAACTCCTCAATTAACTTCCCATTTACATCAACTTGTGTTGTTTCATCTTTAAACAGTGTGCTGAAAAAATTACAAAAGGTTTTTGGAAATCCAAAGGCTTCAAGAGTTAACATCACAAATGGCCATTCTACCCTATCATACGCTTTTTCAAAATCAAGGAGTAATATTGCAACTTCTTGGTTAGTTTGTTTCACCCATTCCATTGCTTCCCAAGTGGTGATGAGATTCTCCAGTATATATCTTCCTTTGATGAATCTAGTTTGTGTAGAATGAAGGTAGGACATTTGCTAGCCTACTAGCAAGCACTTTAGCCAATCTCTTGTAGGATACATTCAGGAGGGTAATTGGCCTCCAATTTTTTACTAGTGTTTTGTCACCTTCCTTTGGGAGTAAATTGATAACCCCTTTATTTATGTCCTTTCCCAAAGAACCCATTTCTATGACCTCATTATACATTAGAAAGAGATCATCACAGACCCAATCAATAAAAGTCTTATAGAATTTGCAAGGAGACCATCAACGCCTAGGGTCTTGTCAGTTTTTAGAGAGGAGATTTCCATCCTTATTTCCTCCTTTGAAATTACTTCCCCAAGTCTGTATGCATCTTCTTCCCTAATTTTCCTTGGAATGAGATGCTTGATGAGGCCCTTAGCCTATTTTCTCACTTCAACATCACCTCCAGAAGTAAAAAGCTCCTTGTAGAAAAGATAAAATTGGTTTCTTATATCATCTTGGCTAGTTAGCATTGAATCCTTTGCACGAATTTGATCAATCTACTCTTTTAATTTCTTGTCCTAATGTACTTGAAGAAGAACTTGGACCCATTTTCCCCATTATCCAACCAATTCAGTTTGGACCTTTTATTTTACAAGCCTACAACCTCCTTAAGGAGTTTTTGGAAAGATTGAGACTATGTAGGAGAGATTCATTCATTGACTCCCTCTGAAGCTTGGTTTCTGCATCTAGCATTTTCTCATTTAGTAGGCTCTGCACCTGCCTACCATCCATAGCCCTTTTCTTTCCAATAGTCTGGAATATTTTCTTCCAATCCTTAACATTCAGGTTTTTCCTTTCAATTGCACCTATTTCTTTGTGCATTCATTTATTTATAGCCCTTAAGGATGCAATAGCATCCCTACTATCTTTGTCCTTTAGGAGCTTAGTGTTGAGGAGGATTTTTTCCTTTTTCCCCTTCTCCTTTGGCCTATTGTTTTTTATGAAAAAATGAGCTTTTATAGGATGGTGATCAGAGAGTGTATATGGAATCACTTCCACCTTGCACCCCTTAGATGAGGGCATCACAGTGAAAAAATATTTATGAAAGTAAAACCTATCAAGCTTGCAATAAATCCTCTTTCCCCCCTTTGAGAATTGCACAAAGTGAACCTGATTTTAGTACAGTCTTTCTTTTGGCCCTTTATTGGGTCAACCAATTTAGCTTGGTTGTCATTATTTTCCAGAAGAATCTCTCATTTCCCTTCCAATATAGTCTCATTCCACCCCACTTATCTTCACTTCATTCAACTAGGTTAAAATCACTCTCGAATATCCAAGGTATGTCTTGTAGGTTGTGCAACCAATTCCATAGTATGCTTCTTTCCCTATAATCATTTGGTGCATATATGGAGCAAATTCCAAAGCAGGTTTCATTCCTTTTAATGGTTAGCTAGATCACCCTATTACAGGGTGAGATCCTAGAGGCAGTGACAAACTATTCCCACTCCTTTGCAAGCAGGATGGAAACCCCCTACCTCTTTCATGATTGGTAACAAATTAATTAGCCCCTCTCCAAATGAAATTCATATTGGTTTCTAGAGTAAATCCAATTGCTTTCACTTCTTGCAATAGTACATCTTTCTCCCTTCTTAGATTAAGGAATATTCTCACTACATGCTTGCTATCTAAGGATTCTAATCCCCAGACATTCCATGACACAACATTAACATTCATTAGATTTTTTTTTAGATTAGGCTCTTTCTCATTTCTAAATATGTAGAATAATTTGGGTAGCTTGCCCTCAGCTTCCATTCTCTTAGCATTGGGTATGGGTATAATACCACTGTTCTTCTTCCTTTTCTCCTTAGCAAACCACAACCCTCCTTTTCCGGTTGGGATGAAATTCCCATTACCTTTTTTCCTTCCTAGCCTCCTCCTTTCTGCCCCCTTTGTCTCATGGGACTCCTCCTCTTCTATGGTCTCCATGGTAGTAGGTTGCTCTATATCCCCTGCAGTCAAGAAATTGGAATGTGATGCAAGACCATCTAGTTTTGCCACTTCACCAATTTTGGTACTAGGTTCACAATCTCGATTAATAGGCTCTAAAGGAGTAGCCTCAACCACTGATTGTACATCTTCCTCAAATTAGACATTCATATGATCCTTCTTTATCCCATAGAACCTCAAGCAATCATTAGGGAGAGGGAAAGAATCACTTCCCCGATTATTATTGATGGCTTGACCAACATAAAGGGATTGATTTTGTCCCTCAAATTCATTCACTAACTCTTTGACCCTAGAAAATGACACTGCATCTTCTTTTGGTATTTCCCCCCTTTTATTTCATTAGTTTCCATGTCATGCCCCTCATTTGCTATTTGACTTTTAAAATTAATGAATAAATTTTCAAATTCGCCACTTTTAATGTTATTCCTTGGTCTTTTTTCCAAGGCATTTTCCTTAATATTTTGTCTACTTTTTTTCATTACTAGTTGTTGTAAGGTACGAAAATCTCATTTATTAATTATATCCCTTAGTTTCCAAAATAATTTAATAGAATAAAATAATTATAAAAAGGTGTGGAATAAGAGGAATAATTAAATTACTTTCATCACCATATTCAAATGGAATAACTTACATCAATGAATCAAAGTATATCAAAACAAGGTCGTGCCTTCACTAGATTTAGCCATGTAGGCTTACACAAGAATTATCATCTCAACAATACATGTAAAATCAAATACTATAATGCAAATTAAGGAAATATCAAGATCATAAATGCATCCACAAAGAATCCATAACACAAATATTTTCATGAGTGGAAAACTCTCGTAGGGATGAAAAACCACTCGTAAAAGTGCCTCAATGGCTTAATGAAATGCCCCATAGGCAGAGCCTTACTGGCTACAAAATCTCAATGGTTACAAGATGCCTCACAAGAAAAGATCATACTGTCTCAGTGATATGACCATTCATTATACATTTCTGGATATCACACATAACAAGAAGCTTATTGAAGTTCTTTTACAAGTCACATAAATCTACAAGCAACATTTTCAAGTTTTATCAATGCATCAACCTAGCATATGAAATTAAGGTAATTCCAACCCTATCATGAATCACTCCCAATTATTTTCAAATAAGACAATTCTACCTCCAATGACCTCTCAAATATCACACAAGTACACTGAGAGTCATAAGCCAATCACATAAAGCTTCATGAAAGTAATCCTAGCCCTACCAGAATGCACACACACCTATGCAATTATCACAAGAATTTTTACTTCTAGACTCGTTGATTCATAGAGGTTTCAACAATAAGAGAATAATACTAAAAAAGAGTTAAGAAGGTATAGCTCATGTATGTATGAGAATACATATATAAGCTAATGAATATATATATGAGTATACATTCTTAAGAAAGTAATTATCAAATATTGACTAAAGAGAAAGAGCTACTTTGAATCTAGATTATCATCAAACTTGCAGTGGTTTCCAATATAAAAATATGCAAGTATTAATTTAAGAAGTATATCAAGATGCTAGGAAAAATTAAGGTAACTCTAATAGGAATTCATAAGATAGAAAATTTGTTCATTTGGTGTGATAAATAATTATTTACGAAGCATAGTTTCATCCTAACATATAATCAATTTATTCATTAAATAGTTTAACAAGAAAAACAAATAAAAAGTATTTGAATTAACTATGCCAGATTAATAAGTAACATGTCAACATCCTTTAAGTAAATATCACTTGTATGCATATAAACATTTGACAACCAAGGAACTATGATAACATATTAAATAAATGACTCAAGATAACAACTTAATTCCTTCATGAAAAGATAGTAATAAACCAATAATTTTAACAATGTGATTACTAAAGCTAAATTGGTAGCAACTTGATCATAAAATCAATTCATTACATGTATTTGGTGTCCATTCCCAACTTCCTAGAAACTTAATCTTATCAAATCAAGAGATGATAACGAATACCAATTAAACAAATTTATGAAACTACTGTAATGTTACTCTCATAAGAACTATAGTAAGTTAACATGCTACCAACTATATGCTAATTGTTGAGAATTTATGCCTCAATGTTCTGGTGTGTTTCCCCTTTGGACTTGGCATTTTCCTTCATGTTTCTTGCCTTTACCATGGCGGCTTTGACTGGTTTTAGCGGTTACTGCCATACCGCAGGCGGTGGGTCAACTCACCACAGTAGCGCGGTGAGACTGCCAACGGTGGCTTTGGTGGTTACCGCCATACTGCAGGCGGTGGGTCAACTCACCGCGGTAGTGTGGTGAGACCACCTGCAGTGGTCCTGGCAGTTACCACCACCATTGCGGTCCGTGAGTTCACTCACCACAGTGGCCACGGTAAGACCGCCAGCAACATGGCTGGTGATTACCACGGTCAATCAAGTGATTGACCGCGGTGGCCACGATAAGATCGCCAGCGGCCTAGTTGGTGGTTACCGATGTACCACGGTAAGACCGCCAGCAATCTGCCAAGGCGGTTACTGCCATACTGTGAGGCATGTTGGTTTGGGCTACGGTAGTGTGGTAGGAGCTCGGATGAGCTTGGGGCAGAGTTTGACCAAGTTGAACTCAGTGTCAGAGCGACAGGCAAATGACTAGTTGGCACGTGGTAGGTTGACTGCATCTAGTTGGCCGAAGATAATGAAAGGACAAAGCTCGGTGATGACTTGGGCTAGAGCTCGAAGGAGCTCGGATGGCTTACCGCCATACCGCGAGGCGAAACGGTCAGGGCAGTGGTAGTGCAGTAAATGGCGGAGTGAGCTCGGGCGAGCTCACCGCCATACCGCAACTGGTATTTATAAGCTCGACAGTAACACGGTAGGAGCTCAGATGAGCTCGGACCTCGATTGATCGAGTTGGACCGGTTTGATTAACTGTTAGAGGTGCGACTACAAATGAGATGGCAACATGTGGAAGATCTTTAGGATCTGTTTGGCCGTATGGTTATTTCCTGAGTGCGATTGGGCTGCATTATTGAATGGAGGTTGACGGACATGTCTGTGACCAGTTTTAATGTTGCGCGGCTCGATGCTTGCGGATTAAGCGATGCACGTTATCAGGGAATGGTTGATGCTTTTAGGTGGATAATTTATTATCCTGATGATCGTTGATGGCTTGACTGGGTGAACAGGATGGCACACAGTATATGTATTCTGGTGTGTAGGTTGATAAACATGATGAGCGATAACAGAGAGAGGCTGAGAGTGTTCGAGCGATTCAACCATGAACACTTAGACTCTCGAATCTGGTAAGATGTGAACTTGTGAGGCCAAGAGGCTGGGCTGGTCGTGAGGCTGGCTATGACAGTCATTTGAAAGGAGCTGAAGGGAATCTATACATAATGTATTGAGTACATTGTAACTGTGTGAGATTCTGGTTTGTGTAGCCTGTATATCTTTCTCCAAATAAACAAGATGTAATATCCTGAAGAGCATAGCTCTGGTTTTGTATTATAACCATTTTAGTTACTGAATAATACAAGTGAGTTGAATGTTTTGGAGGTGGGGTTTTTTACTCGAAAGGGTTTTCCCCACGTATATCTGTGTGTTCATAGTTTTGTCTTTCATGGTTATCTGTTTATGTTGAATTTGTTATTTGTTTGCATTCACTTCTCTCATAGGATCAATGGGGGATCAATTGTGTCTACTTCCGCTTTATGTCATGGTTGGTTGTGTCTTTGTTATGATTTTGAATTGAAATCACTAAGACACTGATATCTTAGATGTCTATCTTAATGACAGACCGAAATCCTTATCCCCAACAAGTTGTATCAGAGCTAGTAGCTTGTTGCTTGTGATACCAACAAGTGGTATCAGAGCATGTTTGAAGGAGGTTGAGGCTTGATGATACCAACCAGTGGTATCAAAGTCTTCTCCTGGTTGTTGAAGTTATGGGTTTTCTCCTGTGATGATTTCTTAGCCTGGCAAGCTTGAAGAAGTCTGGAGAAATCGGTTGGTGATTGATCCTTTGCTGAGTGGAAGTGTGTGCTTCATTGATTCAACACACAGTTTGAAAGACGTTGGAGATCACTGGAGTTGGTCATGTTGTGGCAACATGGTCCGAGGCTCCTAGCTCGCAGCAAATGTTCCTGGTGCAAAGAGTGTGAGATGTGCTTGTGATTGTGTTACAGCGAAGTGTGGTCTCATACTGGGTGTCTGTGTGAGACGCTCCCTGGCGGTATGGACTTGCTTGTGTTGTTGATCAACTACGGAGAGTTGTGCTTATGCTGGGTGTTTTTGACTTAGCACTGAAGACAATTTCTCTGGTGCTCTGATTGCATGGAGGCTATGAAGTGACCTTGGTGGTCTGCAACTTCTGGATAGCCTGGTTCTCTTATTTGCTTGTGCATGACTGTGGTCTTGAAACTGGTTTGAAATGGACCTGTTGTTCCTATGTGCCTATGTCTTACACTTGCATGGTTTCATATTCATGTCTTTGGGTCTGAAGGTTTTGTGTAGATTTTCCTAAAAAGTCTATGATGCATATTCATGTTTCTTTTCATTGTTCTGGTTAACTGTGATGGTTGTGTGCAGACTCCTGAGTTGTCCAAATAAGCAGTGAATATGGAGGTGCATGGGTTTTTTGGAAACACAATGGTTTTGCAGGTTTTGCACGGTCAAGGAAAACTTGTGTTTTGTGTGAAGTTGTTGTCTACTATTTTCTAGATCCTGGCTTCTGGGTTGTGACTGAATGATATAGTTGCAGTTCAACATGTCTTTAAGAAGGTGTGATGTCTTGTCTGCATGGGAGTGTTGGTATGAGTTTCTTTTTCAGCATTCTTGTGGTATGCTTTGATGGTTTCCTAGACTATGGTGCTTGAGTTGTGGACGTGACTGGAAAATCAGATTTGTTGTTGATCTGGTGTTTGAGTCTTTCTTGTCTACTTTGGTTGTTCTCTTTGATGATCTCAGTTTTGCAGTTTCAAGTGTGATGATAGATTTGCAGGGTTCACATTTGGTTGCATCCACGAGTTGTGCAATGTTGTAGGTTATCCTTACCTACATGTTTGTTGTGAGATAACTTGGAAGTGGACTGTCTATATCCACGAGGTATTAACTGTGTGGTGCAGATCTGTTAGCTAACCTTGTCTCTGGTCACTTTTGCATTGGTGTGGTTGTTTTGAGATGAGAGGAGGAATGGCATTTGAGTACCTGAATAGTCAGTGATGGGGACGTGAAGCATGTGAATCACGGTGTCATGGAGAGCTGGATACACTAGCTAGTATAAGCTTTTGATAGTGATGGTGTGGTTGGTCATGGTGCTTGGAAAGCTCGGTGTCACAATTCAGTGGGAGCTTTAGTAGTGACTGTGGATTCATCACTTGGTGGTGAGTGATCTTCTTTGGTGTTGTAGATGCTTCTTGAGGACTCTTAGATCCTGTTGCTGCAGAAGAGCTCTTTTGCATTTGCATGGTCACTATTTGAAGATGTGCAACATCTTGGAGCCATGGAGGACTCTGGTAGTCTTTGGAAAAGATGTTGGTGGTGCTTGATAGGTGATGTTTGGTTTAGAGTTTGTTTGCTTTATGTCATGTATACTCTTGCTTGTGCATTAAAGTTTTTGCATGTTGCTTTGCTCTTGAAGACCATGGACATTTCACTTGAAGCATGGTATATCCTAACGGGGATGTGTATATCATGGTGTCATAATAATTTTTTAAATCTTTGACAATGGTCTGGGGTTTCTCTATGTTTTGAGAACATTGGTCATATGTTGGAGGACTTCATGATTGTTGTAGTATTGTAGATTGGAGTTAGCATGAGATGACAGGTTGTTGATACTCATGGATACATGGAGAATAAGGTGAGGCTGGAATTCTTATGAGAATGTTGTTGTTATAGCTGAAAGTCCGAGAAGCCTGTACCTTGGTTGAATGTGAATTCAACAGAGACCATGAAGGAGAATGCTCTTGGGTAAGTCATGGTGGCTTGTATATCTTGGAGGAGCATCTTTTCTTTTCTTCTTGGTCTGCTCGTCAGTGGTGTCACTTTGAAAGGTATTTTCCCATTATACTTTTCAGGTGTGTTATGCTTTATCTTTCATGGATATGAATCTTAAGTTGTTTTGAGATTCTGGAGGATTCATAATGGAAGGTTGATAGCATAGTGGATCTCCTTGTGCTTTTGAGGACTGGTAGGAGATAGTTTTATGGGTGAGTTTGATCTTCTTTGAGGAACTTACATCCATGGTTTTGTTGGATGTTGTTAAGGTTTTCCCTTTGGGATGTGAAGAAGATCACTCTTGACACATCTGGCATTTAGAAGTGTTTGTAGAAGGACATGTTTTGATTTGTTGTTTCTCTCTAATCTGGTCTTGTTCTTCCTGAATGTTCTTGACTTTAGATGTGGGATGTCTATGTGGAGCCATGTTGGTCACTTGTTTGTGATCATGTGTTGTCACTTGGGTGATGACATGAAGGTTCTTGTGTTTCCTTCTTCAGTCTGATATGGATCTTGGAAGAACTGTGGAAGATAGTTGAGAGAAAATTTTCTTGCAGCAGGTGGTTGCAGGTGGTGCAAATCAGTGTGGATGTTCCTTGTAACTACATGGTTACATTTCTTTATTCAGGGTTTGGTGGACTTGGTATGCCTGGATCATGTGTGATGGTGCTTTGTTTGCATTCATCTAGACAATACCCTTGTAGTGGGAGTACCTGGATGTGTTTGGTCTATGACTGGTTGACACAGGGTGCGTGTTTGCTACTGAGATGGGTGGTTTTATGTTGGCATGAGTCTACTGCTAGTTGTCATACCTTTGAGGTATGGGTGGTTGGATGTTTTAGCACAAGCTATGGGTGCTAGTTTTCAATCACGTGGGTTTGATCAGTTGGATGAGGGTAGTCAGTTTTATGGTTGTTGTTCTAGCTAGTTGGTTTCTTGTTCTGGAGATGGTCTATTGTTCTTTACTCGCATTGGTGCCTTGTTGTTTGCTACTTTGTTGCCTTTGTCACCTGGAGGATCAATTGCTTTCGTTCCTGAGACCGGTGCATATACACCTTGGCGTGTTCTTGTGTTTGGAGCTGGTGCTTGAGATGGTGGACATTTTTTGATGTCGTTAAAGAGGTCTTGGTTGGAGCATGGAAGCATGGTTTTGGTCCTTGTTTGGATGTTTGGAGGAAGCCTGAAAGTCTTCGGCAAGTGAGAGATTGTTGGGAATTTATGCCTCAACGTTCTAGCTTGTTTCCCCTTTGGACTTGGCATTTTCCTTCATGTTTCTTGCCTTTACCACAGTGGCTTTGACTGGTTTTGGTGGTTACTACCACACCGCAGGCGGTGGCTTTGGCGGTTACCGCCATACTGTAGGTGGTGGGTCAACTCACCGCGGTAGCACGGTGAGACCGCCTACGATGGTCCTGGCAGTTACCACCACCACCGCAGTCAGTGAGTTCACTCACCGCAGTGGCCGCGATAAGACCGCTAGCGGCCTAATTGGTGGTTACCATTGTACCACGGTAAGACTGCCAGCGGCCTGGCTGGTGGTTACTGCTATACCGCGGTCAATCAAGTGATTGACCGCGGTGGTCGCGGTAAGACCGCCAGCAATCTACCAAGGCGGTTACCGCCATACTGCGAGGCATGTTGGTCTAGGCTATGGTAGCGCAGTAGGAGCTCGGGGCAGAGTTTGACCAAGTTGGACTCGGTGTCAGAGCGGCAGGCGAATGACTGGTTGGCACATGGCAGGTTGACTGCATCTGGTTGGCCGAAGACAATGAAAGGATAGAGCTTGGTGATGACTTGGGCTAGAGCTCGAAGGAGCTCCGATGGCTTACCGCCATACCGCAAGGCGAAATGGTCAGGGCAGCGGTAGTGCAGTAAATGGCGAAGTGAGCTCAGGTGAGCTCACCACCATACTGCGGCAGGTATTTATAAGCTCGGCGATAACGCGGTAGGAGCTCAATTGACCGAGCTAGACCGGTTTGATTGACTATCAGAGGTGCGACTACAAATGAGATGGCAACATGTGGAAGATCTTTATGATCTATTTGGCCGTATGGTTATTTCCTGAGTGCGATTGGGCTGCATTATTGAATGGAGGTTATAGACATGTTTGTGACCAGTTTTAATGTTGTGCAGCTTGATGCTTGTGGATTAAGCGGTGCACGTTATCAGGGAATGGTCGATGCTTGCAAGTGGATAATTTATTATCCTGATGACCATTGATGGCTTTACTGGGTGAACAAGTTGGCACACAGTATATGTATTCTAGTGTGCAGGTCGATAATCAT
This sequence comes from Sequoiadendron giganteum, assembly GCA_007115665.2. NCBI lineage: Eukaryota > Viridiplantae > Streptophyta > Pinopsida > Cupressales > Cupressaceae > Sequoiadendron > Sequoiadendron giganteum. The sequence continues at coordinate 840,653,831 of CM021101.1, read as the reverse complement.
GATGAGCGATAACAAAGAGAGGCTAAGAGTGTTCGAGCGGTTCAACCGTGAACACTTAGACTCTCAGATCTGGTAAGATGTGAACCTGTGAGGCCAAGAGGTTGGGTTGGTCGTGAGGCTGGCTATGACAGTCATTTGAGAGGAGCTGAAGGGAATCTACACAGTATGTCTTGAGTACATTGTAACTGTGTGAGATTCTGGTTTGTGTAGCCTGTATATCTTTCTCCAGATGAACAAGATGTAATATCCTGAAGAGCATAGCTCTGGTTTTGTATTGTAACCATTTTAGTTATTGAATAATACAAGTGAGTTGAATGTTTTGGAGGTGGGGTTTTTGACCCGAAAGGGTTTTCCCCACGTATATCTGTGTGTTCATAGTTTTGTCTTTCATGGTTATCTGTTTATGTTGAATCTGTTATTTGTTTGCATTCACTTCTCTTAGAGGATCAATGGGGGATCAACTATGCCTGCTTCTGCTTTATGGCATGGTTAGTTGTGTCTTTGTTGTGATTTTGAATTGAAATCACTAAGACACTGCTGTCTTAGATGCCTATCTTGATGACAGACCGAAATCCTTATCCCCAACACTAATACTACTAGGTACTTGCCCAATGTTTAGGTACCAATCTGAATATGACTAAATAAGTAGGTTACATTATATGATAGTCTTTATCAATATGGTTAAGTGAAACATAAATAATAACTATTTAATATCCTCATAGCTTTCTACAGAACTTAGTAAATAAGAATAAAAGATTTTCTGGAATGAAATTCAGTCTAGGCAACTCCTTTCGTTGTACTCTAATACTAACACAATTTGAGGGATTACTTGGTGAAACATATTCAATATGCTTGGTCACCTAATCTGATTTTTCCTCCTCTCTGATTGGAACAACCTTTATCCTATTTATTCTTTCCATCATACTTGCTTGAAAAACTTAATACATTGTATTTCATATTCCCTCATAGATTTGAGCATTTATATTGACATTTTTAATAAGGAATTACTTGAGCAAAATAAAAGCAAGATCAATTGGTAGGTATACAATCGATTAGAGAGTTATGAGCCATTTCCATCATTTTAAATAGGGACAATGCTCTTGAGGAGAGTATTGGTGATGCTAAATGAAACAATCTAAAAATAAATAGGCTTGTATTGTAAAAAGGTGTGTTTTAGACATGTGTGCAAAATGTGTAAGCATAGACAAGGCATGTGAAATGTTTAACAAACTTTAGACAAAATTGACAATTTAGTTGATCTTTACGAGAGAGTAATACCGTCGCAGCAAGATCATTCACTAACAAGAGCAATATATATTGAGTGCTACATCATTATTGTAGATTGCATTTTTCCATTACAAAAACCAAACAACATTTACCAACTGTACTCAATTCCTATAGAGACTCCAATTGCTTATCTTCTATCAAGTAACAGAGGTTTAGTTCCTTGTCTAGATGCAAGAAGTGAGGGACGACAGTGCAGTAATAAAAAGAAAAGCCACAATAATATTGTTATTTTTCCACCCTAAGAACTAGAAGCCTACTCGAAAGGAACCTCCCCCCGCAATTGACATCCAAAATGCTTGGTGAAAGAAGAGGGCAAAAATCTGCCTAATTCCAATTATGATGAAGGAATTGAAAGATACCTATGAACAGTAATCTAAATCACTTATTTCATTAAAATTTATTCATGCAAGGGAAAAAGCACTCACTTGAAATGACTTCCCAATTGTATTTTCCAATATTTGTAATCTATTACTAGCTTAGAGTATGATGTCTTATTCCTTAAAATTTTTAAATCTGTATAGAAAACTTCAATCAAATCCTTTGAGTTCTGTATCAGGGAGAAGCTTGGATTCTGATGGTTTGAGGAGGTTTGTTTCCCCTTGCCCATCTAGTGTCAACGCCATTCTATGGGTTATCTTCTTGCAGTATGCATCATGATGGTCAATTCAATATACGAAACGAGTGGAGTGAAGGAAATCAGATAAGCTTCCTCTCCAGCATGTACCCCCGGAAAAATAATAATCACCCTCCACCCCTATTATTCTTTTTTTTTCCTTTAAAAAAAAAAGAATTTCTCCTCAAATTCCCCGTAATTGATGTAACTAATTCTTTAAAAATAAAATAAGATTTATTTTATGCACATATTTATTCAGTAAATATTAAAGAAAGTACCATTCTAATTCTAAATTAAATATGTATTTCAAATATTATAAAGAAACACTATTTATTTGCAAATAACATGATTATTTTAAATACAAAACATCATCATTTATTTGCTAGATGAAATCTATAACTATAATTAATTCTTTTTATTTTTTTACCTTTTTTTTTTGCTAGATTAATCACTGCGTGTGGGGCAACACCCATAAAATGAACAAATAAAATAGAGACAACATCAAACCCAAGAATGGGGAACACAAAAAGAAAAGCCTAAAACAAACCCACGAGTGGGGAGCACAAAGAGGCCTGGAGAAGAACCTACAACAATCTAAGAAAATTTAAAGGAGGGTACCCAATGTCAAAAAAAATTGAGACCAAATAGCCAGCAACCACAGCACATGAAAATTCTACCCCCAAAAGACATATCCTAGAGGACCTTCTTGGCTTTAGCTTTCCACATACTCCTAGTGAGGAGGGCTTCCATTGTCCATTGTTTTCCTTCATCTACAACATCTCTGTCTTCAATCTAGATCTTCTCAGCCTCAATTTTATGCCCCTTTCTCCCTTTGGTTGTGTAGTTTGGTTTGGTGATGGCACTCACCATTTGATGGAGGGAACAATTTTTACCCAACAAATCAAAGTCCAGAAAATCATGGAAATCCTCATCCAAGTCATCCATGAAAGGATACGAACCCTCCGAGTCGGATTCATCATTGTCCACGTCTACAGGAATGGGAGGGTTGGTCGTAGGCAGAGGGGGCAGAGCCTCATCAGGAGCATTAACGGGTGATGAGGAGTGAAGTTCCACCCCAGTGGAAGCCTCCACTAGGGCCTCAAAGGCATGTCTAGACTCCTCAAGAGAAACCAGGAATATCCCGTGATTACGACAAATGAAATATGTGTTAGGACTGCTCGCCTTCTTAACCCATTGCCTGAGCTGAAAATGCCTAGTAGTGGTCGACTTCGGGGAGGAGCAACCAATGATTTTGTGCCCCAACATGTTGCAACGAAAACACCTGAATGGGAGGCCTTCATAATTGAGAAATTGAGTCCAGGTATCATGAGTTGAATGGACCAAAACTAAGTGTTGCAAAGGTTTGGAGATGTCAATGATAGCGCAGACCCTTGCAAACTTGTGATGGGATACACTAGGATCTAGACTGACAAAGGTTCCAAATTGCTCGAGCAATTTTTTTATGATTTCTTACTCACACAGAATTGGCGAGAGGTTATATAACCTGATCCAAATGGGAATTGAAGTAACCTTCACAGTCGTAGGATTGAAGAAGGGAGACCAATCTAACAGGAAGAGGCCAGATTGTCCATAAAACCAAGGGCTAGCCTGTTTAACAAAGGTGTAGTCTTCAACAGAGGCAAAGTGAAGCAGAAAAAAACCAAAATCAAATATGTCAATATCAGGGAGCAGAATCATACTCCACGAAGCCCTCATCCACTCAATAAATTTATCAATTGGGGGTCGCTTGCTCACACAACAAACAAGGAGGGACCTGCTCTCGATCGCATCCGCTAGCTCTGCGATGCAAGCATCCGTTAAATGGAGCTCAGCAGGGAAATCTATTAAACATACCTCAGAGTCCCCCAAGAAGCAACAATGAATGGAATCTGCATCAGGGGCAGCAGACGGGGGCACCACTGGCGGCAGCAGGGAGTCATCCGAACAAATTTGAGTTTTGTAGAAATCAGAGCATGTGTGAAATGGATTACTCTAATTCCTGCACCCAACGATGTAGAGAGGAGCCAATGGTGGTGGATCAAAGGTAGGATAAATCCTGTGTGATGCCCCAAGCGACTCACCACTCTTCGTCACAATTGAAGCCCTAGGCGGGGCGTCAACTTGCCCGCCCTTCGCACTCCTATCTATTCTAGCTCGTAACTTTCCTTTCTAAGATCCATGGGGACGAAGCAATGCCGAGTGACCACCTTTGCCGATGAACCCACCTATTTCTGCCCACGTGCGACCACTAGGCTCTGCCTCACCCGCGCCTTCGCACATTTCGCCCATCGGGCGAGAGTCTTCAAGGACTTGTATAAATTTTTATGAAAAGATATTAAGGTTTGGACCTTGGTTGTTGGCACTACAGGCAAGAAGCCCCACCAGTTCACTAAGGAGCCTCCCCTTAACACCAGGGTTAATAAACTCCATTGTTGACGTGGTAGAGAACAACCCTGCGAGGTTTCAACCTTGGTTGTTGGCTCTACAAGAAAGAAGCCCCACCATTTCACCAAAGGGTCACCCCTTTTATTTTTTTACATTTTTATTTCATTATAAATCAATTTAATTAAACATTGAAAAATATGAATAATAAAAACAATCAAATAAATGTGTTTATTTTTATTCTTTTCAAGTCACTACAAAACATAAAATATTAATTCTAATTTTGAATAAAATCACTAAATGATTTAAAACTATTTTTATTTCCTCCAAGAAAAATTAACCTTAACTAACATTTAATTTAAAAAGTAACATTGAATTATAAATTAGTTACGAAAAATAGGGGTCGTGACAGTTGTTGTGTGTTCAACCACCCAACTTCATTATTTTCCTCTATTCTCTCCAACAAAGGATTGTTTATTTACATTATCACTTTGGAAGGTGTCTAAGATGTTGGATCCATGTTCTGACTCAACATTTCCAATTTCCTGTATTAAGTGTTTATATTGGTTAAAAATCCTTATCTCATTTTCTACTATATTTTTTAAACCAGAAGCTATTTTTGGTTCCTTGTGGATGTTTTCATTTTCAATTTCCATGTTTCCTACCCTCGAAGGAGAGGCATTTTTATGTGTCACAGAAGGAAAACTAGTGTCGTCGGGTTCCATTGTATTCTTTTGTGAATTTTTTCCCTCCAACGAGAGTTCTAAAGGTAATTTATTGTTAACCCTACCCTGGGTTAAGGCATTATTTCCATTCCTCTTTTGTATTAATAGGAAATTCTACCTTATATGGCCCTCCTTCCAACATAGGTAAAAAGCACTTAGCCCCCCCAAAATTTCAAGGGCATAGTTAAATGTCCACAACTTGAGTTTTATTTCTATAATTTTAGGGATGTCTACTCTGGGATGGATAGATACCAGTACCCTGGCATCCAAATGAGGAAGCAAGGATTTGGTATCCTCAAGCCCGATAACACTTCCATACGGCTCTAAGAGGAGGGGGGTAAATTCCCAAACCCTTGATGGGACCTTTTTGACAATCATCCATCTTGGATAGGACAAGGCCAAAACCTCTTCATTTAGGGCATTAGGGTTCCATTCCAAAGCATGAAAAATTGCCTTGCCAACTTGACAGAATTGTTTCTTTACAATTTCTTCTTGTGTTTTTTGATTTTTAAAGAGAATTATAAATAGCCCTTTTTGGACCATTCTGCAATAGGAGTAGTGAAACCCTAGTTTGAATTCCCATATATTATGGAGCCATTCATCTAAATATCTTCTGTCCAAGACCTTAGAAATGTCTGTGGACGCAAAGAAAATTGTAATATTTTTTAACCTAAAATATTCCTCATCAATTGCACAATCCAACACATGGAACAACACAATCACATATTATGATTCCATATGCACCGAGACTTGATAGACCTCATGTAATAGTATTAGCTCCATATAAAATAACAATTGGCATCATACGGATTTCACACTTGTCATAATTCCCATTGTATATTTATGTATACATACATATATAGTATACATTATAAAACAATAAAAAACTATTTGAAGCACATGATAGTACCTATAATCTCTTGGAAATTCATATAGATATGCATTCACCTATGTTAGGTCCCGAGTATTCTATCTAATTTTATGACCCTAATATCATATGTTCCTAATAATATAAAAAATATTCCCAAGTATAATAAGTTAAGCACTTGTGGCATGCTTAAATTTTTTTAGGAAATAATACATCAATAGCCAGGTCATTTAATCTATTTCCTATATAACTCCATGAGAAAAAATCCTACATACAAGCTTACAAAATAACCAAATGCATAATCAAATAGACAAGACACAAGATAACACAATATATACCCTAGAAAAACCCTTAAGAGGGAAAATCCCAGCGTCCAAAAGCATCCATACTCCATCTATTATTTAGCAATAAAACAATACATGCACTCACAAAGTTATAATGAATAATTTTGAAACATCAAGCCTCTCCAATGCATCTTCCATGTGTCCAAGCATGATCCACACATCCCATGCCATACTTCATATATATGCACTCCTCAAAAAGACTCAATAATATGACAACCTACTCACCCAACCACCCCTAACCACTATCATGTGCTTGCTTATATAGACACAAGCTCACACAAATACAACCAAGTGGTAAGATAAAACCATGTGCCAAAAAACCATGTGAACACAAAACCATTGACCCCTCATTTAATATTGGGTACTAATTTTTCACATTATTAAATACTTTATTCAAATATTAAATCATTATCATATGTCTCCCACACATAAAATAATTACCCAATGTTACAATATGACATTACAAGTGGCCTCAAATAATTACATAATGTGGCCAAACACATTTCCTAGATGTACCACAACTAAATAACTATTTAATTATAACATTATAATAAACCAAATTTATACAATGGTGTACAACACCAAATCTTAAAATTCTCCCACTTATTGTATACATTATATACTTGGGTCAATAAATGAAATACATCATCATAACCATACATGAAACCACATGAATCTACAACATGCTCTCGTTCTCCATCAAGGTACCTATAATAAAACCAAAGCGACCACCATTTCAAGAAAGAAATTCTCTCATCCTCCAACATGCCACCTATAGAAGAAAATGAACATGCCACAGTGAAGATGCATTAGTCAAAGAACACAAGCATCAAATCCAAGTGATAACAAAGACTCCAATTGTTGGTGTAGGTTTTTATTTTCCTAGTGGGTTAATTTATTTTCCCTTAGTCCTAGGTTTTTCCTACACTTAATTAAGCTTGCTTAGGATAATAAAGTGAGTTTATTATTTAATAACCAGGAGATAAGTGATGAGTTGTTCCCTTCCTTAAAGGGTGGAACTACTTTCCACTTTTGGTGGTCATCTCCACTTTTGGTGGTCCATCTCCAATTTTTGTGGTTGATTCCTATTGGTTGGATTTTCCACCTACCTCCTCTCCTAAGTTCTATATAAACTCACTACCTAGCTTGTATTTGCATCCATTCTGGCAATAATCTTGCATTCATTCATGCATATGTGCATTGTATCTTTTCAGCTTGGAAGCTTTTAATGCAATTTTGTCATATTTACATTGCATAATCTCTCAGAGTTCTGGTGTGTATTCTTTATGCTTTTCCAGTCTATGTAGCTTTGGTTTTCTCTTATAAATTTCTTGGGTTATTCAATATTTCAGATTTCTTACACCAATCCATTGTCACGGTTAAAAACTCACATGGTCAGAAATAGCATCCACAACACATTCTAATCCATATAACCATCCATAACTCCTAAGCATCAATGACATCATTAAACTCAAGCCAACATATACAACCCATAAACCACAATCACAATCTTCCCATATCAAACCTGTAAATGAAGAACATTATTATCCATGAACTCCCACTACATGGGTAATAAAAAATCTGAAAACGATCAAGGCATATCAATTCTACCAATCAACACTCTACCAAGGTGTGGCAAATAATCAAAAAATTAAGTACTAAGAACAATCATAATGATCCATGCATGCAACACAAATAGTTGCATAGTCTCTCCCAACATGTCACCATAATCCTCTCAAATCATATGAACATGACCCTCTAGGAAGGAACTATAGAATGAAGAAAGAAAACCTATAAACTATAACATGTTCTACCAACACCTCAAAGTGCTATGTTGTGTCAAGTATGACCTCCTTACAACTCCAAATGAAAAGCATCAACAACACCCAACTACTCAATCTCATAGATCAAATGTAGCATATGTATCATGTAATATCAATATGGACCTAAGCCTCTCTAATGAAGGAAGATAAACTCAAAGAATCCATTCCCAAATCAAGAAATCGGCCCAATAACCATATCCTAAAAATCCCCATCAATGGATGATAACATTAATAAAATCATATGCACAAGGAGATAATCATGCTAAACATCCCTCAAAGTGAATCCTTTCAAACCAACTATACATAACTCAAGATCCATATCTATAAAAGATAAATCAATAAAAAATCATGCAAAATATTCCTTAAATGAGTCTCACAAAATCAATCACCATGGTTCAATACTCATTCCATGAAAAAACAAAGCATCAAACATAACACATCTGAAACAAGAATGGGGAAATACCTTTAAGATGATAAACCACCAAGTAGACCAAGAGAGGGGAATGGGAATGCTCCTCCAAGATAACCAAGTCACCATGACTCACTCCAAGAACAATCTCCTCTATAGTCCATCATGAACTCACATCCATATCTAGGTGAAGGATCCTTAGACTGTTGGCATATGGCTTGTGAATGTTGTCTCTGATGGAAACCTAAGTCATGCATCCGATCTACATTATAGTTTTGGTTTACTTCGATAGAACAAAGTGAAGAATAGCGCATCTGGTTATAGGCATAGAAGTTGATTTGATGGTGCAGGAGCACCTAGGCTAACCTCCATGTTTTGTCATTTTTAGCTTGTAATTGACCTTAGCCAAGTTAGGGAGTTTAAGCATGTTTGCTTTAGACCTTAGATGGTCCTGTCTTTGTTTTGGTTAGGTGAATTAGTCATTAAGACTAAGGTCACAATTTGCCATTGCTTGTAAGTTATGTTTCTTTATTTGTTGTCTAGGGGAGATTAGAGTCTTTAAGTTGTTCTAAACACTTAAAGAGGTTGTAAAGATGCCTTAAGGCCATTTATTATGTTGGTTCCTCGAGATCTTGAGGGAATGGTGGTCCTAAGAAACAAGATCAAGGCATGGAGGAAGATGCCAAATGTGATAAGGCAGTTTGCATGGTTTGTTGCATGCAATCCAGTTACCTTTGGATTCCCTTGGGAATAGGAAGTGGAGGAGTTCGACCAACTAGCCTAGAATGATGGAGTGGGCATCTATTATGACCCAAGACTCATATCTTTGTGGAGTTAGTAGTTTTTGAAAAGAGTTAGTAGTTTTTTTGCAATCAAGTTTGTGTGAATGAAAGAAAGGAGTTCTGCAAATTATGTGTTTGGTGTTAGTACCGAGTAATCTTGAGTGAGTGTGACTTTGGATGGATCGAATGCACTAAATTAGTGATAGTACTGTGTTCATAGAGTAGATACAAGTCTTTTCATTTGATAAACAAGCTAGTTTAGGTTAGACATTAGTGTTAGTTGAGTCATTTTGTGTTAGAGCTCCTACTGGTCTTGTCCTAACCAGTCGGTGCTCTCATGGCTCCCCCATGAACTCTAACCTTGGGAAACACCTAAGGATGGGTGGAATGTTAGGGGAGTCAGTAGTGTACATTATGTTAGAGTTAGGAAGCATGACAGAAAGGGAGAAGCTTCTCTTAGCCACTGATCTCTAGGCGAGCAGGTAGAGCCCGGTTAGAGAGCTAGAGGAGAAGCATTAAGGATTTCTTGTAGGGGAATGTAGTACAGTACAGTCAAGTATGGTTCCAGGTGGGTTAGGAGTAGTTCTCAGGGTCACAGGAGGTCTGGGATCTTAACACTTCATTAGAGTAAGGTTGAAAGAAGAAAACCAGTGAATGCATAGAAATTGGGCCTTGTAACCCTACTACCCTAGGTTCTAGGAATCCACTGTACGGAGGTTTTCAGGCCAAAAGAACCATTGAGCCATTTAAAAATCTCAAAAGGGTATTTGAATATTTCTTTAGGTTTGTAAGGTCTTTGGAAGAATTTTGCAAGAAATAGCAAAAAGGGACTAGTAAGGATTACTAGGATTAGGCCTAATTGAAGTCTTCAAATGATGAAACCTTGAGCCCAGTCATGATAGAGCTAAAGAACCTTCTAAAAGGGATCAAATTGGAAAAGGTATGATGGTACTCAACAGGCTAGACACCCCTATAACGAAGAGTGATGGAGAATGAGATTTTGGAGAAGAAGACACTTAGAGATTTCTAAGGGAGCAAGAGAATTGAACTAATCACATGGTGTTTGTCCTCCAAGGTGAAGCACAGAGGAGAAAGCTCTTAGAGAAGAGTGAGGATTGGACTTAGTTAATCATCTAAGCCAATCAGGACCTAGAGGAGACTAGGTTCCTAGAAGAGACAAGCAAGGTCTCTTAGCACAGTGCAAGCAAACCGAGGAGCACATACATCATCTGCATACCTCACCAGACTATTGTTTTGGGTTGTGGATATTTGAGGAAGGTTTTTTTATGTTTGTATCACCTTATTCGAGAAGTATATTGATGCGCATTTATTGGTATGCGATCTAAGAGATTCGGTGCACTACATTGTTGGTTATTTGTGCTTGAAGGTCGACTTGATGAATATAGTAATCGCAGATGTATAAGGAGTAATTAATTAAATTCTTTTATGCTCGATTGTGTTTGCTTGGGTCCTCTCTATGTATTAACCAACTTTGGAGGATGTGCATAAAGAATTAGTGGTGGATCTGGTTGACATTTGTAAAAGAACTTATTGTTTTATGAAGATGACATATGAATGATCAAATCCTTGATAGCGGATATATATATGAGATCAGTTTTATCATTTTGATGTGTGTGGAGCAGTTTGAGAAGATAGAAAATGTTTGGAATGTGAATAAGGTGCAAAATTCAGTAGAGTAATAGTACAAATTTGTTTATGTGTGATGCGAAGAGCAAAAAAGAGCATAGCCAAAAATAGGATCTAGAATCTAATCTGTGAGCTTCATCAGAACTGTAACCTAGCCTGAATAGATTCTACTATCTCATTTCATCCTTCATATGGTTTTAATCTAAACTTTTTTAAGGCAGTGAGCCTTCCCTTTGAGCAGTGAACTCTAGGCAGTGTGCTTGAATGCAAGTGCATTCTCCTTTGTAAATTTTTTATTTGAGTACTCAAATTGTGGATTAAGCTCCATCGTGGTTTTTCCCCTAATAGGGTTTCCACGCAAAAATCTTTGTGTTATGGTGTTATGAATGTTTCCTTTGAATGCTTGCATCTTTCTTTTATGTAATGACAGAATGGTTTGTTTCAAAATAATAAAGTTTAAGATTTGTTGAACACTGATTCACCCCCCCTCTCAGTGTTCCCTTGAGTCCAACAATTGGTATCATAGCTTCTGGTTCCTTAGAAGAATTTTAGCAACTTGAGGTGGATCTTGGAATGTGATGGACTATGGTAGTCTTCAGCAACAACTTTTTGGTGGCACTTGATGACCTTGATCAGTCTAAAGGAGAAGTCTAGGAATTGAAAGCAAATCTTAGGGATGCTAAGAAATTCATTTAGTCATTGAAGGATCAGATTGTTAAATCCAAGGAGAAAAGGAAGGATCTATGTGACCAGATACAACAACAAGAGAGAAAACATGGATGATGCTCACCTGAATCAGACCTTGAAGGAAATAACTGAAGAATGTGAAAAGATTGCCAGAGAAAATGCTACCCTAAAACATGAAATGGAATCTATGGTGATGAAGTTGACTAAAGAGATTGAAGAAAGGAAGAAGAATGAGGAGAATCTTACTCGGTCCTTAAAGGAGAAATTTGATGAATGCAGAAGAATAAATGGAGAATTCATTCAGATGGAAAGTGAACTGCTACAATTCAGAAATAATGGAGAAGAACTTGAAAAATAGATTGTTATTCTCAGAAATGAACTTACCACTACAAATGAATACAAGGAGAAGTTTAAGATTAGCTCAGTGAAGCTTGATGAGCTGACTCAAGGACAAAAGAGTGGAAATGATAAGAGAGGTCTTGGATATGAAAAGGGAGAAAGTTCCAGACTCAGACAAAAAAATTTCAGATAAGAAAACCTAATAAACAAAGGTGGAAGGTATCTGGTAAGACAACCTAATGCTAAAAATTTAATGGATACTTTTTTTCTTGCAATAAATTTGGCCATATGGCTACTTAGTGTAGAAGTAATATGAAATCAAGAGATTCATCATTTTCTAGTCAGTGTTTTAATTGTAAAAAATTTGGTCATATATATCAATTGAATGAATAAATTTGTCAAACTACTTTGTCAATAGAAGGAATATTGAATGTTACACATGTGGAAGACTTGGAAATATTGCTAATCAATGCAAATCAAGAAGAAATCAATGGAATGATTGGTCTGGACAAGGAAGTATTGTGTGCTACAATTGCAATAAGTTTGGTCACATTGCAAGATTCTGCAAAAACAAAAATGTAGACAGAAGAGGTCCGATATATAGAAGAAAAAACATATAGGAAGATGACAAAGGAAAAGGAAAAGTGACTACATATGAGATAAGAGATGAGATGAAGAAGAAGTGGGTAAGAAAGAATGTTTTTGATGTTGGAAATGGTTCTGCACCAGAACCTGCTTCCAGTAATTCTTTCGGTAACTGATTTTAGGCCACTGGCCTAGGGGGAGTTTTTCAAGAAAATATTTCCTCCCCTGTCTGTGGATGGTACCAGAATGCTAAGAATGGCCAAGAAGGTGTATTAATAATATGCAGAGGTTTTGGAAAACTTTCACAAGAAAATTCAGAGAATTCATAGGTCCGCAAGAGAATTTTTCTCTCGTTGTCTAAGAAAACAAAGCACCCAAAAAACTTAGGGAAAATGCATTTATTGCATGTGTGTGAACTATAAAATTCAAGATTGGAATCATAATTTATCACTTTGCATCGAAGAAGAAAAGAAGGAGAGCACTCGCTAGAAGAATTCTGAAGCAGAGAAGTTGATTCACCATCGAAACTCGAAATCTATCAGGTATTTCAATTGTCTTCAAAATTTTCATATAATTTGGTGTGCGTTTGTTAAACCTAAGTGCAAAAAGAAAAATGGAACAAATCAAAAGGTCAATCATTTTGAATGAATACAATGGTGGAAATATTAGGTCCATGAGGAATCTGTTATTACCCAATGAATTGAAGCAATTGAATGAAGCCAAACATGGAAATTTAGATATTTGGAATGAGTTTCCGTACTTTGAGAACACGAAATTTGTTAAATTCATCTTGAGCAGATTGCATGATGATACTTTAACTTTGGACAAACCTTAAATCATTTCAAAGGAGGTAATTGAGAAATTGACTGGATTATGCAAAGTCGGAGATAACCAAGGAAGAAATCCATCTGGAACAAGGAAGTTGAAACCCTAACCGGAATAATCAAAGATTAGAGGGTGCTGATAATTGCGACAATCAAGAATCCTATTACAAAATACATTGCACACGAAATTTCATATAAAGTCTTTTTCAGAAATTGAGAAGGAGCGACCTCGGCTGGCGTAGTCTATATTTCTCACAAGATGATAATTGAAGGTCAAGAATTTGACTTGTGTGGGTTGATAAAGGATCATCTAATGGAGAATGTGCAACTGACAAAAGAAATAGGCTACCCTTTCAACTTTGGTACTTTGATCATATGCCTAGTAATGTATTTCTTGAATTGTTTACCAAAGATCAACAATGTGGTGTGGAAAGAAAACGAACTGGTATGTAGACAAATATACTCATATTCTAAGAATTTGGCTGATTGGGATATAGAATTTGAAAATTTCTTTAAGAATGTGCTTGGAAAGTGTGGCTCAGTTAATACTTCCCTTCCAGTAAGAAAAATTGAAGTTGGTTCCTCTTTCGATGGCATGGATAAAAAGTAGAAAAGAGAAAAAGAAATTGTTGAATATAGCCCTTTGGAATGCAAAGTTCCCAGAATTGAAGGAAAAGGAAAAGAAAAGGAAATTGTGGACATTCCAGATGAAGAATCTAATGAAGAAACTGAGGATCCACAAAGAAATGAACAAGAACCAGAAAAAGCTAGTGAGGAAGAAGATGATCTTATAAAAGAAAAGCTACAATAGCTTATTCAGGAAGGAGGAATGCATAAGATCACTAAGTTATGGTCTGTTAGACCATCATATGATCAAGATATGATTTTGAGTGTATTAAATGCTTCCATCAATGCCAAAGGGGGAGATTTTTGGCATATGGCTTGTGAGTGTTGTCATTGATGGCAACCTAAGTCATGCATCCGATCTATAATATAATTTTGGTTTACACCGGCAAAACAGAGTGAAGAACAAGGCATCCGGTTATAGGCATAGAAGTTGATCTAAATACCTCACCGGACTATTATTTTGGATTGTGGATCTTTGAGGAAGGTTTTTTGATGTTTGTATCACCTTATTCGAGAAGTATATTGATGCACATTTATTGGTATGCAATCTAAGAGATCCGGTGCATTAATATGTTGGTTATCTGTGCTTGAAGGCCGACCTGAAGAATATAGTAATTGCGGATGTATAAGGAGTAATTAATTAAATTCTTTCATGCTTGATTATGTTTTTTTGGGTCCTCTTTATGTATTAACCGACTTTGGAGGATGCGCATAAAGAATTAGTGGTGGATCTGGCTGACATTTGTAAAAGAAATTAATGTTTCATGAAGCCAACATATGAATGATCAAATCCTTGATAGTGGATATATATATGAGATCGGTTTTATCATTTTGATGTGTGTGGAGTAGTGTGAGAAGATAGGGAATGTGTGGAATGCGAATATGGTGCAAAATTTAGCGGAGTAATAGTATGAATTTGTCTATGTGTGATGTGAGGAGCAGAAAAGAGCAGAGCAGAGCAAAGTGCAAAGTCAAAAATATGATCTAGAATCTAATCTGTGAGCTTCACCGAAACTGTAACCTGGCATGAATAGATGCTACTATCTCAGTTCATCCTTCAGATGGTTTTAATCTGAACTTTTGTAAGGCAGTAAGCCTTTCCTTTGAGCAGTGAGCTCTAGGCAATGTGCCTGAATGAAAGTGCATTCTCCTTTGTAAAACTTTTATTTGAGTACTCAAATTATGGATTAACCTCCACTGTGGTTTTTCCCCTAACAGGGTTTCCACACAAAAATCTTTGTGTTATGGTTTTATGAATGTTTCCTTTGAATGCTTGCATCTTTCTTTTATGTATTGACATAATGGTTTAAGTTTCAGAATAATAAAGTTTAAGATTTGTTGAACACTGATTCACCCCCCCTCTCAGTGTTCCTTTGAGTCCAACATAGACTTCCTATTAAAACCTCCAAAGATTAACCATATCAATAAAATGTCTCTAATCACAAGAGAACTCCAGCATCACTGAAGTCTCCAAGTATCCATGAGAACCTACCAACTAATCAATCCATGCTAAACTCCAAATGCAAAATTGCACTATCATGAAGCTCCCAAGCACATGACCAATACACAGTACCAAGAGAACCATCAAGACAAAATTCAAAGTTCCAACTACAAAATGAGGAACCCAAACATGACATCATGATCTAACATCTCCTCCTAGGAGATCACTTACATCAATGCACACATCATAGTCTCAGGAGAACATGTATTATGTCAAACCTCTAAGCTAGCATCAATAGTAAACCATGAAAAAATACAAAATAGACTCTAAACCAAGAATCAATATCTACAATAACATGAAGATAACCATCTCCTAATAGTGAACCTATAAATATGAAATAACTCTTCTACAATAATATCTAAGAGATCCTCCAAGATATCCATAAACACTAAAGAATATCATCCATCACCAATGATGAATCCACATCACTACCAACAGCTCCCAATAAACCATGATACTGAGCTACACATGGCATCATGACAACCATCTCCTAAATGAAGATCACCTATGGTCTACAAACACTCAACTACAATCTCAACAACTCTAGAGAAGAAGTGGAACCAAAATCTCCAAGCCAAGATGATACAACTACCACCAAAACATCACAAATCAATCCTACATTGCCAAATCATCACTCTTAAAATCTCCAATGCTGAAATGTGTAACCAATGAAATGTAATCAAGCTATCATGATATCAGGATAAAAGAACATGCTACAATTCCTAACCGACTATCCAAGTACTCTAATCATCCATCCTCTCATCTCAAGGAAACATATCAATCTAAAAATGACCACAGACAAGGCCAACTAATAAAGTCTAAATCAACACTAAATCATTCTTGTGGATATAGATAGTCCACATAGAGTTATCCCACTATAACCTAATAGGTTGTACACACCTTCAAGATGCATAACTAGTAGATCCTAAGTAATGAAGCATGCAAACTCATCATAACATTAGTAACTTGCAAACTAAGATATCAAAGAAGATAATCTTGTAGATAAAAAGAATCAAACACCAAATCAACTGTAGATCTGATTTGCCAAACATGTCCACAAATGAATAACCATAGTCAAGGAACTAATCAAACATCAAGGAGATAAGAACAACCTCCTAACACTAAACCATATCAGCACCAAACAAACACATACATCATGATAGCATGTCAATGCTCAAATATACCTGTATATCCATGATACCATAATCATCACCAATGTTGTACCTATACTCAACTATTACTAACATGAGACTCTACCTCCTCAAACTAGAAGACAACCTATGTACTTGTCACTATCAATGTCCAACTTTGAAAAACATCTATAAACATGTACCATGAGGCACCAAATTGATAATCAATTGTACCATCATAAATATCATATTAAAATATGTACTCCCTCAAGGTTCCACTTCTTGACTCATTTGAATTATCATACAATCACACCCCAAATCTCAAACACCTACAAGTGATAAAAAAAAAGTATAATACTCTCTCTACACCACAAACTAAAAATATAATTGATCCACTGTGTAGTACCTTGCACATGCTCTCCAACCCCTATTTAAAATCAAAAATCTAATTTTGTATGCAAAATTTATGTCCAAAACTATGAAACCAAGAACATATGACTTCCAAACCTCAAAAACTAATGAAAACCACAAAATCGGGGAACCAAACCTATACCACTGAGTAGTTCTCAAAGAGAGCTTTACGTCAACTATTGGAAGTCAAAAATCTTTAATTCTTTATTCTTTTTGATGAACTAAATAAATCCTATTTATTTAATTATATCTTTAATTTTTTATTTTTCCTACTAATTAAATAAATCCTATTTATTTAATTATATATTTATTCCTTTATTCTTCCTGATTAGTTAAATAAATCTTATTTATTTAATTGCGTCTTTAATTATCTTATTCTTCTAAATTAATTAAATGATTATTATTAATTATTTAATTAACATTTCACTTTTCTAGATTAAATAATTACTTTAATTATTTAATTATCCCCTTTCTGAGTTAAATAAATATTTTAATTATTTAAATTCTCCACATTCACTTCTTCCTAAATTAAATTATCCTTTAATCTCTCAATATTATCCATTCATTAATGAAAAATAAAACATTTAATTTATTTATCTAAATCCCACTTGCACATTCCTTTAATAATTAATTCATTTAATTAATTATTAAATCTCATACAAATTCCTTATCTAGTTCTTACCTTGAAGACTAAATAATTTATTATGTAATTAATTCCCACTTCTTAAATTAAGTAATTATTTTAATTATTTACTTTAATTCCTCAACATTATCTTCTTCTAAAAATAAATAAAATCATTTATTTTATTTATTTATTAAATTGGAGGTCGGGGTACATTGTAAAGCATATATGGGCATTGTTGGATAAGATAGGGTATTATCAGATTCTTTATACCTACCGAGAAGGGAACACCATGGCAGATTTTTTGGCTAATCTAGGTTGTGAACAATCAAAAGATGAAATTACACATATAGTTGTTTCAAGGAAGCTTCATCCTAAATTATAAGAAATTTTGTTACATGATGGGGGTATTATGGGTGCATAGAGTTAATATAAAATTGATTATTCATTTTTATAAATTTATTTATGAAAATGTGAAATGTGATCATTAAAGGAAAGGTATTTCGAAGGGATAAGTACATAGGATATCAAAAATTATGGTTTTGTGGCAGGATTTGCATTAAGGAGCAGTTTTGTACAACATTAAAGGTCTTCATTAGTCTCTGCCAACACAGGTGTTAACAAAAGAGTGTTAATCAAAAAATTTATGCAGCCAAATTGTAATCTGAAAGTGTGTCATTTGCAGTGAAGATCTTGATATGACATTGCTCATATTAAGTGTTCATATGCTTACACATTGGTCCAAGTTAGTTTAGCTAAATTTGGTAAAGTGCATAGCTATTATTTGACAAAGTGATTAGTTATTCAAGTTAGCGTAGGAAATAAAAATTGGCATTGTACAGTTTCCAAAGAACAATCATTTGGAAAAGTTACCATGAAATTCACACATATGCAAATGATAGTTCTTCATGTGCTTCAGGATAATAGTGTACTAAACTATGATTAAGGAGCATGTCAAAAATAGCAGATCAAGTGTGTGAGGATTGAAACCTTTGAAAAACTAATTTTTGCTTGCATTGTTGCGAGGCATATGTATGAAGAGGTAACTGGCATTTTTTGAGATGGGATTTGAAAGTTGAGGTGTCATCCTTAATTTTATCCATTACTCTTAAAACAATCATGAATTGACAACTCCATCTTGTATATGTTGTCGTGAGCTTTCTCTGTTTGAGTGGCATAACACTATTGCTTACTTTATCTCCAAGTTGGGCCAATTCTTTTTGTGTCATTGTTTGACCTCTTGAATTTGAGGCAGTGGAAAGGATTTGCATTAAGTTTAAGTATTATAGTGGTGTGTTTATGTGTTAAGAAAGGTTCCTTGAGGGCAAGGTTTGTGGTTGCTAGGTGTGGGGTGAGCTACAGTGGTGTGCAAAGGTTGTGTTTCAAGTGGTAAGAAAAGCTCCTCCTAGGTAATTCGTGCAGTTGCAAGGTGTCGAGAGTGATACAGTGGTGTGCACGACATCATGGGCAGTAAGGCTCGTGGTTACAAAGTGTTGGGTCTGCTCTAGTGGTGTGCAAGGCTCATGCAAGGCTTGTTTTGTTGTTTCAATTTTTTGAATATGCAATGGATTATTTACCAAGAAACTATAGGGCTAAATTCCAAGTTCAGCAATGGAAGTTGCCATTTTTAGGCACCAAAGATAAGGAGCAGTTTCAACATGCATTCAAGGTAACCTATCCATCTCTTAGCAGTTGTATTAAGTTAGTAATTGGTGATGAAATAATCTTCCCAAGGACTAAAAGGATTATTTTTCCTTCAAACCTGGTTTCAATTTTCATCTCCAATGTCATTGATTTGGTAAATGATTATCAAATGGTTCAAAGAATAGCAGACAAAACAATCAATGATGTTTTCCTGGAAAATAATGCATTACGCCAAAGTGTCCAAGATTATGATTTGTGGAATGGAGAAGCCTATGTAGGAGGACTCTTCCCAGGACATTATCTGGTTCATAAGCAAAAATATGTAGAAATTCTTGAAGCAATAAAGATGTCCATCAAACTAGACTGCTCTAGGCATTTATAGAAAGTGCTTGCCAAATTTCATTTTGAACTGGGTAATGAAGCAGTGAGTAAGATCGAAAGAAATTACCATGCAATCTCAATCATCCTAGCACATGAGTTTGTTGTAGATAAAAAACAAAAGATCCCTCAACAAGTTCCTTATATAAATACCACAGTGAGGTCACAATCAAATAACCAAAATGTGGTTGCTCATGAAGAAGTTGGAGAGAAATTTGTGCAATGCCTAGTTGTTGGGGGTGAAGATCATTAAAGCACTTGTGCTTACATATATAATAGCTAGTATAATGTATATTTTGGGGATAGGCTAAAGGAGGAAAAGAAAATGTAATGTTGAGAAGAATTCCAGCCATCCTCACATCCTTACTAGTAAGCTTGATGGTAAACATAAGTATTAGAAATTTTGACAAAGCTGGTAGATGCAAATAGTTGGATATCTTGAACATTGTTAGCTAATTTGATAGCATGTCAAAAGCCTTCGAAATTTTTGTAAATAAACCTCATATATATTAATATAATATATAGGCTTAATGCCTTTTGTTTAAAACATAATAATTAAATTTATTTAAATATTAAATACTCATGCAAGTTCTTACTTCCTAAATTAAATAATTGTTTTTAATTATTTAATTTATTTCTCAAATATTATCTTCTTCCAAAATATCATTTATTTTATTTATTTATCTAATTTTATCTCTTCTCTAAATAAATGAAATTATTCATTTTATTTATTTAGCTCATCTTACACAGTGCAATAATAATTAATTACTTTAATTAATTATTAATCATCTCGTACAAATCTAAATTTATCTTCTATCTAACACTTTATTCCACTTCATCTCTCATGCAATCAGTTATCTCCATAGTTAGTTGAGTTAACTCTATATTTAACTCACTTATTTGAGTTAGCTAATTGATCTCTGCATCTCAACAATTCTCAATTGTTGATATTTATCATTGCACCTCTTAATCTACACCATTCATCATATCTAGATTTCTATAAAAGAAAGCATTCAACCTCATTCTAATCCAACCACATTCTTCAAGATTTTGCTATCACTACCATTCATTCATTTTGAGGAATGACAAACTTTGGAGTTTTGCATCATTTCTATCATCCACACACTTTTGAGCCTGAAACAAAGAGGAGCATACTAAAATCTAAGAGCAAATCAAAGTGAAGGAGGGCAATGGAAGCAATCCATGACAACATGGTGAAGGTGAATATATTGTTTATTTGAAACTAATTTCATTTGTTTTGCTTATTTTCTATTGATTGATTTGGAATGCATTTAGGTATTGAATTGTAGATTTGTGGTTGTTTTCTTTAATTCTTTACCTCCATTATGAATAATGTCAAATTTTTTAAGTTGCATTCTGGTGAACCTGATGTGAAATCACATAAATAACAATTTTTTGTATGAAATTTAGAATTTTTGAAGCTACAAGAAGTGCAATGAATTTGTTGGATCTTGCACCGTAGTCGCTATCCTATTCAATACATCTAATCAATTGTGTCACACATATGAAGTTTGTCAAGCTGTATCTGTCATGTTTATTCTCTGTGTTTTTGCATGTTTGAACTAGTACACCACAATCGTAGAACCTTGCATCGCAATCACTATTTTTTGTATCATAGTCAATGTTTTGTGCATCACATCTGGTACTTTCTACACTATAGTCAACTCTTTTTGCACCGTATTCGTTGGATCTTGCACCATCGTCAACATCTCGTGCACCACAACTGACTAGTAAACAAAAAAAATTAGGCATACACTTTTATATCTATTTTCTACTTTCTAGTTTCATTAAGGTAGAGTTTTTTCTGTTACTAATCTTCTATTTCCAGCTTGTGGCGGTCACTTGGGAGATCTATAACACTTCATTTAGTGCTTCAAAATAAACCTATCTTGAATATTTAAATTGGTGCACTAAAAATAATCTTGTCTCAAACATTTTGATTGGTGCTTTTAAAATATACCCACAACTTTCATCTTCCTTTGGGTTTAAAATGAATAATTCTAATTGAACATACAATACTTTGTTTGGTACTATAAAATTAGCATACAACTTGCACATTTACATTGGTGTACTTAAAACAAACAAGTGTATAATATATCTAGTATGCTTGCACACATGTGATTCAGTCCAATGAAAGTATGTTGTTTAAAGTATCCTCTCCTCTTGCGCACCTTATGCAATCCTAGGTGATGAGAAATTACCAAAAAAAAAACTTTTATTTTTTAAAGTAGGATGTATGCCTTGGGACACATCTTTGTTGAGAACCCAAGGGATCGACCTCAAGCGATGTTTTTTGGCTCACTATAGAAATTGGATGAGAGTGAAATTTGTAGTATGATCCACACATGTAGCATATTAGACTTTCATTAGTGGTCCAAGGTAATTCTAGATCACAAGGAGATGTCTAAGTTGTTGATGGTGTTCACAGAGTTCCACACACTAATAAACCTTGTTGTAGAGGCCTTAAAGTCCAATTTGAACATAATCTTATAAAGTGGTGCAAGGGATGTGAATCGTGCCCTGAAGCTACTCACCATGTACTTTCTTAGGACGAGAGAGAATCTTTTTTGGTTGATAGCAATACCTCTCAAGAAGAGAAAGAAGGTGTGCCCATGGCATTTTTCGATGACCTTGTGTCACTGGAAATCTAATATCTGCCTTTGTATAGAGAAGGTATTTGATAATAATTCTAATTGTTCAAATATCTGATCTTTTTAAGTATTTTACCCTTTAATGGGAGGTGGGCCTACTTAAAGATTACAAACCTACTTTACCACTAATTAAGTAGTGAATGTGATTTTGAGTCTTGTTATTACTAGTAAATCCAATTGGCCTTAGGGCATTATCTTCGACACCTATTATTAAAAATCAAAACTAAAAACATACATACACTATTTTTGTGTTTTCACAAACATCTTCAAATCTAAAATCTAAAAACTAATCAAGACTAGGGTTCCTTAGAGATCTTATTTTTGACAAAACTTGTGCACCACATTTGTTAGCTTGTGTGTTGCAACTATGTATATTCACCATAGAAATAGTGCAACACATCTATCAGCTACTGTAACACATTTGTCTATTGAAAATCCACATCTCTCTATTTGCAACGTATGTATTGTATTTTGCACCGCATCTATGGTCAGACCTCTCAAAATTCAAAAACTCACCTTAGCAAACAAACATCAACACATTTGTGTCAATTGCAATTAACAAGTTTTGCAATGTATTTATTGCATACTGCACTGTAGTCATTATCTTTTGCACTGTAGTCGATATCTTCTATACCACATAAATAGCTTTCTCTGTTGCATCTATCTGATAAAAAATAGAGTCTCTTTTCAAAGGGTGCATAAACTTGATCTTATTTAAACATGGAATTCAAATATTAGAATAGTCATTTCCTACATGTTTTGGTAAAATTTCATCTTTCTTAGGTTAAACTTTACACCATTTAGCGTCATATCACAAGTCCTTAAAATCTTGTCTTAAACATCTAGAAATATAAAAATAAAAAACAAATTTAGAGGTGAAGTCTAGTATCATCATTCTAAAAATCATCAAAACTTCATTTTTACAAACTACCCCCATCAACAAAAGTAGGTTTTTTGTCATAAGTCTAGTTGTAAACCAACTTTTTTATCAAACCACTATCATCACTTGAGGTTTAGGATTTTCACTTGGTTATGTAAGTCCCAATTCGAAAAAATTGTCAAAATAATCTCATTCTACAATCTCAAAGTCAAATATCTAAGGTCTTTTGAATTTGCAAAACTCATCACAAAATATCTAGAAAAAACCAAATTCAAAACAAACTCCTTTTATGGTTGTCACACGTTCTCAAGTAAAATGTAAAGAGATAGACTCCACCTCTGATCCTATGTACAACCCTATGAGTGACATGCACTTTGGTGCAACAACTAGTGATCACATTGAAAAGTGGAGAAAAGGGGTAAATGGTTAAAATGGGGTGTCCTAGGTCCTTCATACAAAGAACTTAGGAACTAATGGTGTCCATCTTCCCAAATTTCATTGAAACTAAGAGATTGAAAGGTGTAGAGATTGACTTTCAACCCTAGGGTGAGCTAATCAGTCCTGAATCTCTAGTTTCGTAGGTAAATAGGATTTGGAATTAAGTGGAAATAATTTGATGCAACTAAACCTAATGAACAATAAGACCTAGATGATAAAATGAAATATCCTGAAGATACAAAAATTAAAACCATAGTTTGTAGGTAGATTTGAGAAGGGTCTGGACACATGTTCCTGGCATTAAAAATTGGTTTTGAGCACTACTGAAGGATAGGTTTTCCCTAGGATGAATGGTTCCTAGTTAGGGTGTCCATAATAAGCTTTGGTAGTCCTCTGATGTTGGATCTTGGCTTCAATTTGACATAGGCCCCACTATCGAAAATTCAGAAATAAAATCTACAATTGAATTTGCATAGCTTGATAATAATGGTGACAACTTATGCACTATTTCAAAATTGTTCTTTAAGATCCTTTTAGTCCTTCTTCAACTTGTGATCTACACATACAAAGAGAGGAATTTTTTTTTTTTTTAATGGGGGTTTGCCTTAGTCAAACCCCATGTTTGGTAATTAAACCTTGATAGAATGATAATGATAATTAATAAATGGAAGGAATGATGAATGAAAAATTTCTTGCTACAACTCACCAAACCTTTAATGGCTTCCCTTAGAGGACTAAAGTCAAACACATCACTCCAAGGAATCAAATCTTACTTTGTTTGATTTGTTGGATACTTGAATGCTTGGATGCTTTAGGATCAACAATGCATATTAACCTTCACAAGATGACATGAATACACTTAATCTTGAACATGATGATAGGATCTTGAATGCTACAACAAATGACAGAAAAACCTGCTCTAAAATGCTCTTGAAAATAATATTTTCTCATATGAAGTAGGATTCGGTATATTTATCTATGACATAAGTGGAGTATATTGCAACAACTTCATGTTGCACTCAGGTATTATGGAAGAATCAAAACCTAAAGGAGATGAAAATCAATCTTGATGAACCAATTTCCATTCTTTCTAATAATACTAGTGTTATCAATTGTTGTCCTTTTTCATTGATGTCAAAGGGAGAGAAAGGAATCCAAAATTTATATCTTTCAAAAGCTTAGGAACTCCAGATTGTATCACATAGGGGGGGTTTTGGATTATGTGTGTTGGTGTGCCAACAAAATTTTATTGTTTGAAATCAATGGCAAAGGGGGAGATTGTTTAAAATATGTTGTCATTGATGTCAAAGGTGCTAGTGATGTCAAAGGATCTCACTAATGTCAAAGGAGTGATGTTAGTAGATCGATGAGAATTAAATGTAATTACTTCTATCATATCTAAGATTTTAAAATCAAGATGTATTACTATCATGATAATGTCATGTTAGAGATTTTGAGAACAATGTGCTAGTGTGATCTACACTATGAAGAAGACTACATGTATTATTCTTGAAATGTCATGCTTATATCTATTCCAATAGTTGGAAGTAGAATAAAATTGTTTCCGGAAGTATTATGTGGATTTCTACTCATATACTATATTACACTATCATAGTGTTTTGCTCATAATTCTACCATAGTTGAATGTTATGCCCTATGGCTTGAACCTAAAGTAAAGCTACTAATGTTGTACTAGATTCCAGATTTTCAGAGGTGGAGCTTTAACAAATAAAAATTTAGATGTAATAGAGAATTATCTATGTTGACTGGCTAACTATGAATAACGTCTAAGTGCTTGCTCTAGAGAAGGGAAGCGTGTTCTAGCTAGAGGAAGTGTGTGAAGATGAAATAGGACCAGGTTAATATCTCTGAAGGAAATGCATAACATCATCTATTATTGGTGACAACAAAGTTAATCTAAGACAAAACCACTACATGGTTCATGTCAATTTGAATTTAGATTCACCCTTAGCCAACCTAACTAATTGCGGATGGTGTTAAGAGATTCCTAGCTAACATGAAATATTGTTAATATATTTGGATGTATATATTTATGACTAGAATTCATTCAGTGACTAAAAATTATTGTGTGTAGGGGAACGCTATGTAGCTAGTGACCTTAATGTGAATATCATTTTGATGTAATGTGAGTTGAATTCTAGTCATTATGCACCATTATTAGAAGATCATATGTTGTGAAGGAGAGTTTTTGAAGATAGATTAGATCAAGTTCAAGCTGTGTAATTAGTATTGAAGATCCACAAATCATATCTTTGTAATCTTGTAGGATTGGTGTCTTACCCCTTTGAGTTGGTGCTCAAGTACTTGTATTGGGGATTAGTGTCTCTAGTAGGCTGGTGCCTAAAAATACAATTGGAGATTGGTGTCTTTGGTAGGTTTATTCCTACTTCACTATTGTAATTAATTTATTTTTTTAGGTTGGATTTGGAGAATAGCTCCAACTAGCATTTCTCACCATGGTTTTCCCATTTTAGGTTCCACGTAAATCTGGTGTTCATTGTGTGAATGTGTGCATTTGTGTTGCTTGATTAATACTAATTGCTTGATGATTTAAGATTCATGGTGATTCATGTTGAATTAAAGAGTTTTAAATAGATTTGTTTATACTAATTCACCCCCTCTCAATATTTGTGTGCCCTTTAACATGCATCATCTCAAGAGCTACAACCAATCACTACACCATGGTTGTTCTCATTATGGGGATTTGTCCTCCTCTAATGGCCAAAAAATCATCATAACTACCACTAAGTACTTTACAAAGTGGTTTGAAGCCATTCCTCTTACCTATATCATTGGAAAAAAATTGCTAAATTCATCCTCCATTACATTATATGTTGTTATGACATCCATCTTGCAATCATCACATACAATAGAAAACCATTCAAAAATCAAGATGTCCATAATCTTTGCCAAAATTTTCATATCGAACACTATTTCTCCACTCCATACTACCCACAAAGTAACGACCAAGTAGAGGCTTCTAATAAAACCATATTGAAAATTCTTAAAAAAGATAATCAATGATGCTAGCCATGATTGACACCTCCAACTTAACCTCCAACTTTTTTCCTTCATATAGAGAAGGTATTTGATAATAATTCCAATTGTTCAAATATATGATCTTTCTATGTATTTACCCCTTTAATGGGAGGTGGGCCTACTTAAAGATTACAAACCTGCTTTACCACTAATTAAGTTGTGAATGTGCTTTTGAGTCTTGTTATTACTAGTAAATCCAATTGGCCTCAGGGATTTATCTTCGACACCTACTATTAAAAATCACAACTAAAAACATACATACATTATTTTTTGTGTTTTCACAAACATCTTCAAATCTAAAATCTAAAAACTAATCAAGACTAGGGTTCCTTAGAGATCTTATTTTTGAAAAAACTTGTGCACCACATTTGTTAGCTTGTGTGCTGCAACTGTGTATCTGTACCACAAAAATAGTGCAACACATCTATTAGTTGTTGCGACGCATTTGTCTTATATTGAAAAGCCACATCTCTTTGTTTGTAATGTATGTATTGTATTTTGCACCGCATCTGTGGTCATAACTCTCAAAAGTCAGAAACTCACCTTAGCAAACAAACATCAACACATCTGTGTTAGTCACAATTAACAAGTTTTGCAACATATTTGTTGCATAATGCACCATAGTTGTTATCTTCTGCATTGCAGTCAATATCTTCTATACCACATCTATAGTTTCCATTGTCACATCTATCTGATAGAAAAAATAGAGTTTATTTTCAGAGGATGTATAAACCCGATCTTATTTACATAGAATTCAAATATTAGAACAGCCATTTCCTACATGTGTTATTAAAATTTCATCTTTCTTAGGTTATACTTTACATCATTTAGCGTCATATCACAAGTCCTTAAAATCTTGTCTTAAAAATCTAGAAATATGAAAACCAAAAACAAATTTAGAGGTCAAGTCTAGTGTCATCATTCTAAAAATCATCAAAACTTAATTTTTACAAACTACCCCCATCAACAAAAGTAGGTTTTTTGTCATAAATCTAGCTATAAACCAACTTTTTTTATCAAACCGCTATCATCACTTGAGGTTTAGGATTTTCACTTGGTCACGTTAGTCCCAATCCGAACAATTTGTCAAAATAATCTCATTATACAATCACAAATTCAAATATCTAAGGTCTTTTTAATTTACAAAAATCATCACAAATAATCTAGAAAAAACCAAAGTCAAAACAAACTCCTATTATGGTTGTCACACATTCTCAAGTAAAATGTAAAGAGATAGACTCCACCTCTGATCCTATGTACAACCCTATGAGTGACATGCACTTTGGTGCAACAACTAGTGATCACATTGACAAGTGGAGAAAAGGGGTAAATGGTTAAAATGGGGTGTCTTAGGTCCTTCATACAAAGAACTTAGGAACTAATGGTGTCCATCTTCCCAAATTTCATTGAAACTAAGAGATTGCAAGGTGTAGAGATTGAGGTTCAACCCTAGGGTGAGCCAATTAGTTCTGAATCTCTAATTTCTTAGGACAATAGGATTTGGAATTAAGTGGAAATTATTTGATGCAACTTTAAACCTAATGAACAATAAGACCTAGATGATAAAATACAAGATCTCGAAGATACAAAAACTGAAATAATAGTTTGTAGGTAGATTTGAGAAGGGTTTGGACACATGTACCTAGCATTAAAAATTGGTTTTTGAGCACTATTGAAGGATAGGTTTTCCCTAGGATGATGGGTCCTAGTTAGGGTGTCCATGATAAGCTTTGATAGTCGTATGATGTTGGATCTTGGCTTCAGTTTGACATAGGTCCCACTATCGAAAAGTCAGAAATAAAATCTACAATTGAGTTTTCATGGCTTTACAACAATGGTGACAACTTGTGTAGTGTTTCAAAATTGCTCTTTAAGATCCTTTTAGTCCTTCAACCTATAATCTACACATACAAAGAGAGGAAAAAATGTTTTTTTTTAATGTGGGGTTGCCTTAGTCAAAACCCCATGTTTGGTAATTAAACCTTGATAGAATGATAATGATAATTGATAAATGGAAGGAATGGTGAATGAAAAATTGCTTGCTACAACTCACCAAACCTTTAATGGCTTCCCTTATAGGACTAAAGTCAAACACATCAATCCAAGGAATCAGATATTGCTTTGTTTGATTTGTTGGATACTTGAATGCTTGGATGCTTTAGGATCAACAATGCATATTAGCCTTCACAAGATTACATGAATAAACATAATCTTGAATGCTACAACCAATGAGAAAAAAACCTGCTCTTGAATGCTCTTGACAATAATATTTGTTCATATGAAGTCTTGATTGTGTGTCTTATAATGTCTTAGATTTGAATTGATAAAATACTATGTATTTACAGGTGTTTATTTAATTTCCCAAAAAATAGATTCCAAAAGCTGACAATTGCTTATGAAAGTTGAATCATTAAAATACTGCCAAAAATATTAAAATTTGGGACCTAAGACTTAAGGAGGACCCATTTTCCCTTGGGTGAATCGGTCTTGGCCCAAAATTATAGGACACATTCATTTCATGGTGATTAAAATATAAATTGTATTAATTAAGCATAGGTTTCCCTTTCAAAAAATGAGAAAAATAAGGCTTTGGAATGCATATTTTGACAAATTAGAAGCTTAATTAAGTCCAATTAATTAAGGGACCCAAAATTAGTGTGAAATTGTAAAGGTATACAATTTCCTACACTAAATTTAGCTCCCACTTTAGTGAGAGTATGAGTTTACACTCAAACTCACACCAAAGTAGACAAATATGTGTTAACGTTAAGAGAGGTCCAAGTGTACAAATGTTAGAAAGATAGGATGAAAAAGATCAAAGAGTGTGATCAAGCTCCCAAGGTCTAGGATCCCATGGAAAACCAAAATAAGGACAAAGGGACACACAAGATGCGTAAGATACATGCAACAAGACAAGATACACAAGCATGCAATGTTAAAGCTAATGCAAAAATGGATGGACTAGCAAGTTTCATTATGCCACGTTCATCAAATACACTCACAAGGGCTAGTGCAGTCCAGCATACACAGATGAGAAATATACACTAGGTCTACAAGGTGTGTACCCATAAAAAGGTGGCAGATAAAAAAGTCACGCCAAGTCTATAGGCCTTCCATATGTCAACCATACCAAAAGTTATACTCCTTGATAACTTTGATAAGGTTCCACAACATGATCAAGATGCTATGCCAATGCTACACTTAGTTCAACCTCTATGAACAAAGTGAAGAAAGAAATGAAGTAATTTCAATGTAATAATCCCAATGTATGCCCCCACTTTAAAGGAATTGCTAAACACCATGTTGTGAACAATTACTTTAAACTAGAAAATGATAAATTCTAATTGATTAAAGTTCCATGATAGCTTATTTAGAAAGCCCTATTCCAATCATATGTTTCCAAATAAAGCTACATCATGAAAAAGGAAGGTGCCCCCACATGCAATCCAAAGATAACACATAAGGGATCCACGGATTTGGGGTCAACGTATGTCTTTTCTATAGTGATATAATAGAGCTCGGAACCATCATCATTCCCCAAATACCTTGTGGAACAATGAAAACAAAGGAGGAATGAAACATAGAGAGATAGAATACAAACAAGCCTTTTGGGTCAACATGGAGGAGACCTAAATGTCTCAACACTTTTCATAGTCCCTAAAAGGAAAACACAAGACAAGTGAAAATACAATTCTTACGATAGATAGAAGAATATAGATACAAATAGAAGAATTCCACAATGGATTCACTTCCTTTGTATCCTTGCATGAACGGAGTAACAAGGGTCATCCAAAGAAAACTCACAAACATTAAGACACACCAAGAAACACAATATGGGGGATCACATCACACACATACAATCACAAAGAACATAGAAAGCTAGTATGACAGATGCAAGCCAACCTAAAGTAAGTTGTCTACATCCCAATCTTGTTCATCATATGTGGAAGGAAAATAACTAGCCAAAGGGGCAACAAAAAGTTTCATACTAGGAAAAGGCTACCAAACCTCCTTACCCCCCAAAATGTAGGCAATGATGAGCCGAGATAAGTGGTGATAAGGTGCTCCTTGCAATATGGAAAAATGATTTACATAAAGTGCAATACATGTAATAGTGAGTATACTATGATTCTACAACTATCACAAGGCAAGGAGAAAAGTGTGTGCATGCTATCCAATTATATCGACAATATCATTTTCACGTATCACCTTCTGTAAAGCATGACACTCATTAGTATGATGCCCAAGAGTTCTATGATATGCATAGTAAGACACATTTGTACTTTTTCCTTTTTTGTTTTCTTGAATAGGTGGTATTGTAATCAATCCTAGATAGAGAAGTTTATCCATTTTTCATTTAGTCTCGGTTATAGTATGTAAAAATGGTAACTTCTCGAGTTTATAGGGCTTGGGTTTCTTACTTGATTGGGAAAATGGTTGATATGGAGGGGGAGGATCTTGGTATCCTAGTCCCTTGGTATCTTCTGATGATTGTTGCTCTAGCAATTGATGTATTTCATGCCCATTGGTTATGTAACATCCTTGTTTGTTTAAGATTCTAAATCCTTGACCATAGCTCACTTCTAATTTGATGGATGTATCAATAACTTGATGGGCATAGGACAAAAGAGTATCAATGTTGTCATCCTTTTTAATTTATGGTTGAGGCTTGCTTTGTGATTCAACTTTGGGATGCAAAAGGTTGAATATATCAAGTGATGGGATGATAGGTGGTGTTGGTTGTTGCATGGAGGGATAAAAGGATACATTGTTATTAAGGATACAAAAGCAATTTTGTATGAATTCTTGCATGCCATCTTCATCTTGGCCTAAGATATCCACCTAACAAGGACATTCATTAGGAGGTGAAGATTCATGAATGTTGTCAATTGCATTAGGATCATCACCAAACATACAACTTGAAATATCAACCAAAGATTTAAAAGACATCCACATTTGACCAAAACACATATCCA
This sequence comes from Sequoiadendron giganteum, assembly GCA_007115665.2. Lineage (NCBI taxonomy): Eukaryota > Viridiplantae > Streptophyta > Pinopsida > Cupressales > Cupressaceae > Sequoiadendron > Sequoiadendron giganteum. The sequence continues at coordinate 840,622,177 of CM021101.1, read as the reverse complement.
CGGTGAAAGGTTTAAATGTCAAATGCAAGTGTGAATAGAAGTGATAATACAATTTTTAGATTTGAAAATGATAATTGACTAAATTTTAAATGCAAGGACCTGAAAAATGATTATTTTGAAATGCCATTTTTGATTTTAAACAACGTAACTTTTCTCACTAATTGAACTAGATGCAAACAATTACAAAAAAAATTAATTTTTGAAACTGAAACAGATATTTGTAGGTACAAGAAAGTAAAGCAAATAGACACTAATAAATGTGCAAAAAATTAGAACATTGAATGTAGAAGGATAGGTTCGCCCTATGGTGAATGAGTCCTTGGATAAGGGTCTAAGAAATTAAATTATGAGTGTTTCATTTGATATTTAATCTCATTGTTCTTAACTACAAACAAATTCTTCAATAATAGAATTTGCAAAAATTGATATGAATTGAAAATGCAATTTTGGGACAATGTATGAATAAAATAACAACTTTTTTGAATGCAGTTTTGATGTAATTTTGATCTAAATGATTGAAACATACCTTTATGCAAAATGTATGCAATTTTTTTGGATTTTTATGAATTTGAATGATACAAACATGCAAATTGTAACCCTAATGCAATGCAAACTAGATAATGCAAAACCTAGATCTAGGGTTTCAATGATCTCCAAATTAGAAAAGATGTGGTTAAAATGGGGTGTCCTAGGTCCTTTATACAAAGAACTTAGGAACTAATGGTGTCCCTCTTCCCAAATTTCATTGAAACTAAGAGTTTGTAAGGTGTAGAGATTGACTTTTAACCCTAGGGTGAGCCAATCAGACTTGAATATTTGGTTTCTTAGGATAATAGGATTTGGAATTAAGTCGAAATGATTTGATGCAACTAAACCTAATGAACAACAAGAACTAGATGATAAAATTCAAGATCCCAAAGATATAGAGATTGAAACCAGAGTTTGCAAGTAGATTTGAGAAGGGTTTGGACACATGTATTTGGCATTAAAAATTGTTTCTTATCATTGTTGAAGGGAAAGTTTACCCTAGGGAGAATGGGTCCTTGTTAGGGTGTCCAAAATAAGCTTTGACAGTCCTCCGATGCAATATCTTAGCTTTAGTTTAACATAGGTCCCACTGTCGAAAAGTCAAAAATAAAATCCATAATTGAGTTTCCATGGCTTGACAATAATGGTGACAACTTATGCAATGTTGCAAAATTTCTCTTTGAGATCCTTTCAATCCTTCTTCAACCTGTAATCTCAACATACAAAGAGAGGAAAAATTGTTTGTTTTGAATGGGGGTTTTCCTTAGTCAAACCCTGTGTTTGGTAATTAAACCTTGATTAAAATGATAATGAAAACTAATAAATGGAAGGAATGATGAATGAACACTTTCTTTCTACAACTCACCAAACTTTTAATGGCTTCTCTTAGAGGACTGAAGTCAAACAAATCTCTCCAAGGAATTAGATCTTGCTTTTCTTGATTTTTTGGATACTTGAATGCTTGGATGCTTTAGGATCAACAATGCATATTAGCTTTCACAAGATGACATGAATACACATAAACTTGAACATGATGATAGGATCTTGAATGTTGCAACAATGACTAAAAAAACCTTCTCTTGAATGCTCTTGACAATAATATTTGCTCATAGGAAGTCTTGATTATGTGTCTTATAATGTCTTAGATTTGAATTGATAAAAATACTATGTATTTATAGGCGTTTATCTAACTTTCTGAAAATTAGATTCCAAAATCTAACGATTGCATATGGAATTTGAATCATTAAAATATCACTAAAAACATATTAAAATTTAGGACCTAAGACTTAAGGAGGACCCATTCACCCTTGGGAGAATAGGTTCTAGCCCAAAAGTCTAGGACACATTCATTTTAGGGTGATTAAAATATTAATTGCATTAATTAAACATAGGTTTCCCTTTCAGTAAATAGGAAAAATAAGGCTTTAGAATGCATAATTTGGAAAATTAGAAGTTTAATTAAAAATAATTAATTAAGGGACCCAAACATAGTGTGAAATTCTAAAGGTATACAATTTCCTACACTACACACACAAATTCACAATCTGAAAAATCTCCCCCCATTTGAGGATTACACTTTCCATGACTTAAGACAAGGGCTCACGCTTGAAGAAATAGAAAGTGTGTCACAAGATCCTAAGATCTTGAGAATCATATATGAATTAGTGTTGGTAGACCCTAACAAGTACTTTATGCAACTTGCACAACATAGAGCTATGCTTCCACCTGGCTTCAATATATCAACCATCATAGGGGAAACTTTGAATACAGTGTCACTAGAATTAGTTGTCATAAATCGACCTCCACCACTGGAACCTACTACATCACCACCCTCATCACAATTGAACACAAGCATGTCGCTTGCTCAAATGACCAATTTCGCATCAACTGTGAATGTCCCACCAATACATATATTCACCAAACCAATGGAAAATCCATTTGCATCCACTTCTACAACTGCTACACTAACTCACACTACAATTGCAGCTCAAAACTCCACCCATTTGAACACATCGAATAAAATATGAAAGACCGTTCTTCATATTTAGGACCACAAGTGGGTACAACATCCACTTCACATAAACTAAACACACCTTTACTAAGGACTAGATCCTTTTTTAGAGAAAGTCAACGCACTCCACCCCAACCAAAACAACCAAAAAATCTTGGTTCAACATCCACATTTGGGTTTAATCAACCCCCACCACAACAACCAAACAATCTTGGTTCAACATCCACATTTGGGTTTAATCAACCCCCGCCATAGCAACCAAACAATCTTGGTTCATCATTCACATTTGGGTTTAATCAACCTCCACAATAGCAACCAAAAAATCTTGGTTCAACATCCATATTTGGGTTTAATCAACCCCCACTGCAACAACCAAATAATCCTGGTTCAACATCCACATTTGGGTTCAACCCCAACCATAGCAACCAAATAATCTTGGTTCATCATTCACAACTAGGTTTAATGAACCCTCACCACAACAACTAATTAATATCGGTTCATCATTCACATATGGGTTTAATCAACCCCCTCCATAGCAACCAAACAATCTCAGTTCATTATTCACAATAGGGTTTAATCAACCCCTTCCATAGCAACCAGCCAATCTTGGTTTATCATACACATATAGTTTTAACCAACCACCACCACCACAATACAACTCAAATCCCACGTACACATCACAATTTCACCAAAACATTCCACCTATGAATCAACATCAAAATATGCATGGATACACTTTCACCCCACAACATAACATGAATCCATTCGGGAACCCCTCACAGGGTTCCACACAGTATCTTCAACCCAACATAGCTCCAATCGTACCATCATCCATGGATTTTATGGCTCAATGAGTACAAAAGCTACAACAAATGAACAACATGCACATAACTAGGAGTAGGAAAACCTACTTGGTGGAGGACCTATGTCCTTACACTTTCAATAGGAGCATTTACATGCCCCCCTCTCCCACGAATTTCATCATTCCTAAATTTGACAAATATAAGGGAAAGGGAGACCCCATCTAACATATACGAGGGTTTCATATAGCCTCCTTAGATGTGGCTCATGAACATACATACCTCATGATAATTTTCTATAGAGTATGGGAGGCCAAGCCCTCAAATGGTTCACATACTTACCTTCAAAAATATGCACTTGGAGTGAACTAATGGATAAGTTCATCGCACAATTTTCCTATAATATATCAAACAATATTAACATCATCAACATGTGTGCTTAGAGACAAAAGGATGGAGATACATTCACTTCATTCTTATAAATATGGAGAATCTTAGCCCATAAGTGCACTTGCCATATAATAGAAAAAGAACTGGTCCAAATTTTTATGGAGAACCTCAACAAGGAGGTGATGTTCCACTTATAGATTCATTGCTCAAACACATTTGAGGAGGTTATAGATAAAATAATCTCCATCAAAAAATCCCCCATTGCCAAAGAGCTTGTAAAAATCTTTAAAGAGAATACCAATGATTTTTCTCACAATAACTCCAGTGACAAGAGAAAATTTTGGTCACGAAACAAAAATATGACAAATGATGACATTATAGATGCTAAAACCGTAAATAAACCTCATCCCGTGTTCAGTCTAAAAGGACCCACAACAATGAACAATAATAAACCTCCATAGAAGCAGGGTCCAAGCACTAATTTGGTTCATAACAACACACCGTGTGGTCCTCTAAGGGCCCCCCAACCAAGATGAAAGTACACACCCTTAGGGGAACCAATTGAGGCAATTTTGAAGAAACTACTGCAAAATAATGTCATCCAACTACCTAAAATCAGACGTTATGAGCTAGGTCCATTCAAACCAACTTGGTGGAATGACAACAATTTTTGTGAATACCACAGAACCAAAGGACATAAAACATATGTCTTCTTTAAACTAAAGAACATTATTTAGGATCACATGGAGCAGGGTGATATTCAAATTGATGCCCAACCTAGAACCAATAACTCTAATCATACTATCTTTAAGGATCCTTTGCAAACCCATGGGTCAAGAAAACCCTTATGTTTTGGTAAAGACATAACAAATTATACTGATGTTTCCTATAAGTGCATGGTAAAGCATATCCAATCATTAGACAACAACATATCCATTGTCACCATCAAGAATAAAAATCCTGAATGTGTAGTTGCAACCAAACTATTGAAGGTGACTCTACAAGGAGCCCATTCTAAGCCATGACCAACACATGAGTATAACTTACTCTATCATCTAGGAAATCTCAATTCTAAAGTTTCTACACACCTCTCCTGAGTATAAGGCTATTCTAGACAAAGCATTGTAGGATTCATCCATTCCCACAGACCTAAATGTGAATCAGTTTCAATCCATGGTAGGGTTCTTGGCTACCACCCATCATATAACATTTACTGAGCATGATTGTACTTTGCATAAACCAAATCACATTAAGCCTTTACACCTCAAAGTATACGTTAATAAACTCAAAATTAGATGAATTCAAATAGATGATGGAGTGGGGCTAAACATATACATGTTAAAACTGGTGACTACCATGGGATTATCTGAGGCTTGTATATGCGAGTCGAAGAGGATCATGATACGAGGATATGATGATATGGAATGCTCTTCCAAGGGCATCATAATTCTCCCAATCAAAGTGGGTCATGTTGTATAAGACACGATGTGTTAGGTTCTATATTTAGACTTGTCCTATAACCTTTTGCTTGGACACCCATGGATTCATGCCATGAAGGTTGTCCCTTCAACATATCATCAATGTTTGAAGTTTCCTTACAATGATGCAGAGATCATTATTGTTTATGATCCTAACCCACTCCAATACTGTAGTAACCTGAGAGGTACACCAACATCAAGTACCTAGCCATTGGGAAGGCTCACCTACCTCCTCCTCATCATACTATATTGGTATCACTTATTTTTTATCAAAAGCTTCGGCTAAATACCTAAGACTTTCCCTGAAAGAAAGGTCTGAGTCCAGGATGATGGAGTTGGAGAGTATAATATTGAAAGTTTTTTCTGTGTGGGGAAGCTACCATTTTCACCTAAACATTATGGAAAACCCCATCACATCAAGAAATATCCTAAGGTAACAATTCAATATCACCCATCTATGACCTTCACCAAATAGTGTGAGCTAGGAAAAGAATGTATCGAGGAATACCTCTCTAAATGGATATATAGTGATGAAGAGGACGAGATACATGCTGAATTACCTATGGACAAATATGGAAAAGGTTTTGAAATAATAAAAGAAAAAGGATACGACGATCACAGTGGCCTTGGACTGCAAAAATAGGGTATGATTGAACCTATACTAATGAGAAAACAACCACGAAATAAAGGGTTGGGATATCAATCACTGAAATTAAAATCTCCTAGTACTAAATTATCCTCAAATAAAGTCATTCACTTTGGAAATTGTCGAGACTTCTAGGAAAGGTACCAAACCCACATCCACTATCAATCAAACTACTAAAGGACAAGCTTGGATAGATACCTTTTTAGACACCAATGATTCCTCTATTTGTACCCTTTCAGTTTCATCCTTAAGATTTAATAATGATGATGATAACATGCCCTTAGTCCACCCCCAATTAATCAATTGGGACCATTAAGATCCACCGAGCTTGGACCTCTTTAAAAATGATGAAGCAATCGTTAAGTTCATGGGACTTAGAGAAGGTATACCGAGTGGGGATCACAAGGTTGGATTCACCATTGACCTCGACACAACTGCATATTATGGGGATTCGATCTCGCCTTCCAGTCACCAAAAAAAAGAAAAAAGTTTATAGGTGAAAACCGAAAGGTGCTTGTAGACATAGCAAAAGACAAGAAAAAGGACATATCCAAGGGTGAAAACCTCTTTGAGGAACCTAAGGATGGAAGGTTGGACCTACTACCCATAAATCAAGAGAAATCCCCATTGTTGGTTGAGAATTCAAAAGAGATCAACATCAACACACCGGAGAATCCAAAAATCATACACTTTGCAGTGTCCCTAATAGATGCAGAGAGGCTGAATTTCATCGACTTTTTCTCTAAAAGGAAAATCAACTTTGTATGGTCCTATACAAACATGCCTAGGCTAGACCTCAAACTATTCATCCATCACTTACCTCTTCTTCCTAATGCTAAAAATTTTAAGAAAAATTTGAGGAAGATGCACCCACAAATTGCCTTATTAGTCAAAGTGGAGCTGAAGAAACTATTGGATGTTGGGTTCATAAGACCCATTGATTATGCATAATAGATTTCAAATCTAATACCGGTCACTAATCCAACTAGGGGCATACATATCTACACCGACTTTAGGGATCTGAATAAGGCTTTTTTGAAGGACAATTTCCCTTTACCCAACATATACACGATCATGGATCTTACAACGGGATACAGGATGCTATCACTAATGGATAGTTTCTCTACCTACAATCAAATCAAAATTATAGCTAAGGATCAACATAAGATAACCTTTACCTACCCATGGGGTACCTACTATTGGAACATCATGCCCTTTGGCCTTAAAAATTCCAAAGCTACCTATTAGAGGGTGATGACTACAATCTTCCATGATACGATGTACAAACTGATGGAGGACTATGTTGATGACCTACTGGCAAGATCCCTCACAAGGGATGGCCACTTGGTAGTGCTTGAAAAAATCTTTATAAGGTTGGAATAATATAAGGTTTGACTAAACCTAAAGAAATATGTCTTTGGAGTAACTTTCGAGAAGCTCCTTGGATACATTGTTTCATACAAAGGCATAAAGGTTGATCCTACAAAGGTGAAAGCTATCATAGACATGCCACCACCTTCCAATCTAACATAGGTCAAAAGTCTACAAGGTAAACTACAATCAATCTGTAGATTTATAGCGTAACTGGTAGATAAGTGCCACATGTTTCAATATCTCCTTCACAAGGATATTCCATTCAAATGGATTGATTCTTGTCAGTAGGCTTTCAAACAAATCAAAGACTACCTACTTTCACCACCAATAATAATTTTTCCCATTAAGGGGAAACCACTCATCTTGTATGTATTAGCCACATCATCTGCACTAGGAGCTCTTTTGGCATAAAATGATGAAGATGGAAAAGAAAGAGCAATATATTATATCAGTCGTGCCCTTTTAGGATACAAACTAAACTATTCTCCCATCAATTAGGCATGTATTTCTATTGTATTTTCAACGCAAAAACTATAACATTACATGTTAAATCTATGGACTAAGTTGATTGCCAAGATAGATCCTCCAAAGCATTTACTTAGTAAAGCAACACTGACAAGCATATTAGAAAAATGGGTAATGTTCCTTAGAAAATTTAAATTCCCAAGCCTCATCACCAAATACCCTAAGAAGGAAACATCAAGCTTTATATTGGACCAAGCCTCCTCTGTATTGATATTCTAAATTTCCTTATGAGGAGTGTAATTCTGAATATAGTTAGAAAAATTGATTACTTCAACCCAAAAGAATAGGGCCATATATCAAGATTGAAGCATACAAATTTTCATCTCCTTTAATAGTATGCTCTTTCTTTTGGCGACACCGTTTTATTAAAGAGTGTAGGTAAATTGAATATTGGTGATGAATACAATGCTTGATGGGATAATCCTAAAAGTCTTGGTTCACATATTCCCCCCATCATCTATGTGCATCTACCAAATAGAAGAACTTGATTGCTTCTCCATGAACAACCTAAAATTCCTAAAAAGTGGTGAAGACATCACTCTTGTAATTAAGAAATTACACCCATGTTTGATGAGAGTAATCATCAATGAAGGTGAACACATACTTGGCTCCTAAAAATGAAGGAGCTGGATATGACATGAGGTTACTATAAACCAACTCAAGTAAGGTAGTAACATGATGGGATTTACCCTTATAAAATATTTCATAATGATGTTTTCTAAGGACACGAGTTTGGTGTATCATCAAAAATTGTCACCCTTGACAATTTCACACTAGGTTTAGCTCCCCCTATGTGTTTGAACCTAATTATGCATTTAATTTGTCAGTTTAACAATAATATTCAAAAAATTAGAAGTGAAAATGGAAATAAACATTTAATAATCATTTTTCATTAATTAAGGTCTTAAAAGAATAGCGTGATGTAGGCAAAGTGATCCTAGATCCAACTAAGATAAACCTCTTTTCACTTAACACCACATTTGAATACAAGACCAACTAGGGTTGATGATTAGCTTGCTACCACAATGGAGAGCCAATCTCCTACCTGTCTTGGGTCTATTTTTGGGTGTTAGGAGAGATGATAAACTTGATGTGTGTTTTAAAAAACCTATTTGACATATAACCTTGGAAGGATAAGGGCATTGGGCACCCTAGATTGGGATTCTACTTTTTCAGATTTAAAAACTCTGAGATGTAAGTTACGATCTGCTATGTGTTTTTGGTGTTTGTCTTCTATTGAAACTTCAATATTTGACCTAAACACATGAAAAGAGGGGGAAAGGTTGTGTTGTATAGGGGAGTACCTAATTCAGGCCCCATTTTGGTATTTCTACCTCCACATATAGTGATTGATGATATCAAGAGGGCATACCTTAGGTTGGGTAGAGGCCAAAATAGTAATTGACTGAAATGATAAATGACAATCTCACTTTGATGTAAAATCCTTGATGAAGTGATTCCACACCACAAGTTGCCACAAATTTTGATTGATGGATGCCTTGATTGCTTGATAGACCCGCAAAAGGTTAGTTCACAAAACATAATAGATTGTTGTAGCTAGCTTGTAGAGAATAACTCAATACATCTTCATAATTTGGCATGATTGATCATAATGACTTCTTTCAAATAATTTTTTCCTTCTTCTTGATGACTTGAAAGATTGAACTTGATTGATGAAATCATTGTAATAATGCTACTAAACCTTCCCTTGAATTTCCTTGACTAATTTTGGGATCTTCAATTTGCTCTCCAAAATTGCTAGGATTGAAATGATGAAAATGACTTATATTTATATGCAATTGTTTAATCTCCCACTAATCAATTGTCGATAGTCAACAAATAAAATTGGATTTTTAAATGTTAAAAGTTCAATACTGACATATTCAAAATTGGGCCAAAATAGGCTAGATAGGGGTGTTGGCCACCCTAGTCTAGACCCATCTTTTTTGAGGCCTCAAACATCACTATTAAATATTAAATTATTATTTTCAATCCTATCTTTTAATTTTTTGAAGATATTTATAAAATGGATAGATTAAATTCATAATTAGGTCCAAGCACATAGGGGGGAGCCAAACATAGTGTGAAATTATCAAGGGTGACAATTTTCGATGCTACATTTAGCCCCCACTCTAGTGAGAGTATGAACTTCCACTTTAACTCATAATAAAGTAAGGATAAATCCAAGAAGGTTTCAATTATCCAAACATTGAAGAGATAGGATGATGTCAAATCTAGGGGATGCACTAGCTCCCAAGCTCAAGATCCTATGGAAAAACAATATGAGGATAAAGGAACATGCAAACATGAGGTAAAATGCAACATGAAAAATATGATACAGACACAATGAAAATATAATGTAAAACAAACAAATGTAAACACAATGAAGAAACAAAGAAAACACACAAAATATACAAGGAAAACATGATACCATAAATAAAGTAAACATGTCAAAGACACATAGCAAACATAAGACAAACAATAAAACACAATAAGACATAAACACAAGGTTAGTGCTAAAAAGGATTTGAGTCGGTTAGGTAAAGAGACCTTAGTCTTAAGTTTGTCTCGAATACCAAAATCATCCATCAAATGTGTTAGGTAAAATGGTAGTTTCATAAGCAATAACAAGTTGTGTTATGCTAGATCACTCATAAAACACATGGATCCATTGGAAATAAAGTTATGTTATGCTAGGTGGCCATGTAAAAATGCTCAAGTTCATATATCAACAAGTTTCATTATGCCAAATCCATGGACTATTTTTCCAACCATGCCTTAGGGAGCACACAAAATTTTGATATCACAAGAGACAAGTCAATGTTTAACATCACAGGGGACAATTTGATAACCATGCCTTAGGGGGAATTATAAACAACAACACCACCAAAGGGCTATGTTAATAAGTCAAATCTCATAAGATGTCAATGCAATAAATAGGGTGATATGCTCCCACTTAAAATGTCAATATACTTTCTATATTGATATTTTAAGGAAACAAGAGATGAAGAGGGGGTCCTTGAAAAGAATACACACCTCCCAAAACTAGTTATCCTTGCCCCCCAAGTGTAAAAGCAAAGAAAACCATGCTAGATACTATCGTGTTGCTACCATAGAAAGAGATATAGTTGCACACAAGATTGTAGGTACCATGAATGGCAATGAGAAAACATATGGAACTAAAAATGACACATAGTGAGGAGAAACACAATAGAAGAAAGCTTTATTATTTAGAATGATTAGGTGCATCGACACATGGGAGAGCACCACAATCAATAAGTTTTTGTATTTTATTATTCAAGGCTTGAAATACATCGGTGGAATGACCATGCACTCAATGATATGCACAAAAGAGTTATTGTTATAAAATTTCTTATGATTTTGAGGAGGAAGAGTAATCAAGTAGGCTTTGAGAAGCCTCGAAAAAAATGCTCTTGCTTTGATAAAGGTGTAGGAGATAATTTTTTCTCTTGTGAAGAAAAGCTTGGTCACTTACCACAAGATGTTTTAAATATAGTAGGTGATGGAGGGTGAGATGTAGACGAAGGAGGAGGTTGAAAACCCAAACCTCTTTTTGAAAGGTACGATGTAGACTTCACATGATCCTTAACTCCTTGTTCTATGATTTCATTATATTCACTTTTAGAAAGAAATTTAAATCCAAGCCCATAACACTTCCAACTCATATGGAGGAGTCTTGTCTAAATGATTATGAGAAGAATTGATTCTTTTGTAAGAATACAAATCCTTTTTAGGTGTTTAAGTTTTAAGGTTAGATATCACCAAAACACAAGGAACAAAATCTAAAGATCCCCAATCACCATCATGGGATGATGTTTTTGGACTTGTTGATGTAGAAGAGGATTGAGCAAATGAAACACAAAACTCCTTAGATTTAGATTGTGAAATTTTAACTTTACCTATAAAACAGGGTGTAAGATCTAATGAACCCCAATCAAAGCATGTATTTGAAAAAGAAGTCATATTGTGATCCTTATTTGCAACTCGATAAGAGGAATCACAAGAATGTGTAGGAACAATCTCTGATTCTATAGGTTTTGATAGTAATATTTTATACTCCCCAATGAAAGTGGATATACAATCTAACAATCCCCAATCATCACCCAAGAGTTCATTCATGATATCATTATCATTAGAAGGTAATGGATCCACTTTTGAAGATGGAATTAAAGTATTGAGAGAGTTGTAAGTGTTATTTTTGGCTTCAATCTGTGAATTATAGCTTCTTGCATCCGCTTTAACCATATATATCTTATTATTGTATTCATACTTCATCTCACAGTGAAGAGTAGATGAGACTCCTTTCATGACATGAATCTAAGGTCTACTTAGGAGAAGATTGTATGATATAGTATTTGACATGATATGGATAAGGGTAGGTAAAACCATGAGCCCTATCTTAATGGGTTGTGTGATTATCCCCAATGGTTGCATACCAACACTATCAAAACCATGAATATAAAGATTGTCAGGTTGTATAATATTCTTATCCATACCAGGCTTATTTAGAAGATCAATGCTACAAACATTAAGACCTAATCCATTATCAATAAGCGTATGTCTAACCCAAGTTTTATTAATGACCACTAATATCATTAGGGCCTCATTTTTGTTTTGGACCTCAATTAGACGTAGTTCATGTTGAGGGAATGTAATATCCAACTTTTTTGTCTACATACAATCAAACAAGGCAGCTACATCATTCGATTTGACAAAAGGTGAGATATCAATCTTATGAAAAGCCTCTTGGAGTATCTCATGGTATATGGTGGTACTTATTCAAATTCTATCCCTTTGAGCTATTTTGATCCATAAAATTTCTAAAATCCTATGTTTTATAATGGTTTATTAAAAAATCATATTAGGGAATTGAAAAACCCTAACCCTTCACAAAACCCCTAAGTCCTACTTGAAACCCTTGCACTTTTCATATAATTCATCATTGATTGATGATCTAAGTTTTATAGCCTTTAAGTTATATTTTTAAGGCCTTCATCCCATTTGTTTACTAGCCCCATTTGCTAAAGAATCAGATGAGTCTGCTGCTTTAAATATATTTTAATCATCACTAAAAAATTTGTGCTTTATTGTGTCCCACAAGACACATGACATCATTTTGCATAGCCTCTTTGGTTCACTAGAGCTTCTCATATTATTATTTTCTTATCATGAGCCTCCTATATGTTCTTTTGCTCCTCAATGTTGCTGACGTGTATGGGTTGTAAACCAATCAAATCATAAGATTTCTTTTTGCATGGTAATTAAATTTTTTTAGAGAAGCCCCTTTTCATTGTGCTCTAATAGCCCCTTTTTCATAGTAACTTAAGTTTTAATATGTGCACATGCTTTAAACCTATTTTTAATTCGCTTGAGGAAAAGCTCATCGAGGGTCCCACCTTTATCCTAGTCATCGTTAGGTGTTGGCTTGTGATTAAGTAGCATTAGTTATATGCATCACAAGGCCTTTTATTTTGAAGAAGTTTTCTTTGTGAACAAGCAAAACACATTTATTTTGTGCCATAAGCATGTTATTCTTTTTTCACATACTTGTACCTTTGTAGAGTAATGTAAAGTTGAAGTTGCTTTCCCCTAAACTCCTAAAATTGTGCCATATGTTGTAATGTCTCTTGCCTGACTTGTCCTAGAATTTGCTTGTTGATTAGGTTTAGGGTTTTCTTTCTCCAAATGAATGTCCTTCTAATGCAATAACCTTGGATTGGGATCTGTATTCAGCATGTTAACAACATATCTATTAGCATTAATATCTAGGTATCCAAAATATATTCATAATCATAAAGCAATAATGAAGGCATAAAAGGAGTCACTCAACCCATCAGGAGACAACCCTTATCTTAGGCCAATGGAGCAATATACATTTGTGGAACGCCCATCCCTCCATGACCCAACCTTTGCACAGGGCTAGCGAGGCAGTATGCCCATCCATTGCTTCAGGCCAACGAGGCGGAACCTTGATGGGGTTTATAGACAAACCACTTAGGTCATGACTCACCTCTCCTAGCAGGATTACAATCAAATAGCAGACAATCCTATGCAATTTCTTGGTATTCAGTCATTAGTAATTCACTTCCATCTTCATTTATGATGCTATGAAAAGAGTCCAACATAAGTATATAATTCAACATGATGATATATCAGAGTGCAAGAGTCAACATAACAAGATCCAAGTCTATAGATCATTCATCATATTCTATAGATCAATGCAGTCCAACAGATTCAAATTAGTATAGTTCAATATATGTATATATTAGCATGAAGGTATAACATAATGCATAACCCAATTAAGTAGTACCCATATTTATATGTTCAAGATTCAATCAAACATAAATATAGATCAAGCATCGTTAGACCCCACTCTAAACAAGGTACTATATCCGCTCAACGACTACACGGTCTGCTAGATCTAATCCCCAAAATTAATGCCAAGAATTATATTTCCAGATTTTGATCTAGTAAGAAGGAATGGTCTTCAAAACACGACAAAAACACATACATATATTTCAATGAATAAAGACTAGGTATTATATTCAATAGAACATATATCATCTGGAGCCTGAGTCCAGGGTCTATGCAGCATCATTATGTCAGATTGAGAAAATCAGATATTATAGCCAGTGAGTGATCTCACAAAAGGAGTCATTCAGTCATAGCATGGCAGACAATTAAAGCAGGCCTCATTCCTAAGTCCTTTACATATTAGGTAGGATGATCAAAGGTAGTCATTTGTATTTACTAAACAGATCATGATGTGCAGACAATAATGCTTATAAGAATCAATATGATTAGTCCTCTATTACTACATGATTTATAAGTTCGAAAACTTAGAATTCTAGACATTAATTACTAAGTGAATTACTTCACCTGAATTGTTGTGCCTCTCCAGATAAATGGTTTGAGGCTCAAATGCCTTGGTTTCTCACATCGCTTGAATACTACAATGAGCAAATGCTTAGTATTAAAATCTACTGATAAATACACGTCCATCCTTCACCCTGGTCGCTGACTCTTACCAAGGCTACTGGTCAGTATTTGTGAATATATAAAGTCTCCAAGTTCCGTCGATGAGTAATGGCCTCTTTTTCTATCGGCTGCTCTACTCCGCCAGTATATATCAGAATTAGCTAATATTGGTGACAAGGATAATGTTCAGAGGGAGAGATCGATTTAATCAACTACGTATATACCTCAATGAACCGCGCATTCCATAGACCGACTGTAGTTAAAAAAATCAAACTATACTCCATACGACCAATATATTCGTATTAATATATTATAGTGTTTATAATGGTAATATTTATTTTATTATATTTAATATCATCTTTCTATAATTATAAAAATATTCAATAGTTCATGTTTTTAATACGTATTTTACTTATCCATTTTTTAATATCTCTATGTTACAGATATGGGGGGCACAACAAAATTAATGATAAATTGCATAAGGAGCCGGGTGAAATAGAATATATCATTTACAAGGTTATTGGATGTTAAATGATATATTGTATTGTTTGGAAGGAGTATCATGCCTTGTTCTAAGTGTCTTGTGATGTCTCTTATCATGAGTTTAGATCATACTTATTTTATCACTTTATATTTGATGTTATTATTTACAATTTGTAATTATATTTAGGTTATCTTTATTTTATTATCTTATTCTAGATATTAGTATTATAATTTATTTATTTCATATTTTTTCAATGATTATAATATCTAAATTCATATTTTATTTTATTTTTTTGGGTATTATGATATTAATAATATAATAATTATAATTATAATATTGTCTTTGACAGTTGTAATTATAATGGTATTAAATCGTTAATATTTTTAAATATATCTTTGTTATCTAAGTGTTCATTGTCGGGGACATGACATATGTCTTTTTTTGTTTGTTTCTAATGTTTCATGGAGGAAAGCACTATGGAGGAAGCATAAAAGGTTTTCCTTTTGTTCTTGTAAGTCCCCAATATGGTGAAATGTGTCCCAAAGCTATGAAAAAGAAGGAAAGGTCTCTCTTCGTGGAAAGGATTTCAAATTCCCGTGATCATCGTTGATCTTTGGTAGATCAATGATCCATATTAAAAAATGAAGAATGACTACAAGTAGTCATGCATTCAAGTGTGCGAGGACATTAATGACAGCTTTGATCTATATCTACCAAATTCTCAAGGTTATTGGCTTAGTTGTGTCTACATTCATCATTCAAGACACAAAGTGAAGGTATTAGAGTGAAATTAATATAAATTTCCAAACGAACGAGGGTTTTCAAGGTGTTTCTAGGGTTTTTAGTAGAGCGAGGAACCAATAAGAAAATTCAAACTATTTCTCCATATTTTCACATAAAAAGGTATAGTTTTCTAGTTTCTAAGATTCAGAAGGAAAAGTAGGGCTCTAGAAGCATAGAGATTATGTAAAATTTTAAAGAAATATTCTTTGAAGTTTAAAATTTTAAAAGCCCTAGTTTTTAATACCAAAACCCTAGAAAATAAAATTATGAATAGAACGTATAGGGGTGTGAAGAGGGGATTGGATGATGATATAATGGTTTAATTTCTTGGGTCAACCAAGAGACCTACAATGGTACAAGGGTCAATAATTTTGGCCGATAGAATTTTGATAAGAATGAGAATTGTAGGGATTCCATCATCCTAGTCCAAGGGTATGACCTATTTGAGCAAGCCTTCAAAAAGTGCTTAGCAGACATACTGATTTGTAATAATTGGAGATTAGGGTTGGGTAGGTTGGTAGTGCCTAACGTGTTCATCAATGTTGACCTAATCAATGGGATTGCACAGGCCTACAAACCTAAAAAAGAGGAGATTATTCACAAGTGGGAAATTCTTGATGCAATTGGATAAAAGCTACATCTATAAGGCTTTTAATTTAAACCTTAATGCTTAATTACCAATAGATTTGGGAGCTCTAGCCAAAGAATATCAAAGACATTGAGATACATAGTTATAAAGTACAACGGTTGCCATGTTTTAGGCCTAGAGGGCCTAATAGAGAATTGTGAAGGTTTGCTAGTGGAGAGCTTGAGCCATTCAACTATGAAATTTTTGAGGATTACTTTGTGAAAACATACTTCTCACTTAAGATTGCTCTCTTGTGATTCTTTCTTAAAATTAATCAAAAGTAGGCATCTTAAAGTCTATACCAAGAGTATCCATGGTAGAGTAGAAAGTAGAAAAAAAACCTAATAGGGGCCTTTTAACTTTGATATGACCAAGAAGAAACACCCTTTATTTGATTTAGTTTTACCACAACCTTGAAGATGAGAAAGTAGATACTTGAATTTTACTAGAAAAACTTGAATAAAGGGAAAGGCATCAAGAGATAATGTAACAAATTCAACATTCAATTGAAGTACTTTAAATTCATCAATTGTACCAAATAAATCTTTGAACTTATCCCACATTTGTTTAGGATTTGTACAATTGACATGACAAATTTATAAATTATTAAATACATGGAGTACAATAATTCCAATGGCTTCAATTAGCTTGTTTCAATAGGTAAATTGTTCACACTCCCTTGTGAATTGTATTTGTTGATCATTTAGCATTTTATATAAACCCTTTGATTGAATAAGTTGTACTTTAATTTTTCATGTATGAAAGTTATGTAGAGTTAATAGATCAATTTTAGGATCCATTCTAAAACACATAAGGAGACACTTATATTATGCCTTACAAACCCCCAAAATTTGATTAGTGTTGGCAAAAATAAGCCCTCCCAAATATACTTGTAGATTTTTAAAATATTGGTAACTTGAAAGCTTAAATCAATCATTTATAGTGCACGACGATTTTTTGATTTTTTTAGATATACACAAATTATTAAAGTTGAAAGAGCTACATAGAAAAGAATTTACGATGTTTAATTAGAGAGAAAAAACTATAGAACGACAACACAGTTGCAAGTTGCAAAATAGTCTAAAACCCAAAATATGCACAATTTCTTTAGATTCATAAATTTTGAAGCAAGTTGAATACTATAAAAATGGTGGCAAAGTTTGAAAGTTCACGGCAATTAAGTTTTAAAAATGTACAAAGGGTAGAAGTTTGTGGTAGGTGGGTGTGGTGAAGTTATAAAAGAAGTTTGAAAGTCTATTGTAATTAGTTTTTGCAAAAATTACTATAGAGTCCAAAAGTCCAAAGTGCAAGCCAAATTTAGATACAGAGTTTCAGACTAGAGTTGGATGCTAAAGTGCAAGCTAAAGTTGGATACCAAATTGCAAGCCAAATTTGGACATCAAAGTGCAAGCTAGAGTTGGAAATCGAGTTGCAAGATAAAGTAGAATGTGATTTATAGTCTAGAATTTAATTTTAATTTATAGACTAGAGTTGGACACCTAGTTGTAAGTTGAAGTAGGATTTTATAGTCTAGACTTCATATCTAGTTTGCAAGTCAAACTTTGACAAAGGTGTGCTGGTTGATCTTTGACATAGGTGTGCAAGTTGTTTAGTATCATATTGTAAGTTATAGGTATTGTCAATGTGCAATGATGGGATAATTTTTTTATGGAAAAAGGTAATTGTTGAAGATGCAAAATAGACGTGAGAATCCAACAATGGGAGACAACTAGGTTTTGTAGATACAAAACCAATTGAAAATTTGGTGGCACCTTGCTACCAGTTAAACCTAAAAAATTAAAGGAAAAGCCAAATTATTATAAAAAAGGATTGAAAACCTTTGTGAAAGGTCGAGTGGCTAAAGAGAGCAAGTTGAAAAACCTCTTGAAACTCCATTGATAGTAAAGAACTAGTCTTTTATAAGAAAAATCCAACAAAATACTTTTAGCAAGCACAATCTATTGTAGATACAACCAAAAATTCTTTGTGCATTGACATGGATAAGGAAAATATAAAAATGAGATGTGAAGTATGTAGAAAATTGGTTTTTGAAGGATCCATATTAGTATAGCTAGATAGATATCCACATGATTGCTAGTATAGGCCCCAAAAAGTGCAATTTTTTTATGTCAAAATTTAATAGTTTCATAGGTGGTTATAGGTAATCTGGGCCTTTTGGACTCAATAATGATGTCTATTTGGCTCTATGACACACTTATGAGAGGTCTAAGTGTGGGATTCAACTGAAAATGGAAGATATTTATAATTCATGGCTCTAATACCATATTAGAGTAGAAATAACATGAATGTAATACCTAAAATACAACCACAAATAAATTAGCTCACAAAATACCAAAAACCATCATAAAAATATATAAGGAGTTTATAATGAACTCATTATATATGCAAGATAAGGAGGAAGAAGGAAGGTGGGAGTGAAACACTAACCAACCCTTAAAGAAGTGTGACACATTTAGAACACTCGGGACAAGTGTGAGAGCATGTGTCATGTGCCTATGAGGTGAGACAACAAAACCTCTAAGTGAACTTAAGGTAATGTCAATAGGTCTACTAGGAATAGGTAAATGGAAATTAGTTACGTAATATCTATTTTCACACTGACATCATCAACCCACGTGAGTGATACATTATCCCTCATAGGTGATGAATCATGACCATTTTATAATTTTACACCTATGTTTCCCCAACTTTGACCCTTGTTTATTGCAACTAAACTATCCTACAAGTTAAGTTCATGATACATATTGATTCTTATGAACCTAATTAGCTCAATGGTGATCTCAAAGCACATATTCTCTTGGCTCCTTCATTTGCTTTGTGCTCTAGTTTTTGAAGTCTAGGATTGGAAAATGAACTATTTGCACCCACCAAGCCTACTTATAGGCCCCCAAGCCCTAATTTTCCCCTAGTTCAAAATTTTCATCCCTCTTCACTTTTTTCACTATCGTGTTCATTTCTTATCTATTTTCCTCTATTTTTCTTTCATTGCTCTTCATTTTTCCTTATTTATCTAAATTTTCTCCCTACTTTTTGGGAGATCGCCCAAACTACTTCTACTTAGTCAAACTCTCAAGGGGACATGATCCTATTATCTCATTTTCATAATTTCTTCCAACCAATTGGGGTATGTTGCTTCAAGGGCTATTTTACTTTTGTTTGGAAATTGGAATGATGCTACTCATGTTAGCTCACAATGCCACCTCTGAAACGGGAAAAATATAGACAACTAAAATTATCTTTCGATTAATTCTACCCATCATCACCCCCTAATTAATTAAATAAATTTATCTGGTTGATTATCTTAATTATTCTTCTAATGTTAATTAAATAGTTTTAATTATTTAATTAACCCATTTAATGTTTTTTCTAATATTAATTGGATAAGTCAAGACCTTTTTTGATTAATTAATATTTATTCTAAGGTTCCATCTTAAATATTTTTTTTTAAAGTTCAACATGCACATCACTAAAAATAAATAAATAGTAAATAATACTATTTAATTAACTATTTATTTTATTCGCTATCCTAACCTTGAATAGTCGACTTAATTAATCATTTACAAAAAAAATGATTAAATTAATTAGTAGCCAAATCTAACCCCACTTACCCATAAAATTATCCTATAAAATGCCAACTCCATTTTATCCTATAAATTCTACACCATTCACACTCCCCATGTGATCTCTTGCACATATGTGAGAGAACATGACATAATTTCTCCTCCCCATGCAATCTCTCACACATGTGAGAGAATACATGTCATAATATCTTCTACATGTGACTTCTCACACATGTGTGAGATGAAACTTGTCATAATTCCTCTTCTCCAAGTATCCTCACACATGTGTGAGAGGATAGTTGTCATAATTTCTCTTCCCCAAAATCTTCTCACAACATATTTGAGAATGTGCAATCCTAGCTATTTGATCTAAATAAGAAAATCATACACATCCAAATCATATCAATCCATGTCTACTCCAAGTGCACCTCTCATGAGATACCACTTAGAGGCTCCTTCTTGCACCAAAAATCTAATGAATCCCTATCCATTGATCTCGAGATTGAATCTCCACGCTTGATCTAAAACCCTCAAAATCTACAAATAAGACCTATTGGAGGCTAGTTTTAGGAAGGGTCCATGAATTTTGTTGTTATACTACTATTTTGAAAGCAACTACATCCTTAATCATCCATCAAAGAACCAAGAGCACATATACATACACGTGTGCAACAAAGGGCGTTGATGGTGCTTATCCTCTTATTTACTTAAAAAAGGTATAGGAGAAGCAAGGTATTGGTCTCTTTCAGTGTGTTTTGAGTCCTTTGTAATTTTTATTTCTCTCTTCTCTTGTATACACCTATGTACTTATGAAATAACATCCTAAAACTACTATCCCAAGGCTCCAATTTATAGAGAAAATAGAAACAAGAAATAATGAATGGTTTACAAAATAAGAGGCAAATAATATAGGCCCAAAGTAGGCACTCAAATAGCCTTATAAGAAAATCCAATGCCCCATCCACATGGGTAACCCCCCATAATAGCAAATATAACTCCTTTGACATAAGATAGTAAATGTAACTCTTAGTGGGCACACATCTCCAAGTCTAGAAGGCCATTATCCATGAATCAACTCATGTGGGTCTCATTGAAAAATTCAAGATGCTCTATAACTCTTCCCACACCTTTGATAAGAAAACATACCAAAAATAACTTTGTAACTGCCATTGCTAACCCCACCTCCTTCATGAATGCCATTACAATTGATATTCCAAGTCAATAGAAATATACTAATAAAAGAGAAAATAAAAATAAAATAATACCTCTCATCCACTTAAGGGGTGTCCAAGTACCCTCTCCAAGATGTTTAAAAACATAAAATTATATTGGGATTGCAATTAAATATTACACCGTCCTAACAAATTGGTTGCATCATTACTCCTCCACTTATCCCTTTAACTTCTTGCTTATATCAATTATTGTGAATCCTCATGAAAGTTGACATTTTCTCCATGGTTACTTTTTTGACTTCTCTTTTGATGTTGTCCTCTTACCTTTTTCATCTTTTTCTTGTCATCTACCAACTTAACTTGCCATTTTGTTGCTCCTCTAATTGACCTCCTCGCCACCCATGGCTTATCTTTCCATGTGGCCCATTTATTAATACCGACTAACTACTCTAGCACTCTCTTTCAATAATTTTCCATGTCACTAATTTGTTGGATCTATTGTCAATATGACACTAACATAATTGTCCCATACACCAATCAAATTTAACCCAATAGAATAAGGTACCCCATTCTACTTTGTTTGGCTCTCCATGCCATGTTCATCCTACAAACTCAAACCAACTCATCAAGGCATTAAATATAATAAAATAAACCTCTATAATATTAATCCTCATTAATTCAAACAACATCACGAGTATTAATTTATCTAGGGTTCCACATAAGAGGCATACTATATAAAAGATAATACTCCATGATAATCTAAATACGCAAACACATCCTATGCAACTTCTTAGCAATAAAGCATGCAAGATAATTTAATAATTGAAATAATAATGTTTAACATTCACATATCATATATCAATTTCACAATTGTCATCAAAATTTTAGTTAATGATTTTAGAGTCAAAGTTCCTCAAGTCTGATTCTCCAACTAAGCTACTTCAAACAAAGGTGGTGTATGGGTCATGACACATATGCATATGGATCTCTTTTATAACATTTACATGGCTTCACGTTTGTGTATATTGATGAGACCATGTTGATTCCAACTCCTTGACAAGCCTACACCTCATATTATCATTTTTGGTTCATGCTTGTATACATTAAGGGGGTCACATCAATTCTAACTCTTCAACAACCTTACACATAATGTTTTGTTATTTTTCATGCTTATTATTTTATAGATTGAGGAGACCTAGTTCCAATTCCTTGCCAACCTTATACAACATGGCACTTTTATTTCTCACAACCTTTTAATTGGTTTCATTGGGGCCAACTTGGTCACATCCCATGAATCCCTCTTTAAATTCCTCTCTACCTTTTGCTAATTTTTATATTTGAAAGATTACATGAAATACAACCAATACACAAATTATCATGCACGACTCATGTAGTTCACATGCATGCCACCAAAGTGGGGCCATCATGTAGAGGAGAAAAGTGCATACTTCATTCCCCTCTCTCACTTTGTACTCATTTTTGTATTATCTTGAATATAACATCATATGCTTAATTCTCCCTATTCTATGCATCAGTTAGCCTTGAACCTAACATTTACCCCCATTATTATCTTAGTCATAGAACTACATTCATCCAAACCCTTACGAATTTCCCTCCACTTAAGGCAGGTCCCCATGCTGCTAGTTAGCTTATTTTGGCTAACAGTCACTGCTCAACATATTTAGGAATTATTTGTGGAACTAGTGGCCCCATGAGTATTTAATCTTTTTGCTTATTTTTTAAGAGTCTTCTTAAATTTATATTTATAGTAATACTAATAATTTGTCGAGTTAAAAAATGAAAAAAATATTAGAATCAAATATTAAAAAAGGGAAAAAAATTGTGGAGCCCTCCTTTTTTTCGAGAGCTTATTTTCAATTCCTAAACAATAGCCTCTCCATTTAAATAGGGAAAGATTCCAAATTATCCTTTTGCCATAATAATTTTTTTGCATGGGAACACTTAACTCCTTAAATTTAAGCAAAAAACACCTTTAAGTAGCTGCATGGGGATAGGGGGTTAGACTCAATCATGCATGTGATTATATCCCTTAGACACATCCCCCTATAGTGACAACAAAGGGATAAGCACCTTTAAGTAGCCACATGGGGACACGGGGTTAGACTCAATCATTCATGTGATTATATCCCTTAGACACATCCCCCTATAATGACAACAAGAGGATAAGCATTTTATGTCATGATCGCAAGATAATAGTTGGAAGAAAAAATATTTAGAGGTAACATTTATTTTTTGATATAAAGACGCTAACTCCAAAGTGAAAAAAATAGTTATATAGTAAAACAAATTAGAGACACCAATATTTAAATAAAATAACTCTTACATGAATACAAAATAATTCTAAATAACAAATTCAATATAAACACCTCTTTGACATCTTTAAATAAATATATTTAAAATATCTATACTGATTATATATTTATAATTAAATTATTTATTTGGCCAAATAACTCAAAGAAAGACTTGTGAAGTCAATGTTACGTAAATAAGGTAACCAAAATGTCGAAAATGAAAAATGGAAAATGAAAAATGAAAAATGAAAAATGAAAAATGAAAAATGGAGGATTAGCCATGAGAGCACCGATAAAAGGCCAGCCATGAAAGGAGGCTAACATTGTGGGGCTCGATTTTCCATTAACCTTTTCTCTGTTCACATTTAATACCCTCAAATTTTTTGGGCGGACTCCAAGAGGAGATTTCTTTATAATTAGGGGGCGGACTCGACATGCTATTTCAATTGGACAAAATCGATAGAGAAGACCGCAATAGCATTTCCATCGATAGGGACTGCATTTTCCTCCAGATTTCGCAGGGACGAAGGCGCAAATAAATTTATTCATTTTCTTTCCCTTTCTCCGCAGAATTGCTAAAACCCCACGAAGGGGATTATTCAAAGGCCAATCAATCTGCAGTGCATTTTACATGCCACAAGGTATTTATGCCCAACAGATTTAACCCTTAAAACTTCTTCTGTTTTTAGTCTTCGCATTGTGCTCGCGGGCTTTCGATCCTGCGACCGCTCCGGGGGTTTGCAGGCATTTATTTGGTTTGTTGTTGTATGCCATGTTTAGAACTTTGCTCGAATTCTTGTATTGCTGAGGGGGTTTTTAGGGATCTGAGTTACTTTATTCGGCCGTAGGGTTTGTAAGCATTTGCCTTTAATTGCCGCCGTTTGTTATTCAGGCTTTTAACATGGATGACAGATAAACTCTTAGATAAAAACTGGGGTTTAGAAGGTCAGGGTTTTATCTAAGAAATTTAGGGGGCTTGGCTGGCGATTGGGTAAATAATCAAAATCTGTCCATTTGAAGCCCCGCTATGGATTGTGGGCTTCTATTGGTTTTGATTTTCGATTTTGTTTCTAATTTTTTTTTTTGTTTTGGAAACCCCAGTTGGATGTATGACCTTTTTCTTGTTGGAAATCCTAATATTGTTGTGAATCCATTCACAATCTGGGATTACGGGAAATTGTTCGATTTTAGATTAGAAACGATACATAGCTGAATGTTTCAGAATAAAGTCTATAGTTGCCAAATGCATTACGAAGCTTTTGTAAGAAAGTATTGCAGTCGAATTTGGAGTATCCTTTTCTCGGCGGCTGAGATTTGACCACTGACCACGGAAGAAGTTAAGTTATTAGGTCTGTGGAGTTAATCTAGATGCTTGTTCCTTTGCGTGAAAAATAATTGACATTCCACTTCATATAGCTAGCTCATTTTTGCTGTTTTTTTTTTTTTTTCTGATTTGGGTATATTGTGTCTTTAGTGATTGGATCATATTTCTGGTGGAGCTCTATTATGGTTTGTTTGATGTTGAGGATATGTGGACATTTCTATATTGTTCATCTTATGAGAAAAGTAGACCTTACTTTAAATGGAAACTGGGGTAAAGTGGAACTTAAGAGATGGTGAGAAAAAGGCATCTGAGGTAAAAGTATAACTGAAGAGACAATGAGAAAGGGCATGGGTGATGGCATGTGTATACATAAAGTTAGATTTCTAACTAGTTACGATTGCGAGGTAATGGGATTTCCATTGGAGAATTTGAGTAATTCCCATTGTGCGTTAATGTGGTAGATGTCCAGAGGTCAAGGATATGTGCTCTTAACAGCTTCTGGAGCTTCCTATTTGTGAATGGTTACTTTGGGGTAGTTTTGTCTTTGCTTTCTCACCGTGTTTGAGTTATTGGTGTAGATTTTTATTAAATACAAACAGGCCAAACTAACCCATGGGTATTGAATAAGTGTGTTGAAATTCAGTAATAGTTGCAGTGACAGGACAAGAACAATAAAAACAACCGGGCAATTTCTAGAAGTTGAAAAGTTTTGAGATATCTGTGAGCTCAATATCTCAAAACAAAACTTGGCCTACTAGCAAATGAAAGTCATTTTCGGCTAATGGTTTCAGTTCTTCAACATGCATAAAGTGTTGTCAAGATCAGATGCTTTTACTGGAAATGTTTGAATTCTGATTGGTGGTCATTGTCACGCCTTATGGAAGGGGTGCTATTTGAATGTCTTGGTCAACTCTTCCAACCTATCTTCGTGATGTGTTTTTCATTAGCTGTGTAGAGAAGTATTATATTTTCAAATTTATAACCTTAGAACTAAGTAATAACCATTTGGAAAGTCGGGTATGATGTAGGTTCTCATTTATTATATTTTAGGACCTTGGGTTTGTAAGTAAAGATTTGAGGCTAACAGTTATGACCTTGAAGGCGGCACCTCTTTCAAGGCACATCGTGGCTTTTCTTTCACAAAGATCTTAAAAGGCTATCACTTTTAATGGTTCCTTTTCACTGATCTTGAAGGCCACAACTCTACTTACCTTTATTAACTGTTATTAACAAAGATCTCGAAGGCAGTGGATTTTAGTAAGGCATTCAAAGATTTTAAGGCAGTGATCACTAGGTGTTGCGATGGATTCATTAAATTGAATAAGAGTGTGTGTTCAGGAAGGAATTTATTTGCAGACAGATCTTATTCCTTGTATAGGATAAATTTTAGTAAAATGATTGAGATGTGTAACACAGTATTCTGAAGGACTGATTCAAGCTAAATTCCTTCCCAAGCAAATTGTCTGATGTTCTTTCAGGCGTAGGCTATCTTTCAAGACAATTTACTTTGTGGCCAGATCAATCCTCTTCACCGTTGAAGACTATTTTGGATGCAACTATCAAAATTTGAAATTACTCTGTATGGTCATCATGGGAACTCACATGCCATGCATCTCTGGTTTTAAATTTTTACCTCATACCACGGCTTGAGTTGAAGCTAGCAGATGACAGAAGGTATCAGAATTAATTTGAGTGTGAATGGTCACCAGAAACTCGTGAATTCTTAATTTGAGTGTGAATGGCCACCAGAAACTTGTCTTGGGGGTTGTACAGTTCGCATTGTGCGCCAGAATCGATGACGCCAGAATTAATTTGAGTGTGAATGGTCACCAGAAACTTGTGAATTCCTAATTTGAGTGTGAATGGCCACCAGAAACTTGTCTTGGGGGTTGTACAGTTTGCATTGTGCGCCAGAATCGATGACATATTATTCGTTTCTTGATGCTGATTGTCAGACATGTTGACCTTAAGGAGATCTGTAAGAATTTAATGTTCAAAAATGTTACACGTGATGGCAGTTGGGCATGACTACTTCTTAAAGGGCTACCCTGGCATTTCATTGCCACTCCTATGTGGCATTGCTCCTCATGTTTGTAAACTTTTGTGTGGCAAAGTTTGGATGTTAAGAGATTCTGTGATGGTAAGAGAATTTTAGGTTTTGACCTTAGAAAATTAATGGCAAAAAGTACATTGAACTGTGGTTGGCTGGATGAAAATGGTGTTAATTGGCTTCAACATCAATGATCTGCCTCGTGAAGGCCATGCTGGAATTCCAGCTGGCCTGGATGCATGCCTGCAGGAGTTGTGTCTCAGGGAGTGGTTGCTTAATCAGTGGGGAAGCCTATATTTATTGTGGGTGTACAATTATGTTGCTGGTGATGGTTAATAGAAGGTAATGAAGATCATGAATGACTTCTTCAAAAACTAGAAGGAACAAATTAATGGAGTACGTAATCAATGTTTTGAAGCAATTAAAGTGGAGATTGTCAGGATGTTTCAAGTGAGTGTTCCAAAAATAAAAATTAACATTCCTGCAAGGTCAAAAATTTATATTGTTATTCTTTGTATCTCGGATTGTTTTAGCTTGGCTACTTTTTTTTTCTGTTTGTTTTTGGCAGGATAAGTCTTGGTTTTATCAATATGTATGACCTTTTGTCTTTTTTGTATTTTGATGCTTGTTTACATGTTTGCATTTTTTGGAGGAATTTGCTATTTTGCTTTCTCTGTCTCAATGTTGTGAACTGTTACCGCTCATTTCTTTTTATTGTCCTTTGAACTATAAGAGAATACTTCTACATAGCATGTCTTTCAAACAAATTTATGCCATTTATGAACAAGAGAGTTTAAATTCCTTCTAACCAGGTGTGATTGCTGTCATACTTTGTTTTCCTTTTGCTTTTGATAGTGGTTCAACAGAATCCTTGGTACATATTAGAGCGGGCAATAAACACAGTTTTTCCTATTGGCAGCATTTATATTTGATATTGTGTATCTTCTGTTCAGAAGTTCTCTTTGTATCTTGTCTATCTTTTTCCTTTGTCGTAACTAACACATCCAGTAAAGCAATTGCATGGATGCCCATTATGGTAGCTGCCAAGTGAATGCTGCTTTACAATCTGTTTTGATGATATATTTCATATTTGTAACATGTATATTGTAGTGGATTGCAAGGTTGAACCATCATTCATTATTAGATGAACCCAAAGACGAAGATCATAGCTTGTCTGTTTCTTTCTTTTGGTTTTACTTAATTTATAGAGTATATGTATTATACTTGTAACATTTATTCTAGTGCATTGCAAGGTTGAACCGTTGTTTGTTTTAGGATGTGCCTAAATTTAATGAGCCATAGCTTGTCTTTTTCTGATAGCAGTTATTTTCCTTAACAGCAATTACATTGGGTTTGTGCTTGCCATTGAATTGAATTTTATGTGAACCCAGACATGTATCTCTTTGCCATAAATATACAGCCAGGAAATGAGTGGAATGGGTAATTCACCTTGGTTGACAGCTTTAACGTGGACTTCAACTGGGTTATCATTTGTTTTTATTAATTTTTAAGAGAGAAGCTCTTCTACATGGTTATGGTGTTTGCAAGTGTCTTGAATGCAGTTAGTTGTCCTTTATTGCTGCTGTTGACCACTTCATCAACAATAGTTTTAGCTTTTTAGTTTTTGCATTTGTGAGAAGCTCGATTTTTAAATTTTAGTTTCTCCTGTGTGCAAAAATTATGTACGCTTGTTCAGCGTTCGGTCTCCATGTATAAACAACATCTCTTCAGATTCAGATGAGGGTTGGAATTCTCCTATCCAACTGGATGATAGAATTAGAAGTTGACTGATATACCTGATTAATTCTATATTATCATGCCAATTCTCAAGAGCAGTAGTTTGAGAAATATATAGACTCATTCCTTTTAGTTTTCTCATATGGAAGATAATCTCACTTTCTAAGAGTGTCTGAGCAAAGTGATAGATTTGACTGCAATATGGAAGTAATCTTTGAAATCTCTCTTGATAAGTATAGGCCTATATGAGCTGCATACTTGCATTGTCTCAAGTTTTGGTGGTTGTTTGCCTGCACTTGGCTAAGACTTCGAATTATTCCCCATTTATGCTAGCTGCGTTCCATGCTCACATTGTTTTCCTTCTCTGTATATGAAAATGTGATTTTATAGTTTCAAGATAAATTGCCATGTCAATAATAAATGCCAATTTGCATTTATGTGGCTACATTTTTGCATGGTTCAGTTGGGACTCCCATTGTGATTTGACTTTTGACTTACCAACCATTCTATGAGAGGAGATACAAATGTTAAGCAATGTTTTCACCCAGGCCATTGAGAATGGCATTAATCACCCCCCAAAAATTAGGATGTGTGTCTAGTTGCATGATATTCTACATGACTGGATGACAATGAATGTGTATTTCCTTTGAAAACATTGAATTAGCAGAACTTTTGGAGGGAAAAATTGGATGGAAGAATCCATGTTATCAGCAGCACACTGTGAATTTGCCTCTGCCACAAAATACACAAATCAGATGAAAAAGTTGTTCTTAGACATTTATCTACTCACAAGATATTGTAGAAGGTTGTAACTTGTAATTGATAGCATCCATACTATTGTCCGGAAGCATCAGGAAAAAAATTAAAATAAAATCTTATTGCTATTGTAAATTTTCAACTCTCGTAGCTATTTTAGTTTTTCAACTCATAAAGTGTGTGCATGCCTATTGAGTTTGTCTATCTTCAAGCATGAGCAAGATTAGTGTGCATTGTGGCTCAGGCAAAAATTATGTTATGTTGCATGAAAGCTTTGTATGGAATGCAATGAGTAGCATGTTGCTCTATATTGTCTTCTTTTATCTATAACATCATTTTTGATACTGAAGTCTGAAATTCTAAATTTGTATTTTGTAAACTCATTTGTTCGGTTAGTTGTATTGGGATTTAATATGAAACCAAATAACTAAAAGCGATTATGCATTTTCTTTGTTTGTCAAACCACAAGGTTTCAGTGGAGGGTGGCGATTGCGTTGAAGTAGGTACTGCAGCCATGTCACCATCAGCTAGATCAAAGTCTAAGGAGAAGTCTGCAGGTAGGGATCAGAAGGTATCCCCTAAGCAGGCATCTACAAATGGCAGTACTTCTGCCAGTGCATACAATCCCGTGTCAGGCACATTTCATTTGCTGGACTCAGTAACCGTTTATTCTGGGGGTTCACCACATAATGCACGGTTTAAAAATGTAGATGACGGTGATGAGAATTCTGGTTCTTTTGGCACTAATACAGACTCTGATTCTATTTCCAACAATGGTAGTTGCTCCGGGGAATCAGAAGATCAAAAAGATAAGAATGGGACAGGCAGATTAGAGAATCCACCAGGTTTGATAGGTGGAAATGATAAAAGGGACAAAATTCGTCATAAGAATGAAAAGAAACATCAGCGTCAAAAAGAGAAGCGAGCACAAGAACTAAGAGATCGATGCACAGGCTATCTCATGTCTAGGAAATTGGAAGCACTTTCTCAGCAGCTTGTAGCTATGGGATTCTCGTCGGAGCGAGCCACAATGGCTCTAATTTTGAATGAAGGCCGAGTCGAGGATTCAGTGAATTGGCTTCTCGAAGGAGGAGAAGGTGAAATCAAAGAAAGTACACCTGGCAATCTTAAGATAGATATATCTGAAGAACTTGCTCATATTGCAGGCATGGAAATAAGATTTAAATGTGCAAGAACAGAGGTAGAAAGAACTGTAGTTGGTTGTGAAGGTGATTTGAAAAAAGCATCAGAATTGTTACGAAATCGTCTTAAAGATGCTTCTCTTCTAAAGGATGAAGATAAAATTTCATCATTAGGCACAAAGGTCACAAAGGATACTCATGGGAATTCAAATAGACAGCCATCCATTCCTCCGCAGGTTCCATCTCAAAAAAATGGTCAGAGTAAAAATCACAATTCAGCCCCTGCATCTCATTCTCAGAAGCGAGAAGAGAAAGATTATAATTATGCAAAAGGCAGACCACAGACAACCCCCTTAAGAGTTTCAGCTTCAGAGGGAACTGTAAAGAATATCCAGCCTTTGGGAAGAGTGCCAACAAAAGGTGATTGGCAAGGACCACAATCACAAGCAGATAAGAAACTGCCTAGTCCTGTGTCATGGTCATCTTCAACATCAACTTCATCTGTCTCATATTCTGTGACCATGAATCCTCAGGTTGGAACATCCTCAAAAACATTGCCAGCAGAAATCAGGCACCGTACGGTCAGTTTAGATTCCAAAGCTCTCCAGATTGGTCCAAGAGAACCTGTAGTTGTGATGCAGCGTCCCCAGTCAACTTACACAACACAGCTTCCTGTTGCCAGTGTGGGGGTTTCCTCTGCTCCTGCATCATCAATATTATCTTCGGGTTGGAATGGAAATTATATTGATTCATCTGTAGCATTGAACTTTCCGTATGCTAATGGATCTACAGGTTTGGAACACTTGAAAGGTGTTACTGCAGGGAAAGTTCCAGCGGTAAGTTCTGCTAAAGGCATTACCGTTACAGATGTGCAGGGTCATTTTCAACCATTCCTGCCAAGCCCATCAGATTCCATTGCGGCAAGTTGGAGTTCAGGACAGATTGGATTTGACTCGGAGATTCCCTTGCCATCTTCAAGTTTATTGAATCCAATAACTTCAAATTGTCCTACACCATCTTCTCTTGGGCTATTCTCAGGGTGGAGTTCGGGGTTGTCAGGATCACCTGTAGATTGGAGCATGGGGTCTATGGTAAATTGTGACTACACTAATATTGATTGGAGTGTTCAAGCATCACCAAGTAGCCAACCTGATGTCAGGTCAAATAGGTTTTCACATGGTCTCCCATCCATTGAAAAGTTAGGAGATAACGTAAGTTCTCAAGGGAATCTACAACATTTATCAGTAGCTTCCAGTCCATCAAGTGACAATAGTGGCTCTTATGATATATGGTTAGGTTCTAAGGTCAGGGATAGTAATTCTGGAAATGGACTGCAAGAGAAATCTATAAACGAGTCTGGAAATGCTACATCGTCCATCGGTGTTCATGAATGGACATCACCTTTTGCGGGCAAGGACCTATTTAGTTTACCTCGACAGTTGGTCCCTACACCTCCTCTGTAGAGGGTTGAATTTATTAGTGGGGACTTATAACACAACATTGATCTTAAGTGATTCTATTTGCTGTGCGTATGTGTGTATGTCGGCTTCTTGCCAGTTATGAAGGATTGTATGTGGCATGTTTTATTGGTTGGTTAGCTTTTGTGGAATAAGCATTATAGCGTCAATTGCATGGAATTATTCATTTGATTGATGTTGGCAAACTTCTTTTTATGCACACTGCATTACATGTTTTTAAGTATGTGCATGCAATTATTTTATAATAGGGAAATTGTGTTAATGCCTCCAATTTTCACGGTGCACTGCTGGGTATGGATGAAAGGTGGGCAGAAGGTTTACCTGCCAGCTTTGATTGGTATTTTTGACTTGTTAACCTGGAAACTATTTTTTGTGAAACATGATTATAATCTCAACTTAGCTCGGGCAATTTAATGCCCTTGTCCCATGTGGCTGCTCATTTAGATTTGTTGTGTAAATTTGAGCAGTACAGGTGGTCTCATGCAAGTTCTAAATTTAAGTGGGAAATGATTTTTTAAAATCTTTCCCACTTATGTTGTAGCTGTTACGTTTTAGGGTTTGAAATTGTGTTTTGAAAAAATGGGGGGGGGGGGTGCTGAAATTATAACCACTGCATAATGAAAAATATGCGCCATGCGGCTGTATATATTTGCTCCCTTTGTTTTTCATCTATTCCTTATTTTATCTTTTAAATATATTTTAGCTTTTTATAAAATTTATATTGTAAAAAATTACAAATTTAAAATAAATAGAAAAACAAAAAAGCCATGGGACCACTAGCTCTACAAAATACTCTTTTAAGAATTTGGGGAGCAGTGGTTAAACAAAAAAAAGTTACCATGGCCTAACCACACCACCTTATTTTTTAGGACGACCTCAAAAACGGTTGGATATGAAATAGTTTAAAAGCTTGAAATTTATTCACAGTATGTTTCATCCATATGTTTTGAGATAGCTCTGGAATGTTGTCAATTAAAAGCTTTTGGTTGTGTAGGCAAAGTCCATGGCTATTATTTTGAAGATGTGTTTTTTATGCTGTGGTGCCATGGTCGGCCGAGGCTTTAAAAATTGCTTTGGTGGGTGCAGGAGCATTTAAAGCAGGTGGTCCCATGAAAATTCCGTTGGTGTTCTTATAATTCTTTTGAACAGTTAAAAGAGGGTCCCAGGAATTTTTTAGTATCGGGTAAGCCATGAATTTTAAGGTGGTCTAATAATCGTTGTAACAATAGCTAATGTTAAATTAAATCAGCTGTATTTTATTAAGAATCTTGGTGATTGAACAAAATTTTTTTTTCTTTCTAACAATTATCAATATATTTAGTGGAGGAATTCAAATTTAATATTAAAATCTTCCAAATGGCTGGGAGGAATTTTCAGCCCATTCTAAATTTATCAAAAAAATGTTATAATTTATCCTGTAACAGAATTTCTCTCATAAAACCCTTTGTTCCATTTGTGTCTGAAGCCCTTCCACGGAAGGCATCCCTATGGGAGAGGACTCTCTAGTTGAGCATGTTTCAATAGTTGAGATAGTAGTAGTTTATATAACGCCCAATAGTTGTGACTTGACTACCCATAATTAAACAAAATGTATTTCTTTGATCTAAAAAGCAACCAATCATGTGATATCACATCACCGTTCAACTATCCATGATGTGAATGGACAAGTACTGGTCTCACTTTTTTTGGGCCTTTTTGGACACCTTGACAAAAAGCATGCTGCTGATGTATATTTGATGATGTGATCCTGAAATGAAAGTTATAAAATAATATACCAATTTTTTATTTTTTTTGCCGTTCTGGTGTTTGTGAACGTGGGTTCTGGTGGCTCGGAAAACTTCAATTATTTTTAATACATAGCTTTATATTTATTGAGATGATTTTTCTCAAAAGAAAAGGGTCATGTTGAAGTTTGAAAAATATTTGGAAAGGTTGGGTACATATACTTATAATCATTGAAATGGATAACAAATTTATATATTTGTATTTTGGATACATACAATATTTATTTGAGAATATTTCTTTTATTTAATTAAAAAATTTATAATAAAAATAATAATAGTTACTAGGGTTTTCAATCTTTCTTAATGGTAATATTTGTTTTTAGGAAAAGTAAAAGATAAGGATTCTCAATATAATTAAATTAGTTAATGTCAGTATTTATTTTAAATTTAGATTTGTGTTATAATAATTTTATTTTAATATTTATTTTTGAAAATATATTATTGTTCTTTATATACAAAAATACATATTATTAGTTTTTGCTAGAGGTAGGAATATTAATGCATATGTTAGATTTTTTTAGTAGATAACAAATGAATCAATGAGAACATTATTAAAATAGGTTGACTAAATTTTGTTAATGTATTTTTTTTTTCACTATATATTGGATTTTGACACTTATTTTTTAATAATGCACCCATTCAATGTAAATAGGTGGTCTTTTTCATGTTTTCACTACTATACTTCCATAACATTATTTTCTACCAAAGATTGGACTTTGATACTTTATCTTTTTTAATAATACTTTTCTATGGTACATTTTTAATAACGTATTTTTATGGTCTATTCATTTTGATTATAACATATTAAATAATAGAGTTTTATAGTAGTATAAATTTATAATAGAACTTACGAAAAATTCAAATACAATAAAAAAACAAACCTAATGTCATGGTCATTATAGCAGGCCTCAAAATTTTATAATTTTACTTAGTCTAGTACAAAATATTGTAGAATTTTTTTCTATAATTGTATGCATTTGCTTTAAACTAAATTTAAAAAATAACATTCAAAATTTCAATTCTAACAATCTTAATTTTGTCACATATGGACATTTTTAAACACCGTAATGATTTTCTCAAAAGTCAACTAACACATTATTCTAACAATATTATCTTAAACCAACTAACATATTACACATTTCAGTGACAAGAATATGATGGATCTCTTGTTTATATTATTAATATACAAAGATAGATTCCAATTTATAATAAAAGAGATGTCAATACATTCTTATATATGATATTTTTCTTTGGTTTCCTTTATGACTTGTTCTTCCATACTTCTTTTACCAAACATGAAATTATTTTTAATAATTCTTGACAAATGATAAAATTATTTTCTATTTTATATTTATAAATTTAAAAATATTTTAACAAATCCATTTTGAAATATGTACTATTAAATTTATTTTTAATTACGAAACATACACCAAATATATATTGATGTTTTCATTATGTATATGAATGACTAACTTTTTAGAGTCCACAACTCAATATTCAATTATAGCTAAACATTGTAATTGTAATGGTCTAATTTTAAACATTCAAACATGGTGAAATTCCAAATGAGGTAAGTTCTCAAGGTTAGATTTAATTCTATAATAGAGAAACTAATCTTGCAATATTTTATAAGAACCCATTTGATTTAGTACTTTGTCTAAGTAGTAATTTTTCATATTTACATAATTAAATATGATAAAAATATGTTTGTATTTATTGATTGATTGATATAAATCTTGATGGTATGATATTGATATTGATTTTATTTCAAACCATAAAACATAGTTTGGTGTTGCCATCCAAAACATCCATAAGAGTCTCTATATGCTTCTTTCTTTTCTTTCCGAAGAGTCTCATATATATGTGTGTATATAAGTTTAATGCATTTCTTATGTCATCCAAAACATCCATAAGAAATAATTAGTCCACATAAAATATTGCACACGCTTCAGCCAAGATCTTCGAATATCTGAATCATAGCTTGTCTTCACGGTAGAGACCAGACCTAAAAAACAACACACTAGACCACCTATAACGGTCATCTTCGATAGGAAATAACTTATGGTAAACAACTCATACATTCAATACTAAGTTGACATCAATGACAAGCTATTGACATTAATGACAACTATTTGATGCAAACTTCAACTTCCAACACTTTTTATGTGCTCTAGATTGGTTTCTTTCTATTTTTTAAATTATTTTTTAGATAGTATTTAGGAAAATTTCTTCGTAGTTTTTGTTATGAATGGGCTGTTCTATTTTGTTTACCTATTTTGACCATATTATCATTTATAATTTTCCTATCTAATGCAATTTTCTATTATTTTTTATGATATGTATTAGCAATTTAGTTTTCTTACCATACTCTCCTTCCTTTTTCAGAATAAATTGGTAGCTTCCTTACTCTTTCTATTTAGATATCTTTGTTTTTTTATAATATATATATATTTTTTTTTTGCATTTTGTCATTTTGTTTTATATTATTTTGTTCTTATTCTTGTGTGTTCTAATTTTATTTTTTATAAAATAGATTAATATTTTAATTGTTTGGCTTATTTTTCTTCTTATATTCATTTTCTAATTCGATGCTATCTTTTCTTAAATCTTATAAATTATTTCTTTAGTAATCTTAACCCATATATTATAAATTTAGATCATTTCTTTACCTTTTATATTCTTTCTTATTTATAAATTATTTATTTAGTAATTTTCCCTCCTATCCTTTTGCAAATTTATAATTCATCTAATTTGAATTATATTTTTCTAAAATTTATAACTTTTAATTATTGAAAATTATTTAAAAATTTAAAATTATTTTCAATTTAAATAATTCAAATATTTAAATTTTATATACTTGTATTATATTGT
Source organism: Sequoiadendron giganteum (assembly GCA_007115665.2). Classification (NCBI taxonomy): domain Eukaryota; kingdom Viridiplantae; phylum Streptophyta; class Pinopsida; order Cupressales; family Cupressaceae; genus Sequoiadendron; species Sequoiadendron giganteum. The sequence continues at coordinate 840,585,324 of CM021101.1, read as the reverse complement.
GGCTATTTGGGAGAATGTTATTATGCTTTATTATGTTTTTTCTATAGTTGATAGTTTCCTCTTTAACTTATTTAAAATATTAGTTTACTCTTTTATTATATCTAGTTCCTCAATCTCTTGCATAATTATCTTTATGCTCTAACAATATATATTTGTTTTTTATCTTTATGCAAAAATTAAATATTTGTTTGGGGCTTACAATTTAGGCAATTCGATTATTAGATTTTTAACGAAGTTAAAAGCTTTAAATTTTATTAGCATATATAATTCAAATTATCTAATTATTTGAAAGTTTTTATCCATTTTTTTAAATTTTTAATCTTTTCTCAACCTTTTTTTGTATTAACTATTTTCAATCATTTTTCCTTCTTGTGATTTATTAAGTTGCTTTGTTTTTAGTTTAATATTGTAGCACTAATACAAATCATAATTGGTTTAGTTATTAAAATAAGCTTAGTGATCTTCTTTTCTTATCTTACAATTTTTATTAATTTATCTAATCCATTTTCCTTGAACCTCGTGTTGGTTTCCCCCTCTTCCCACCTCTTTCTTTTTAACTAGCTTTGGTCTGTAACAAATTCATTTCTTCTCCTCTATCTCTCTTCTATCCTGATGATGGATCACAAAGTGTGATCTAAAACGTTGATACAAAAAAACTCAAAATACAATCAAATCCAAAAAGGACATTCAGTTAGACAAAGAGTGCCCTAATTCATACTAGTAACAATAGGACGTTGTTGGAATATGTGAGGAAGTAGCCACAAAGCATGTTAATCCTAATGCAAGAAAGCGTTAGCCGACCTTGAACTTGCATAGGATGTTTTGATTATGCCAAATGGACCCCAATCACACACAAGAAACTTAGTTTCCCTAGTCATATTATCAAGACAAACCACAAATAGAAATCAACAGAAAGAAACATCATGATCCATCATCACTCCTCTAATCACTTGTGGATATCCTCGAGTAGCATAGGAACATGACATATGATAAATTAGATAAAAAGATAAGACTTAACCAGACCGAACAAGTCCACAACCATTTCGATCTTCTTACCAACAATGAGTGTTTGTAGATAGGGATTATGTTTGTTTTTTAGGGATAAAAACATCTCATATAATATGTCTAGTCTATTTTCGAGGATGTGACAAATTGTATAAGAAAACTGATATTTGATAAAGATAGGTAGATTCCGTTGATAGATAGGTAGGTAATTGATTGACCAGGTTGTAGGATAGTTTGATAGTTTTTTATGTTGTTCCATGATTTGTTAAGCTCAATTTTCTATAGGATATTCTATTTGTGTTAGATCAAAATGTCATCCTTGACAAAGGACAATTTATTATGGAAAATGGATTGTGGATAGTTTATTATGAAAGGTGAATTGTGGTAGGTGATAGTGATAATATCCTCTGATACCATGTCATAGATCTCGTCTGCAAATCTAGGTTGAGGATTGCCCCTAGTCAAGAATAGGACCAGTTATTACGAAAGGGATGGATATGAAAAGTAGACGATGCTAAATAGCAATCATTCTCAGGCCATGAGAGGGGTGAGAAAGATTTATTATGAAATAGCTTTTGATTGGTTTATTATGGATGGAAGAGAAAATGACTGACTAAACATAGTGCTTGTTTGCTAGGTTTTCAACATAGTACCTATCCAAACCACCTCCGAAATGATTTTCACTATTAGAGAAATTATTTCTCTTTACTTGTTTTTGGCTTTTTTGGAATTCGATGATGCTATGATCATGGTGGATGCTTATTAAGAGACACAGGTCAATGTTGGATGGATGGGTACGAATGGTATAAGATGGAAGATGGGGAATGTGATATACTGCAAGTGGGAGGAGCTAAAGTATGATAATTAAAATGCGCATTACATGGACCGCCATACTTTACCCAAAAAGGAGATTGGACAACCAATGGATTAGAGCACATCAAGGGGTCATAATTAAAGGTACATCTAGTGACATCATCAAGATAGGTGGAGTGATATGGTGCATGCATGAATATGGGTGGATCAAATAAAGTCAATGAGTTGTGGAATAATGATGTGCATAAAAAATCAAGATCAACAAGCTCATATCTTGATGGATTTATTTTACATATGTACCCAATTATCTTGGGTGTAAGGGCATAATTGAAGATCAATTTCTGCTTGCTTTTGCTTTTTTTTTTATTTTTTTCTTGTTTGATGGATTTTGATTTTGATTTTGATTTTTCCCAAAGCACTTTTATTGATCTTCCTTTTTCTTATTTGATTTTGTACTCCTTTTTGATAGAGGCTTTTTCCTTCTTGACTTTTTATTGCTAGCCTTATTCTTTTGTGATCATACTTGTTGATCCAAGTCTAGGAGATAGATGAAATTGGATGAATTATATGGAATCAAAAATATGTATGATTCATGTATAGGATTAGTGATGTATTCAATGTATTCTTCACAACTATACTTTTCAACATAGTAATATCAAAGGAAGCCCGCTCACCCTCAACGAGTTGACAAGAAAACGTACTAGAATAAATATTTGTAAATGCATACACTAACTCAGGATGCTCAGGATGGAAATATGGTAGCACATGAGATGGACTGAAATGTATATGATCCTAGAATGACAGGGGATGCTCTACGATATCCTTAATAGGATCATGTTGGAATAGTGGGTTATCATAGATGTCCTTATCAAACATGGTATTATGATGAACATCAAATGATTAGGTTGCATTGGGCAGTGGTGTGAGCTCCATAAGGTATGTTTTTAACTCATATTCTCCAACTCCAAGGTCTCTGACATTAACCTTAATTTCCAAGGGAGTGGGAGATGTGGGTAGTAATGGAGGCTCAACTATTGAGGAGGAAGGCGGTAAGGTAGTGTTTGTAAGACAATGCTCTGAGAATCCATGACTCCTTTGTGAGGATCTATAATACTCAAATGAATTCGGATCAACATGTATAATCACTTCAATTCTATTGTACGTGAACTTGATACATTGATGAAAGGTTGATGGAACAACCTATATGTTGAATACCCAAGATACTGAGAGGTGGGGCTGAATCAATATCTTCTTAAACTTATTGAACAAACACCATCCAATTACTCCAATGCATATAATAGTGTGAGAGAGGGGGACCACCCACTGCAAGGCCCCAAGTCACAAAAGGCCAAGAGCAGAAAGGCTGCCCTAACTCACCTCAGTTTAAAGGATAGTTAGGATGATGAAAATGAGAATGATGAGGATTATGTGTCCTTCGATCACTCTGCAATCCTGAATGTTGGAAGGAGACTAGATGAGTCAACCTTTAGAGTCAGATTTGTGTCTTAGGAAGCTCTTTGTCTGAGGATGGAAGCACTGTTCCAAGACGACAGTGCGGTGCGCTGGTGTCTCACAGGTGCGTTGGGGTCCATACGACCAGAGAACTGGAAAGACAAAACTCTAACTCTGAAAGGGAGACTATCAACCTAGTCTAGAGATGTTTAAAGTGATAGAACGAGACTAAGTAAAGAGAAATGCATATACAAATACGATAAAATAAATGTATTACCACCAAGGTGACGAAGATGATCTCGTACAATGCTCTCCTCGCTAGCTTGCTCCAATTCTCTCCACCCGCACACAATAAAGGGAGAAATTGTTGGGGCTGTATAGGGGCCTACCTTAGTCAGACCCCTATCTTGGTGTTTTCACCTCCACGGACAACCAAGTTTGGAATAGTAGAGATAAATGATAAAGAAAACAAACTGCAAGCTACGTAAACACAAAAACACTACAAGCAGTACGTGCTTACTCAATCGAAAGAAAAAGGAGAGATTGTAGGAGCTTACCGCCTCCATCCAAAGCACTCAAGGCTCATGGAGGAGTGAACAAGAGGGACTCAAGCCTCTATTGCCACGGTGTTTGTCATGTGCTCGCCCTGTTGGAGTGATGGAGTAGTGGATTGCTGTAATGGAGTGAATGGCGCTACTACAAAGCTTGGAAACGAATACAAATGGTGGAGAAAATGCTCAAACGATCTTGCAAAACTTCTCTCAAACTTATGCTTCGAAAATGCTATGGATGGAAGAGTCAAGATTATGAAGAGATGGATGAAAAATGACCATATTCAGGTTGGACAGCCGAAGAGGGACGTTACTCTTCGACTTCCAATAAAAAATGTAACGCCTCTACAGTCTCCAACCGCAGGAATCTTCCAAGGACATAAGCACGTCGCGCAGACGTCTGCGCATCACGTAGGTGTCCTCTACAGAAACACCCCCATTGGCACACAAAGCAGGTGCCAAGTGGAATGCAGACAACATGATTAAGTGGAATTAAACCTCTGCTTTTGATTTTATAAAGTATTAAGGGTCAAAATGGAATTTGTGTTAGGGGTGCAAATTCATGTTGATACAAATAGTAAGAATGAGCAATAGCATTAACAAAATATAAAAGAACACAACACATGAACACCAGGATTTTTACGTGGAAAACCCAAAATGGGAAAAACCACGATGAGGATTAGCTCACAATATAGTATAATCGGTTATAAGATATTAGAAAGGGTGGCTCACTGCCAAGACTCACTGTCCAAAATGGGAGGCTCACTGCCTACAAATTTACACTAACAAAATGACTTACAACCAGAATATGAAATGATAAAGTTACACCTAACAAGTGTTGATTTAGTTCCTTTGATGCTCTGTAAACTCGCATTCCAACAGACGTATATTCGCCTTTTTCATATTCACATTCATTCTATATCTTTCAATCTCAAAATCATCCAATATATATATCTAACTCATCTGCAAGCATCGATTAGGTTGGCCCAATTAGATGTAACCCTTATTCACCAAAAAGATGATTGTCGGCTTCAAGCATGTACAAAATCTTTCCAAAAACAATTCAAGTGTGTAGCATGCTACAACATGTCAGCATGGACCAAAGATAGGTCACAATTACATCCGCAATACAAAAATTAATCCATTACAACATCAACTATACATTAGGTCGACCAGAGATAGACCTAATAGAAAAATGTAACAACAAAGTAATGCCAACTCATCATATGAGCACTTGAACACATGAGATTCTGAACTTACAAGCTTCCAACATCCAAAAACCGTTTCCCAAAACTGTAAGCAACGATAATCATCAGTGGGGGATTATGGACCAAAATACCAGAGGATAATACTTGCATACCGGTTTAGAATACCAGATCAACCTTGAACTTAAACTTGCAGTTGCAACTCATATAACATGGTGACATCAATGACAATAAAAAAGCTACATAATGATATTTTATTCTTCATTCTTCCAACACTATACGACATGGATCCATGGGCATCCTAGGAGGATATTATAAGGAGTATCAAGGTCTAAGATTTGGCAAGTAGTCTCAATTATAATTGGTCTGACCTGGATAGGTAATGTAATAGAACCAATAGATTCATGTTCAATATCATCATATGCTTTTATATTGATATTTATGTGGGGATTGACAACATCATTAGAATATCCCAATTGTTTGACTAGATAAACTTCATATATTAAGTCCTTCTCTACCATCTACCAAAACTTATCAAATTTTATATTTATCGATGAAGGCTTCAATGTGTAGGGCATCATTATGGTGAGGGTTATGTATAGGGATATCATTCGTGGTAAATGCAATAACACACTCAATATTTTCACTCTTGACGGGTATAAATGAGGCTTTATTGTTATTTAATTGGGTACTGTTAATTGTGTACTCATAAGCAACATGAGTGTAATTGGCCTAGTCCTTATTTGTTCTTGAAGTGGAGGCTTTCCCCGGTCCATGATTTTGTAAGGGATATTTAAAGATGGTATGATCTACATTTAAGGATCCCTGTGGGTTATCAATTTCTATAACTTGCTATTATATGAGATCTTGAATAACATTCTTGAGTTTAAAACAGATGTTTTATGCCATTTATTTATATGATACTCACAAAAGTCATCATCATTCCACCAAGATGGTTTAAAGGGTTTTGGTTCATAGTTTCTTATCTCAGAGAGTTGTATAGCATTTTGTTGCAACAATTTATTTAAAACTAATTTTATAGGTTCCCCTAAGAGCATGCATGTTTGTTGTAGTTGATTAGTCCTTGGAGGACCATGTTGTGCTTTGTTTTGAACCACATAAGTTGTTTTCTCATGATTTTGCTATGAATTACTGTTATTTGATGTTTTGGGTTCGTTAAGACTAATCATAGGGTGAGATTAATTTACCACTTTAGCATCTATTCCACCATCATTCATCACATTTTTGTTGGACAACCAAAAAAAAATTTGTCGTTTGAATTGTTCAAGTAATTGTTGTTTTCCTTAAAAGTTTTGACCAACCATTTTTTGATAAGGGATTTCTCAATAGAGATACCTTTTTCAATAACCTCTTCGAAGGTATTCGAGCAATGAATTTGTAGATGAAACCTCAATTATTTATCATGATTTTCCACAAATATCTGTACCATTTGCTTTTTTGGAATGTGGCATGGACATTTGCTAGTGAGGCTTCTCCACCTCTACAAGAAGGACGTAAATGTTTCTCCCTCAATTTTTTTTACACAAGTTGATTATGTTTATGCCATTTTGTATGTTGTAGGATAAATACACTACAAATTTTTCCGCTAATTCTCTCCAGGTCCTAATGCCAGTTTGTAAGTGAGCAAACCATTTTTTGGTGTCCCAAATCAATTGATCCACTAAATCCTAGAAGTAAGCCACACTTCATGCTCAGATCTAGTGTAAGATTTGGCCAACTGACAGGAAATGAGATTGAAACAAATTTCTCTTGCATATCAGGCTCTGTAGGACCTAGGGGGTGACCCTTTAGCAACACCTAAAGATTTAGACACAAATTTAATAGGGTATTTCTCAACAAATGATGCTCTCACAAGAATATGCCAAGAAACATGGAATGTCACTCAACGTTGGCTAAGACATTGGGTAGATTTTATTAACCAACATGGAGAACATGGTAGACACAAATAACTCATAAAATGAAATTGAAGGTTTGCATTGATTTTAATAATTGGGACCAAACTGAAAACAAAAGATGCATAAGGATTGACCAGTGCCAAAAGAAGGGCTACAAAGTCATATAACTAGCGCTTTATCAAATGATCATTTTTATAAATCCACCTGGAAACACAATACTCCTGTTACACTCACTGAAGAAATTACACGTTCTTTGAACAATAGGAAATAACAAATGTAGCTAACATTCATTAAATAAATTACACTATTCTTTTAAGAGAAAGCAATAACAACTGCAACTCAAATGCAGCAAATGTGCATGAAAAACCTAAATAATCTTTGATTATTGAATTCAAAAGAGTATTTCATCTCAGCCATGGAGACAGTCACAAAATAAAATATATTCATGAAGCTTAATTCAAAACATAAAAGCACTTCAGATTATGTCCGCCTTGCAAAACTTTCAAAAAAAATGGAACCCCTACAAATGTGAAAGAAAAGGGAAGATAAAGAAGAGGAAACAACCCTAAAATGTATCCATAGTTGACAACTGGCGGCCTCATCTCTGTCTGATCTTCAACAAAAAATAGTCTGGAATCTTCTTCTTTCCCTCCAATTCTCAACACCTCTGCCGTTGAAAAAATATCTGCTTGCACTCATCATGATTTTTCAACAGAAAATTCCCCTCTTGCTCATAGCTAATTTTTTTTTTATATTACCTGTGGAAAACTCTTTCCCAGCAAAGAAAATTGGTGTCTCACTTTATATTTAGAAGCCTACCCTTCTTGAAGTGAAAATATTTAAAATATTTTCATTGGGCATCAAACTTTCCTGTGCCCCCTTTTAATTTTCACCTTATAATTAAAATGTTGGTGAAGATGTAAAATTTTGATGTCGGGCCTTTTTACCTATTTGCTCGTGCTTCACTTTTTCACCTCACATTTTAAATCTTTTCCCTCTTTTCAAAGTGAAATCACTTTATCACTTTATGAGGCAATTCTTAATTTTTTATATGTTTTACCTTGGGAAATTTCTTCGAGCCCACCACACTCCATTCTTCACAACATATTGCACATCGCTGAAGAAATGGGAGAATGGAAAAAACTTCCCGTGATGGGCGATGGGAAGCACACACCATCAACTGATCTTCTGCTAGCATCATCGCCAATCTTGTGAGGCCTGCGATCAACGATGACGATCTATCCACACCTATCATTCTCTGCTAGTCGTCGATCTCAGTTTTCCCTAATTCCTTCACCTTGTTGCATTTCATTTTACCATGGCGGCACAATGGAAGGTTTGCAGTGATCAACATATAGTTATATCTTTTTCTCATCGAAGCCCTGAGAATAGGATCTCACCATAGTAACAGTTGGTTGAATAAACACAAGATGCATCCATTTAGAGCGTTGTTCGACCCAAGATCCCCTCGGCCTACACAATAGCTACGCATTTGCAGTAGAAAGCATCTCCAAGTTTCGATGCCAATCATAGAATTACCTCATACAATTTCGATCATTTTCACTGGCAGTGGTTGAATGCCATTTTCCCCTATTCAGCCTCCAAAAAATATGTTTCCTGCATTGGAGTCTTGTACCTCTATAGAAATCCCTTTGCAGCATCAAGTCAACCTCCTTTTGCAAGTCTGATGGCTTCTTCAGCAAAACGTTTTACTTCCCCTTCCATTTTGAAAAGCTCAAAACTTGATTCCTTGCATCTGACTTGCTTTGTGCTTGCTCCATGGTGGCGCCATCACCTTCTATTCTATACCGTCCAAGCCCTTTTCAATATGTGTTGCACTCATTCTATGGATCACTCTATTTCGACCCTTCTTCTTCATCTTTCACATCTGCAGAAATTTCCAAACTCTAATCTTTTATATCTTCTTCAAGAGAATGCATATAGAGGTTCTAATGCTGGAAGAGAATCACTTGAAGTCTCTTTTGCACGCTATAAATAAATTGACTGTTGTTTATATCTAAGATCCCCCATAATTAGTTACAAAGACTTCAAACAAGGGTACACCTGTTTATGCAGAGCCAACTACCTTGCACTGTAACTTTTGGCCACAAATCTACCCCTTTCAACCACTACAATGGTTGCTCCAATCATTTTCAAATGTTTCCCTATCTTAATGCCAACTCTATAGCACATCAGGTAAAGTGAAGGCACCAGAGGTTGATCACTATATTATTCCTTCACTCATACTACACAAAGCTGCAAGTAATTTCAATTTCCAATTAAAATGTCCACAAAAGAATCTTTGCATCGATCCACTTTGTGCAGTTTAAATTGTTTCCACTGCTTGAAACCAGTCATCTGTACTCAACTTCATGCCACCAAGAAAACATAAAGTATTTGATGAGCCTTTATCTACCTTTCATGCATCTCCAAAATTAGGGAACCTCAACAAAATTAGCCTGTGTAAAATATTTGCTTTCTCAATATTATGTAACCGTTCAAAAACCCAACAAGATTTAAATAATGTTGTGGCTTCATCCCATGAGAATACAAGAGAAACACCACCTTCATCTCGTTGATGGAAGATTCCATATCCTTTGTTAGAAAATATTTGTGAAGATCTTAAACCTCTAAATGTTTGAGAACCCCTCTCATCTGCAAAACACTATGTGGCACGAAAAACTATGCATGAGTCACACTATAACACATGTGGTGCTCTACCATAGATGTGATGCAAAAAAAATTACATGTGGCATGGAAAACTATGCATGTGTCACACTATAACAAATGTGGTGCTCTACCATAGATTTGGTGCCAAATTCTTTGGATGTAGTTTTGTAGCAGAACGATTGCGGTGCAGACCCTGTAGCTCAAAATTTCTCAAAATTTTCACAAAAATCGTTATTTCACATTAGGTTCACCATTTGTACAACCAAAAAAGGAGATATATAAATCAACATGAATCATAAATAGAAACCACTAACTATTATAATTCAAGCAACTCTAAATCTAATTTAACAATGAAGCACAATACAACATAGAAAGTAACAAATCAATGCAATATACCTTCCTTCCTATGTCATCCTTGATTCATCTCCATTGCTCTTCTCCATTTTTCCTTTACTCTTAGATTTATGTATGTGTTATATTACTTTAAGCTCAAATTAATATTGAATATGATAAAGCATGCAAAATCTCAAAGATTCATGGTTAGCCTTTAAAAAGGAATGAAGGTCTATTTTATAGAAACTCTGATTTGGATGGACAATCAAGATCAAGGGTCAAGAATCCTTGAGAGGAATTGATTGATGAGTCAATCGACTGCATGGGTTGCATGATTTTAGTTAACTATTTGCATAAAGAATTGATTGCTTCGTTAACTCACACTGACTGGGAGTGAACTGATTTGATTGATCAGTAGGCTGACATTAATTAGTAAGTAGAGTGGAAGAGAGTGTTTGTTAAGAACAAGGTGGAAATACATGAGTTTAATAATTATTTAAATGAATTAATTATTAAAGGAATGCACAAGTGGGAATTAGATAAATAAAATAGTTAATTTTATTTATTATTGAGGAATAGATAATGTTGAGAGAATAAAAGAATAATTAAAGTAATTATTTAATTTAGAAAGGGATAATGAGTAATTAATTAAATAATGTTTACTTATTTAGTTAATTTAGAAGAATAAGGATAATTAAAGATGTAATTAAATAAAGAGGATTTATTTAATTAATCAAGGAGAATAAAGATAAAGTGTATTAGTTAAATAATATAAAATTATTTAATTAATAGTGCAATATGGAAATTAGATGATAATTAAACAATTGAACATAGTTTAATCATTAAGAATGAGACGCTAATTAGTGTAAAAATGTTATTCATAAGCTAGGACAATTTTGGGTATCCACATATATTAATGCCTTTTTGAAACACAACAATGCAATTTATCACTTTTTGAGCTATATGAAAGATGCCTAAATGAATGTAATGAACAATTTTAGATTTTATTTCAAATTTAAATTACTTAAAGCAAATTTGTGAATACAATTTGAATGTAGATCTAACCTAAGATGATTGAAACTAGCCCTATTACAACCTATGATGCAATATTATATGCAAAGTTTTGAATTTTAATGGCTTTAATGATGTAAAATTGAATGCCTAAATGAATAATACAAAGCAATACAATGAAAAACCTAGATCTAGGATTATATTTCCTAAAACTTTCAAAATGTTTATGATGTTAATGCATTGGGTTCACCAAAATGGAATGGTGCAAAAGGTAAACCCTAGGGTTTTACTTCTAGGATTTGGCACTTCTCTGAAATTCTACTCTTGACTTGCTTGATAATTCTATTGACAATAATTCTTGCTTAAATCTTGTTATTTTTCAAATGATGCAATAACTAGGTATTTATATGCAATTATTCTAATTTCCCAAAAATTAAATCTTGACAACCGACTTTAGATATTTAAAATTCAAATAATAAAATGCCAACACCAGCATATTTGAAATTGGAGCCAAAATAGGGGGACATAGGTTCCTTAGGCGCCAGTATCCCAAACCTATTTTTTGGGAATTAAAGAGTCGAGAGCAAAGTATTAAATGAATGCATTTGTTTTGTACTAGAAAATTATCAGAAAATGATAAAATGGGCCATGGAATGCATAATTTAAGAAATTAGGTGTTCAATTAGGTCTAATTACTTAAGGGGGAGCAAAACATAGTGTGAATTTGTCAAGGGTGACAATTTACGATGCTATAAAAAATGAACTTGAAATAACTATTAAGGTGATGTACCAAAATAAAATGGCCTATGTTTGATGTTCTTTGACACATAATCTTCAATAAAAACTCTATTTTTATTGTACAACTCTTTATTTTATACTCTATGTTGAGTTTTTACAAGGAGGACACTTGTAACTCACCATTTAGAAGGTAAAATGTAAGTTTTCACAAGTCAAACAACTATGTACATGTTTTTCACAACTTACAATCTGCATGAAGGTATGATTTTTTACCTATGGTTGTTTTTTGTGGTTTGTGATTCAAAAGTGATTGCCATATTTGATTTGTCACTTGGCTCTACTCAATGAATATAGTTGTCACTTCAAAAAATTCATTCATTATTCTTTATCTTTGACATTTACCACCTTTGAGTTTTCCCCTTTTGGTCATACTGCCCTATCATCACAACTTAAGCCTGGCAGTCACCTTGGTAACTATTTACTCTTTCAAGAACAATCTCATTTGTACCATTGTCTCCCTCTTAGTTCTTTTCTTGTCTTAGACTAAGAGAATAATATTCATAGTGTGAAATCTTAACAAGATCTTTATATTTTTATGAGACTATGTAATAAATCATGACTAAGTTATCCATACCTTTGATCCTTTTAATTATTTCTCCTTAGAGTAAACCCTGCAATCTCTGCCCCACTTAAACCTTTGACTTTCCTTTGGTTCAGTCTTCTTGAAGAAGAGAGATCAAGGTTTATGTCTTTGATTCTTCACACTATGTTTTAATATTTTTGGTCTTTCATTTTCTCTAGACAATGGGCTCACAATCAACTCATTGTCACTAATATTAACCCATTTTCATCTCTTACTTGATAGTGAACAATGAATCCAATGTGAATTTGTCAAGAAAGCCTAACATGGGTTGATTGTGTGAAACAAACCTTGAGGTTCACTATGTATCCCTTTGACCATTTTATTTACTATTCTCTTCATCTCGACAACACGATCTTCTTTCTTTAGTAATTGATAAGTAAAAATTATAATTTTTGTGAAAAAAATCACTAATGGTCACTATTTAGAAGCTCTTATGACTTTCCTATCTTAGCACAGCTATCATGTTTCCTTATTATCCTTGAGGTCTATCACACATCCTTTTGTTCACTTTCATGATTCTTCACCTATCATTGTGACTACCTTTTATGATTTGATACAAAGGTAATCATTTTCATATAAAATCTTTGCTTGATTTTTCCGTTATCACATAAGGTACAAGGTTACTTTCCTTTGTGTGCCTTGGATTAAAACTGCCCTCATTCTTTTATGATCTTGTGATATGCTCTCTCTTAACCCTAACAATATCATGGCTTTGTTTTATTCACCATTTTCCTTCTCATAAGTAGATATTGTCTGCTTTTGGTTTGCAGCTCGTAGAGAGAGAAAAATATATGGTCACATTACCTATGGGGATTATCATCTCCTAACAAGGGCTTATTATGGAGAAATAATAAAGTGTGACTTGTTTGTATTCTATTTTATTGATAGGGATACATACTTTCACAGGAAGACATGAAATATTTCCTCCAAAATACTTCAACAATATCTAAAAACCCGAACAACATAAATCATATGGGCAGGTGCATGGAAATGGGTAGCAATTTCGTGGACAACTTACTTTTTCATCCCAAAATAGCAAAAACGCGAATGTGTTATAGTAAAACGCGCTCGCGTTATGGCTTGGTAATGACCGAGCCTAACGTGGGTGTTTTAAAATGCGAGCGCGTTGTTTGGTTTAAATTTCAAAAAAAGCGCGCATTTTGAGTTCAAAAATATGCATTTTTTGAAATAAAAAAAATATTTCCAAAACGCGAGCGTGTTATAACACGCTCGCGTTTTGGTCTACATTGAAAATATTTTCTTCTCTTTTTCTTGTCTCTTTCTTCTTGTTATCTTTTAGGGAAACTATATACTTTAAGTTGACATTTATATATGGACATTTACTTTCTTATACTTTAAGTTATATTTCATGTATATACTTCCAGGATGTTTGAGAGTGGTTTCAGATCTCTAGGAGTTATAATGCAAATTCTAGTTTTTGGAAGATCTTTAAAATTTCAGACTTAGTCAAATTTCAGTAATCAGGAGGTCAGATTTTAGTAGTCAACAAGTTCTATCATCTTTCTCTCTCACTCTCTCCTTCTCTCTACTCTTTATCTCTTCACTCCCTCTCTCTCTCCCTTCCTCCCTCTCTCACCTCTCTCTCTTCTAGTTTTTGGAAGATCTCACAAATTTCAAACTTAGTCAAATTTCAATAATCAAGAGATCAAATTTTAGTAATCAGAAAATTGTATTATTTCTCTCTCTATCTCACTCATTTTTATCCCTTACACTCTAGACCTCTCTCTCACTATCTCTATCCCTTTTTCTGACTCTCTCTCTCCCTTGATCTCAAGAAATCTCTTTCTCTGTCTCTCTCTCCTTTTCCCTCTAATTCTCTCTACCTCACTTATCTCTCCCTCTCTCCCACCTTCCCTCTCTACTTGTCTCTATCTCCCTCCCCCCTCTCTCTCTCTCTCTACCTACCTACCTCTCCCTCCATCACGCCCTACCACTCTCTCTATTTCTCTCTAGCTAACCTCTCTCTCACCTCCCTCTCTCTCCCTCCATACTTCTCTCTCCCTCTCTTCTTCCCTATCTACTCTTTATCTCCCATCTCTCTTTACCTACCTCTACATCCATCAAACCTTACCTCTCTCTACACCTCTCTCCCTCCCTCCCTCATTCCCTCTCTACTTCTCTCTATCTTACCTCTCTCTACCTCTCCTTCCATCTCTACTTATTTGTTTATCTCCTCTCTTCCTCTCTCTACCTACCTCTCCTTCAAACACTCTTTATTTCTCTCTATCTCACCTCTCTCTCCCTCACTACATCTCTCTCCCTCTCTCCCTCCCTCTCTACATATATATCCCCTCTCCCTCTCTACCTAGCTCTCCATCCATCACAACCTACCACTCTCTCTCCATTACTCTCTATCTAACCTCCCACTCTCTCCATCCATACCTCTCCTTCTCCTTCCCTCTCTACTCTCTACCTCCCTAATCCTTCTCTACCTACTTCTCCATCCATCACTCCCTAAAATTCTCTCTACACCTCTCTATATTGCTTCTCTCCCTCCCTCCCTCATTCCATCTCTACTCTCTCTCTACCTCTCCTTCCCTCTCTAATTATCTTTATCTCACCTGTCCCTCTCTCTCTCACTAGATGTCTCCCTCCCCACCTTTTCCCCTATCTACTCTCTATCTCTCCTCTCCCTCCATCTACCTCTCTCTCTCACTCTCTCCTCTTTATCTCACCATTCTCTCTTTCCCTCTTTGTAACTCTCCACTTCTCTATATGTCACCATTCTCTCTCTACATATCTTTATGTCACCTATCCCTCTTTACCTCTCCCTTCCTCCCCTCTCTCACCCACCCTCCCTCCTTCCCTCTATCTCTATCTCTCTCTACTTCTCTCTATCTCACCTATCCCTCTCTAGCTGCATATCCCTCCATCACTCCCTACCACACTCTCTCTATTTCTCTCTATCTCACCTCTCTCACCTCCCTCTCTCCCCCTCCATACCTCTCCCTCTACTTCCCTCTCTACTCTCTATCTCCCTAATACCTCTCTACCTACCTCTCCATCCATCACTCCCCACCACTCTCTATACCTCTCTATATCGATTCTCT
>CM021101.1:840468568-840569816 GCA_007115665.2 Sequoiadendron giganteum | reverse complement strand
GATGGAGGGAGAGGTAGGTAGGTAGAGAGAGAGAGGGGGGGGGAGGGAGATAGAGATAAGTAGAGAGGGAAGGTGGGAGAGAGGGAGAGAGGTAGAGAGAATTAGAGGGAAAAGGAGAGAGAGACAGAGAAAGAGATTTCTTGAGATCAAGGGAGAGAGAGAGTCAGAAAAAGGGATAGAGATAGCGAAAGAGAGGTCTAGAGTGTAAGGGATAAAAATGAGTGAGATAGAGAGAGAAATAATATAATTTTCTGATAATTGAAATTTGACCTCCTGATTATTGAAATTTGACTAAGTTTGAAATTTGTGAGATCTTCCAAAAATTAGAAGAGAGAGAGGGGGGAGAGGGAGTGGAGAGATAAAGAGTAGAGAGAAGGAGAGAGTGAGAGAGAAAGATGATAGAACTTGTTGACTACTAAAATATGACCTCATGATTACTGAAATTTGACATGCCGATTACTGAAATTTGACTAAGTTTGAAATTTTAAAGATCTTCCAAAAACTAGAATTTGCATTATAACTCCTAGAGATCTGAAACCACTCTCAAACATCCTGGAAGTATATACATGAAATATAACTTAAAGTATAATAAAGTAAATGTCCATATATAAATGTCAACTTATACTTTTCCTGGAAGTATATACATGAAATATAACTTAAAGTATAAGAAAGTAAATGTCAACTTAAATATTTATTTCATGTATATAGTTTCCTTGAAAGATAACAAGAGGAAAGAGATAAGAACAAGAGAAGCAAAAAAATTCAATGTAGACCAAAACGTGAGCACGTTATAACGCGCTCGCGTTTTGTCAATGCATTCACAAAATGCAAAAAATGCATTCACAAAACACGTCAAAACTAAGATATAACGCGCTCGCGTTATATCTTGCTTTGGGAATTCTCGAGCCATAGGCTTGGTATTTGCCTTGGAATACCAACCCAAAGGCTTGGAGGGCATTCCCAATGACCAGAGATGTGTTTTTAAAAAATCTTCCATATTTCACATAATCGAGTTCGTGCTCACCGTCAGGATTGCACGTGGTTCAATATCAAAAAAATCAAGCACATGGGTAATGTTGGGTTCTCTCTTAGCTATCCAACGATATAATTTTTTTCACTTTCTAAAAAAATTAAGCCTTTCATCCATAATTTATTTTATTTGTATGTCTTTTTTTTGCCAAAAAGCAGTGTTTGGTAATTTTTTCATTATAAATTAACCGTTAATCAATTTTTCAAATAAATTATTTTTTTAGAAACTAGACTCCATTCTACAATTTAAAAAAATAAAATAAAAATAAATTCAATTAGTTTCCAAAATTTGTAGGGGTAGCATGGCCAAAATTCTATTTTTTAGGAAATGTCCACTTCGAAAATTAGTAAAAAATTAAATATTCATCAAAAAATTATCAGAAAAATCGTGCATCAACTACATACTGCTAGCTAACTTCTGACAGTTGTGATTTTAAAAATACTAAAAAAAAATTCACCGTACGAGGGTCGTACAAGAGTTGTTATGTTATGTTTTTCTGACAAAAACAACACCAATTTGTGTACATCCCTCATTTGAACCCCTTAAACTCAACCATTTTCAAAATAAATTAGTAGTTTAGAAAGTAGACTCAGAGAACTTCAATCCTTTTTTTTGTTCCATCTCAAAATTTTGAGTGTAAGTATCCTCAATTTCACGTCCAAGGTCAGTATTATTTCTGAAAAAAGTTGTCCACTTAAGTCCCCTTTTTGGGAACCATCTTGGTGCACTTACCCATAACTAGCATGATATGAGGATAAAAGTGTGGTTTATACATGGATAAGACACAAATAGACTCCTAGAAAACCTCATATACCTTGCAACATGCCTAAACTCTAGCAATAACTATAATGTGGGACCATGATTGCAAATACTCCCTCAACATGTCATTTTTATCTTCGATCACCATGTTGCAACATGGGTCTATATCTTCCTGGTGCATCCTTGTTTCGTTGGGCTTCATTCAATGCCATTTACCTAAAACACTAATACTTCTCCATGCTACGTGGGTAAAGCGAAATTGAAAAGTATTCTCTTGTTAGTGACCAAAAAGATAGCCAAATATTTTTATTTTCCCATTTTTCTTAACCTTTTCACTTGCAAGCCTTCACATTGTCATTTTTTACCTTTGCTTTTTAAAACAATTTAAAAATATAGCATCTTCAAAAAATGGCTCTAAAACTAAAGTGTTAACATCTTTGGTGACCTCTAATGGTATTTTTCTTTCTACAACTCAAAGAACCAACTGCCTTATCCAATCTATTGGGCATAGAGTCAGAAAATAACTTTGAAAATATTTTGAAAGCAGACCTTATACACTATTTTAAAACTCCACAATTAGTGTTTGACACCTACCAACTCACTCAAACTACCTAAGAAATCTCAAAACACGACTGAAGAATAACTAACCAAATGTGCAATGTATCACTTGGAGGAATGGAAAGACACCTATAACCTATGTGCAACAACACTTATTGAATCAAAGACACTAGACTAATATGTACAATCATACATTTGCTCCTCAAAAACAAAGTTTGAGGTATATCCCATTAATTGGGATAGGAAAAAATTCACCTTCCATATTGGACAACTAGAAAGCATTGTGTTGTTTGATACTTGTGATTATGAATGGACCACTCTACATGGTATCAAACTTGGTATGTTTCATAGGCCTACTCTTTAACTCATCCCACTTGTGTAAAAAGTCACCTTCTTTAAATTTTATGGGTATTGCCCCTTTATCAAAGGTCTTCGTCATCTGCATTTGGTGCATTTCTAGGTGTTGCATTGCTTGCTTCCCAGTTTATTCCAACTCCATCAACTCAACAAGCCTCACTTCCATGGGTCCTTTTAATGATCTTGATCAAATTCTTGTTAGTGGACTTAGCGTGCCCATTGCCTTGTGGATAGTAGTTAGATGAAATACTCAAATCAATATCATATTTAATAAGCCCAATCAATTACTCTTATTCCTACTAAAGACACTGAAAAATGTCCCGAGCCAACAAGCAACATTTTCTCACTAATTTGAGTCTTTTCTATATAATTCAATAATTTTAATTATTTAATTATTTCATAATGTCATATTCTTCTATTAATTAAATAATTTTGAATTATTTAATTAATTCATTTTATCTCTATTCCCCTCTTGATTAATTTAAATAAATGTCAATTTATTTAAATTACATCACTAATCATCTTTTTCCTCTATAATTAAATAAATTCTTGTTTTTTAAATTATACATTTTCATTTTCCCTCCTTTCTTCTATAATTAAATAATTATTTAATTATTCATTATCTTTTTCCTCTATAATTCAATAAAGTCTTATATATTTAATTACTTATCATTTTCTTCCATCTCTAATTAAATAATTATTTTTAATTATTTAATTATTTACCATTTCCCTCTATCTATTATTAACTAATTATTTTAATTATGTAATATTCCATTTCCCACTTGTCTTCTATAATTAAATAATCTATATAATTATTCAATTTATTCTTATATAAGCCCTATCTCTTATTCTAATTTCTTGGATTGTTGTCCCTTATTCCCATCCTTATCTCTTTTCTTCTCAATTAATCTCATTCGTTGATCATGATACTTCATCATTCAATCCTCACCTTTCATTTGAATTGTGATTTCTATAAAAGCAATTTATCAATTCCATTTCAAGGTTAACCACAATCTTCAATATTTTTCTATCATTCATCTTGAGATCTTGCTACTACACATCAAGCTTAACAAATACATTACATACTATAAATATGAGAGAAAACAAAGAAAAATGAAGAAGAGCAATGGAGGAAAATCAACTATGAAATAGGAATTGAAGTATTATTGCTTTATTATTTAGATTTCTATTGTCATTTGTGCTTCATTGTTAGATTAGGGTCATTATGGCTTGAATTTAGGTAGTTTTGTGGTTGTTATCGATGATTCATGCTTTATTCTAAATTTTCCATAGTCTTACACCTACAGAAGCCAAAGTATTATTTGATATGATTGAATCAGGCACACCAAACCTTGTAACCAAGTCCTCATAAAAGTTTAGGACTGCACTTTCATTTGTCTATTTTAGTGCTATAGCTTTTGTATATTTGGTGAAACAGTTTGTAGCTATTAACACATATTTGTGTTTAGAACTAGATGGTGGATTAATGAATCCAATGAAGTCAATACCCCTCTTCAAGAAATGTTGATCTACTAATATTGGATGCAAGGGTAATGCTGCTAACTTTTGTTTGCCTACAAAAATAACACATTTGTCGCACTTTATTACCCATGCATGTGCATACTTGAAGAGAGAAGGACAATAATTACCATCCCTCATGACTTTCAAGGATGTTGTCCTTGGTGCAAAATGACCACCAACTGGTCCATTATGAAACTCATGCAATATTCTGTCAACTTGATCAGATTCTACACATCTCAAAAGGACACCATTATAATCTTTTCTAAATAAAGCATCTTTCAAAAGGACATAAGGGATTTATTGAAGTCTGAAAGACCTTTTTTTGGCATTGTTTAGCTCTTTGGGATACTCACCCATTTGAAGATAATGTAACATTTCATGTGTCCAACTAGTATTTATAGATGGTGTAGAAGTTTGTGACTCATTATTGGTCATGAGGATAGCTTCTTCTTGAGTTTATTTATCATTTCCTAACCCAACAACTAGGTGTTCACACAGTCCTTTACCTCTTACCAACTTTGTGACCTTGATTTACACATCATATTCCATTACTTTGGTGATCTTCCTAGCCCTCTTGTCACTTAAATCTTTACTCAACAAGAATTATTTAACACTTGGGTGAGCAACCATCAATTGAATCTTGTTATTAGAAACCTAATGGTGAAACTTCTTAAGACTTCTAATCATAAAAAGTACATTTTTCTCAACAAAATTGTACTTTACTCGTAACCTTCTAGGCCTTGACTAAAAAAATGCTATTGGTTGCTCCAAACCATCATCATTTTTTTGTATCAACATAGCAGAGATGGTATCTATGCTACCAAAGTCATAAATAATGAAACCTTTAGAAAAGTTAGGATTTACCAATGTAGGTGATGCTACTATGGCTTATTTAATGGCCTCAAAACTGTCCTTTATTTCTCTTGATAAACTGAAACTCATATTTTTCTTCAACATAGTAGTTAGAGCCTTGAAAAGATTTGCTACATCAGGTATAAACCTCCTTACAAAATTGATACTTTCAAGGAAGCTTTGCAATCTGTTTTTATAACTAGGCAAAGGCAAAGCAAGAATAACACTTACTCTTTTAGGATCAATGGTAACTCCATGTTTTGAAACCACATGTCCAAGGAGTTTACCTTCATGGACAACAAAGATGCACTTTTTGGGGTTAAGGGATATGTCATACTCCCTACACCTATCAAACACTTTCCTCAAATGAAAAAGGTGTTCATCAACATCCTTGGAAAAAATAATAATATCATCAAGATAAATAAGCACCATTTTGTTAATTAACCCTTGGAAATCCATGTCCATTGCTCTTTGAAAATTTGCACCGACATTAGACAAACCAAAAGGAATTTTGTTGTATGACATTTTTCCCCACTTGGTGGTTAAGGTTGTATTATACTAGTTTTCTTAGTTCAATAACACTTGGTTATACCCCAAATAATCGTCAAGTAAGGAAAACCTCTTTGAACCTGCAACAACTTGCAAAATGTGTTCCATAGAGGGCAACAAGTAATGGTCTTTGGGTGAGGCCCTAAGTCCCTAAATTCAACACAAAGTCTTATTTCCCCACTCCTCTTACTAATAGGAACAAGGTTGGAAACCCATGAGGTGTATTTGATTGGTAAAATGATATTACCCTCAATCATCTTATTCAATTCTCTTTTCATAAGTAGTTCAAGCTTGGGGTTTAAATGCCTTTGCTTTTTCCTTATTGGTTTTACATTTGGTTCAAGCTCAATGGTATGTTGGGAAATTTTGGGGTCAAATCCTTTTAAATCAAAATATTCCCAAGAAAAAATGGCATGAAACTCTTGACACAACAAAACAAAAGCTTCTTTATCGTCTTTAGAACCAATCTTCAAAAGCTTACATTTTAAGAATTCCACTTCTTCATAGTGATCTTGCTTGAGATGCATGTTGGTTTCTCCCTTTTTTAGTTGATCATTAAAACTGAAAATGAACTCCAAAGTGACCAAACCCTTTGATAACTTGTTTATTCTCAGTTATATGATCTGATCACCATACTAATGTTGTAACTTCTCTTGGTTCCTAGTCGAAAACTCAGCTTCTTCAAGAAAAGAAAAAGCACCTATTCATCATTCTCAAAGACTCTCCAATGGAAATTATTATCAAGAACAGATGGCCTTACTACCACCTTAACATTCTATTGCACCCTATCCTTTTTAATCTCATTTGGAACATCAAATTGGGCACCTATGGTAGCCAACCTATCAACATGTTTATTATGATTTCTAGGTATGGAAAACAAATTAAAAGCATCAAATTCTCTTATAATATCACTTGAGAAAATTAGTTTTAGTCACATGAAAAACCCTTACCTAGTTTACAATTAATTCACTATCACCAAATACTTGTAGGAAGCTTATTTGTCTTTTCCTTGTCCACTCCAAGCCCTATATAAGAGCTTCATATTCAGCTGTGTTGTTAGTACAATTAAAAGATAAAAAATTTAGTAATTTTCACCTTTTGGGGATACATGCATAGAATCTCCACCAGCTCCATGCTTACTTCTTGAAACATCAAACAATATCTTCCAAACCTTATTTTGTTGATGTTCATGTTGTTGTTGTCCATCCTCCTTTTGAAGGTTAGGAATGATGGGATCTTGTTCATGGATCATATAAACACCTAGGCATACTTCTACCAGATTCTTGTTTAGGTCAACTTTAATGTTTTTAGTTGTCCATTCATCCAATAGAATGTTTGGAATGCTCTCATTTTGGGTGCTTAGCTCTTGGGCAATAGTATGTTGAAAATAATAAAACTAGTATAGTTGGCACTACCAACACAAGGTACATATGGTTCTATGTGATTATTTGTTATGGGTTCATATTTGATGGTCACTTTGGTTCCATATCTTGTTATAAATAGTATACGTGACCAATTTAAAGATATATAGCCACCTATTTTAGAAGTGAAATCTCTTGAAAGACATAGAGAAAAGTAAGATGGCAGGTCAATCACATAGATATATTATGGAATGAAAAATTTAGTACATGCATGCAAGTTAAGACTCAAATTCTTAATAATCTATACAGTATTGATAGATGTCCCATCAAGTTGAACTACCCCTTTTGCAAGAGATTGGTATTCCAAACCCAATCTATATGCAATCTATTTGGGCATAACAAAGCTACTAGACCCTGAATCAAGCATACAATTATTTTTATAAAACAAGGTGTAGAAATCTTGCAATATAAACTTTAATCGATAGTAATTGCAAATCTAAATCCAAAGATTAACCTTTAATATGAATATGATCGCATAATCAAAACACGAAAAGAAAACCATAACACATGAGACCAGATTTATGCGGAGGAACCCCTAAGGGAAAAAACTCCACCATAGAAAGAGAGAGGCAAGTATATTACTAATCCAAGAGAGATTACAATAGCAATACACTTCTCTAAATAACAGTAGAATTCGGCAACAACTTGGTACCTACAAAACTGAATGAATAACTATAGCTCAAGGCCCCAATTTATAGAAACTTGTGGGGATGAATACCACATGGTATCACCAAAAAACATGCAGTAAAACCACATAGAAAAACTCAAACCTACCTCCTTACGAACCACCAAATCCACCCAAAATAGAAACTTACAAATTCTCTTACAAATGTCATAATCATGCATGGCGCCTAGGGAAGCAATCTACCATAAATACAATCATAAATAATATCATAGTCACCATAGAATCTTATGACAATTGTCATTGTGTCATAGATAATCTTACAACTTATGATGGATGTCATAACTCTCCAAAAATAGGAGATTCCAAATGGGACGCCTAGCTATTTTTTCCTTTTCTCAGAAGATAAACGGTAACTGTAACTTCATATTTACATGAGTTCTCTCACCATAGTTGGTTAAACAGTTTCACCTCTTATGGGTAATTTACAAAAGAAATTAGGAAAACAATTAATTAAAGGATTTACAAGATTGATGTCACCTAAATCCTAACATTCTCCCACTTGACATCAAAAATAGTAAATTACACCCATAGAGATACACCAGCAGGAATTTAAGTAAAATGAGCAAGGCCCATGGCCTTTTTGCACCAAGAAAACTTATTTGTGGTTATTGGCTTTGTGAGAGAATCTACAACATTATCCAAAGTGTCAACTTTTTCAATCAGGACCTATCCATTCTCAATTATTTCTTGCACAAAGTGATATTGAACATCAACATTCTTAGTACGAGCATGATACATAAGATTCTTAGTCAAACATATGGCACTTTGACTGTCACATTCGATCCTCACTATCTTGCAATCCAAACCATTACCACTGCCAAGTCTCTGTAACCAAACAACCTCCTTAGAATCATGAGTAGCAGTCATATATTTTGCTTCAACGGTGGATAATGCAATTGTAGGTTGTCTTTTACTCATCCAACTCACTGCACCTCCAAACAAGGTGAACACATAGCCATTAGTGGACCTTTGACTATCCAAGTCACCTGCCCAATCTACATCAACAAAACCCAGTATGTTCAATGAATTATCCACATTATCAGTACCATGATAAACCAAACAATAATCAGAAGTAGCTCGCAAGTACCTAAACACCCTTTTAACAAAAGTCCAATTCTCTTTACCAGGGTTAGACATAAACCTTCTTAGAACTCCCACTGCTTGGGCTATATCTGGTCTAGTACAAACCATTGCATACATTAAACTACCAACGACACTAGCATAAGGAACATTATACATCTCTTCAATATCATGATCATAATTAGGACACATGTGTAAACTCAACTTAGTACCAACCGAAAATGGAATATTTACTAGTTTACAGTCCTACATTTTAAACCTCTATAAAATAGTATCAACATACTTACTCTGACTTAGCCAAATATTTCTATGTACTTGATCTCTAGTGATCTCCATCCCAAGAATATATCTAGAAGCCCCCAAATCTTTCATATTAAATGTGCCAGAAAGCTAAGTCTTAAGTTTTCTAGTCATCGCATTTTTATTACCCATAAACAACATTTCATCAACATACAAGACAATAATTAGTATATGATCATCAATAACCTTAATATAAACACAATGATCCTCCTCACTTCTAACAAAACCCAATTTCAATTAAAATGCATCAAAATTCTGTTACCACATCATGGGTGACTGTTTCAAACCATACAATGACCATTTTAACCTACAAACCAAGTGTTATTTTCCTTTCACAACAAAACTATGAGGTTGTCACATATAAATTTCTTCCTCAAGATCCCCATGCAAGAAAGCAATTTTAACATCCATTTTCTTTATTTCAAAATCATAAGAAGCAACAATAGATAATAGGAATATAATAGAAGTTAGCTTAGTAATAGGAGAGAATATTTCACCAAAATCAACTCCCCCTATTTGGGAGTAGCCCTTGGCTACCAATCTGGCCTTGTACCATTGTAACTGGTCGTTTGTACCAAACTTCTTATATTCCCACTTGCATCCAATGAGATTTCTTCCTTTGGGAAAACTAACAAGATCTCATGTATCACAACTACCCAAAGCCATCATCTCATACATTTCCTGCATCTAAGACTCACTTTCTTCAGAAGAGAGAGCCTCCCTATAAGATCTAGGTTCATCGTCAATACTTAATAAAGAAAATTTAAAACAAAAATCTAGTGGGGGGTTCTGTTGTCTTGTGGACCTTCTCTAAGGTGGAGTAAGTGGTTCTTCCTCATGTTCTTCATTATGATCAACTTCCTCTGTTATAATAGATTCTTCAAAACTTTCACTTGAACTCTCTTCTTCTTCTCCATCTTCTAGTCCATCTCTTTGTTCTTCCACATGTGCATCTTGCTGCTTAGTTTCAAAGTGCATTTTCTTTGTCTTTACCTTTGGTTGTTCTTCTGAGTTAGCTCTAAATTCTCTTAAAATCACATCTCTAGAAAATATCATTTTATGGGTTAGAGAATTCCAAAGCTTATAACCTTTTACATTCTCACCATATCCTACAAAGATGCATTTTTGAGCTTTTGGATCCAATTTAGATCACTTCTCTTGAGGCATGTGAACAAAAGCCTCACAACCAAAGACCCTTAAATGTGAAACTGAAGATTTTTACCCAACCACATTTCATAAGGTGTTTTATCAATAAGAGCTTTATAAGGACCTCTATTTATTAAGTAACAAGTAGTACCAATAGCTTTTTCCCAAAATCATTTATCTAGCTTAACACTACTTAACATGCTCCTAGCTCTTTCCATTAACGTATGGTTCATTATTTATGTTACCACATTTTGTTGATGAGTATAAGGTGTAGTATTTTTCCTAAAAATTTATGCATGCTTACAAAATTCATCAAATTCCCTAGAACAATATTCACCCCCATTGTCAGATCTCAACACCCTTATCTTATAATATTTTTTCTTAACTAAGGCTTTAAATTCCTTAAACTTAGTGAAAACTTCAGATTTTGAATGCATAAAATAAATCCAAGTATATCTTAAGAAATCATCAATGAAGGAAACATAATATCAATATCTACTCAAAGAATCAACATCTACTGGACCACATACATCTGAATGAATAAATTCTAAAAGTCCCTTAGCCTTATTAACTCCTTTAGGAAATTATGACCTATTTTGTTTACCAAACACACAATGTTCACAAAAATTACTCTTGCCAACAGAATAATCAGAAATACCATCTACTAGTCTCTTATCTAGTATGGTCTTAAGACCTTTTTCACCAATGTGACCCAATCTATGGTGCCAATACATACATGCATTTTCAGTCCTTGTTACAAAAGCTAAATTAAAAAGAGTGGAAGCATGTAGCTTAAATAAAGTCCCTGTCTGAGATCCCTTAGCAATCACCAAACTCCCTTTTACCAACTTGCAACCGGACTTATCAAATGTCACATGCATTCCAAAATCATTCAACTTGGATACTGAAAGTAAATTTCTTGCAAGTCTTGAAATATGTAAAATATTACCAAGCTCGTTTTAACCCTCCCATCACTGAAACACAACTTTACCTTTCCCTTACCAACAACCTTCTTTGTGTTGTTATCACCAAGGAAAAAATCCCCTCCATCATATTAATATGTAGAAAGCAACTCCTTGTGAGGAGTCATATGGAAGGAGGCACTTGAATCAATAAGGTAAGAATCATTACTAATAGAGTTACAAAAATAAACAAAGCATCAGAATCACCATCATCAGAGGACTTATCTGTGGAGGTTTCGGTGCTTTTCTTCTTGTTTGTACTCTCCTTCACATTCCCTCTCTTACCACAATTCCAACACTTTACTTTGCTCTTCTCAGAGGTTTTAGAGAATCCTTTAGACTTGTCTCTCTTCTTGTCATCTTTAGGTCCTCCTTTTTCTTTGGACCTTCCTCACACATGCAAGGCATCTTGGGAGCCCGCATTCATGGACTTTATCCCCATCTCTTTTGAAAGAAGTATAGCAATGAGAATATCCATATTACAAAAATAAACAAAGCATCATAATCACCATCATCAGAGGACTTATCTGTGGAGGTTTCGGTGCTTTTCTTCTTGTTTGTACTCTCCTTCACATTCCCTCTCTTACCACAATTCCAACACTTTACTTTTCTCTTCTCAAAGGTTTTAGAGAATCCTTTAGACTTGTCTCTCTTCTTGTCATCTTTAGGTCCTCCTTTTTCTTTGGACCTTCCTCACACATGCAAGGCATCTTGGGAGCCCGCATTCATGGACTTTATCCCCATCTCTTTTGAAAGAAGTATAGCAATGAGAATATCCATATTTGGTTTTGTACCACCGCCACTTATGGCAACAAATAGATTTTCCCAAGATTCGAGTAAAGAAAAAAGCATCAAAATAAATTTATCTTCTTCTTCTAATTTATCATCTACAAATACAATCTGACTTATAATCATATTAAAAGAATTTAAATGTTCTACAATAAAATATATATCACCTATCCTCTTCCAAAAATTATATGTGATAGATTATTCTGAAACATTCGAGAGAACGAAATTTGCAAGACACAACCGAATGGTTCCTCATTCCTTCTTGTCCATTTTGTTCCAATCTTCATCAGACACTTTTTCTGGTTTCTTTTCATTTAAAACTGCCAACCACTGATCTCTCTCTTCAAGGAGATCCTCCATCTTCAACTTCCAAATCTCGTAACCAATTCCATTGAAATTCTCAATATCTTGACAAGAGGTAGAAGCCGTGGTTTACAATATTTCACAAATCTACAAAAATCCCACAAAGCAAAAGCTCCCACTATAACAAAAAACCTTCAACACTCCAAGAGAAAAGTGTCCTTTTCTCAACAAAACTGTTAGCTTTGATACCAAATGTTGTAAAAAAATATGAAGAAATATTTTGATATTAACTTTAATCAATAGTATTTGCAAATCTGAATCCAAACATTAACCCTTAATATGAATGTGATTGCAGAATCAAAACAAGAAAAGAAAACCATAACAAATGAGACTAGATTTACGTGGAGAAATCCCTAAGGGAAAAAACTCCACCATATAAAGAGAGAGGCAAGTATATTAATAATCCAAGATAGATTACAAAATCAATACACTTCTATGAATAACTCAGTAGAATCCGATAGCAACCTATTACCTGCAAAACTTAATGAATAACTCTAGCTCAAGGCCCCAATTTATGGAAATGTGTGGGGATAAATACCACCATGGTATCACCAAACAACATGCAAAAAAAAACACATTGAAAAAACAAAGCCTACCTCCTTGCCAACCACCAAAAATAGCAACTTACAAATGCTCTTACAGCTGTCATAAGGCATCTCTCCTGCATGAGCACCTAGGGGATGAATTTGTCATAAATACAATCATAAATGGTGTCATAGTCATCATAGAATCTTATGACAATTTTCATAGTGTCATAGATACTCTTAGAACTTATGATGGATTTCATAAATCTCCAAAAATAGGAGATTCCAAATGGGACGCCTAGCTATTTGTCCTTTCCACAGATGACAAACAGTAACTGTAACTTCCTCTTTAATGAGTTCTTTCACCACTGTTGGTTAAATAGTTTCACCTCTTATGGGTAATTTACAAGACATTAGGAAAACAATTAATTAAAGGATTTAAAATGTTGATGTCACCTAAATCCTTAAAATTATGAACAAGGTTATCTCCTATGATCAAGGACACATAAAAATATGGTGGCAATATTTCTTTGTTTGGATGTCCACTGTTGTTTTGGGGTGTGTTGGTAAGTACAACCTTATCTTGGTTACGTGGATGTTCATTTGGCATACTCAGATTTGATAGGGTAGCTTGCAACAAATCATTTTGTCTTAGGATAGACAAAGAGTCCCACATAGATATACTAACATTAGATCTCTTCATGTGTTCAAGTATGTTAAAAGGGGCAATGTTTACCTTTGGATGAGACTTTGTAACAATATTATCTCCTTGTAAATGTGTTGTTTGGGATTGATTTCCAAACTATTTTTTGGCGGTCCCTTGTTGGTTTCTTTGCAGGACTCGTGTTACATGTGATGTAGATGGGCCAACAACCTCTTGGTTCCCTTTAGGAGCTTGATGACACTCCTTATTTGTTGGTTGTCCCATCTCAACAACCCTCTTTTCCATCTTGTGTTGGATAATATAGAGGAATGGTCATGTTTAACCCCACAATACACCTCTCCTTGCCAATTTAGAAGTGTAGTGTCACTTTGGGGAGTTTCTTGTTGTTGTGTGGGTGTTTCATTGGGTGCATGTGGTTGCTAGCTAGATACATATTGCACCATCAAGGATTGGTTAATCACCCCATTTGAACAAGTAGACTAGTTATGGGGTTGGTTGCAATGGAAACACCATTCATAATCTTGAGCAAGGTTGTTTTGGATAGGTACTAGCTCTCTAGATGTGCTTGCCACATTTGGGTTGTATGCTTGAAAGGGTCTTTGGTTAAGGTATTACCTTTGGCCTTGATTATTTACATGGTAAGGAAGCCTATTTTCTTGATTTGGTTGGCGATGTGCTTGATTTGGGGGTTGGTAAGGTCTTGAAATTGTTGCTTTTTAAGG
Organism: Sequoiadendron giganteum; assembly: GCA_007115665.2. NCBI lineage: Eukaryota > Viridiplantae > Streptophyta > Pinopsida > Cupressales > Cupressaceae > Sequoiadendron > Sequoiadendron giganteum. Next base: position 840,555,534 of record CM021101.1, on the reverse strand, counting down.
TTTACCAACTCATTACCAAATGTTTGAAGAAGACCCTTTATCTCTTGCAGCTCAAGAGATTGGGTTGGGATAGCTTTTTCTTGAGTAGGAGTAGTTGGTAGAGGGGCTATCTATGGCATTCACATAGGTATTGTTGGCTACACTTCGGTAAAAATAAGCATTGGAGGCCTTGGAGCATTATTTCCAACTTGGACGAGGCTATTTTCAGCCCTTATAGCTATCTCACATGCATTAGGGAGTGTGTTTGCACCCATAGATTGAATAATTATAGCTATATCACTATTAAAACACCTCAAAAATATATAGAAAATCATGTTGAGCTAAGGGTCTTACCAGCTATGGGATTCTATCCCAAGTACTTTGGAAACAAAAGTAGAAGTCTGTCATGTGCTCATGAGGAGCCCTCTTGATAATGGTCAACTGCTCTACCAAAGAAAAGTAGTCTGATTTATCTTCAAATTGCTTACAAATATGGTCTCCAAGTTGATCCCAAGTTTTTATCGAGTTAACTCTTAACCATCTGAACCATTGTGGAGTTTTTCCTTTCAAAGATGCTACTATTAATCTAACCGCAACATTCTCTTTTGTGATATGATATATTGCACAAAGTGTAGCCACATATTTTATATGCTCATCAGGTGTAGTATGATATTCTCCAGTGTAAAATGGGACACTTTTCAAGTCTTCCATGGGAATTTCATCATGATGTTGCAAGTTGAGTGGATTGCCTTGATTGAAAAGAACAAAACCATGATTCATAGGTGCAGCCATAGGAACCAAAGGTGATTGATTTATTAGAGTGTGAAAAGATACCCTTCCTGAGGATCGTGTAAAATGGACTCTTCAAATGTAAAATTTGAGCTCCTTTGTAATGTTCTCCCTTTTCTCCTAGGTGGAGAAAGTTGCAAATATTCGAAAGGAACTAAACTTCCTTGAGTTTTTACTCTTCTCATATGTTTTTTATGCACTTTTCTTTGAAACTAGATGTTAGAGTCGTCGGATATGCTCAAGATACTTCAAATTTTTTATAATATTTTGGTAAACATATCAAAACCAACAAGCATAGGTCTATGTTTTTATTTTTTATAGTTCAAACTATCCCACCAGGCATGCCAAAAATTGTTGTCACTTAGAAGTGCACCCTTGCTAAGTTGCAAAACTCAACCTACTAGTGAAACATGGGAACTTTTCCACGTTGTGGGTCACCTATAGTGGAAAATAACCTCCAAAGAGAGTTGGATCCCTTTGTTTTATGACCTAAACTAAACTACCTACTTTTGTTGTTGGGAAAAGAGTGAGGGAAAAAGTATAAAATGAACTTGAAATAACTAATAAGGTGACGCACCAAAATGAAATGACCTATGTTTGATGTTCTTTAACACAAAATCTTCAATAAAACTCTATTTTTATTATACAAATCTTGATTTTATACTTTATGTTGAGTGTTTTGCAAGGACACTTGTAACTCATTGTTTAGAAGGAAAAATTTAAGCTTTCACAACTCAAACAGATGTGTACATGTTTTACACAACTTACAATTTGCATGAAGGTATGATTTTTTGCATATGGTTATTTTTTGTAGTTTTTGATTCAAAAGAGATTGTCTAGTTTTTTATTCAAAAGAGATTGTCATATTTGATTTGTCACTTGGATTTGCTCCATGAATATGAATATCACTTCAAAAATTTCATTCATTAGTCTTTATCTTTGACATTTATCACCTTTTGGATCTCCCCTTTTGGTCATACTACCATGTCATCACAACTTAAGTTTGACAATCACCTTGGTAATGTTTGATCTTTCAAGAAGAATGTCATTTTTAGCATTGTATCCCTCTTAGTTCTTTTCTTATCTTAGACTAAGAGAATAATATTCATAGTGTGAAATATTAACAAGATCTTTGTATTTTTATGAGACTATGTAATAAATCATGACTAAGTTATTCATACCTTTGATCCTTTTAATTTGTGTTCCTTAGACTAAACCCTGCAACCTCTACCCCACTTAAACCTCTGACTTTCTTTTGGTTCAATCTTCTTGAAGCAGAGAGATCATGGTTATGTCTTTTATTCTTCACACTATGTTTTAATATTCTTGGTATTTCATTTACTCTTGATAGTGGGCTAGCAATCAACTCATTACCACTCATATTAACCCATTGTCATCTCTTACTAGATAGTGAATGATGAATCCATTGTGCATTTTTCAGGACAATACTAACATGTGTTGATTGTGTGAAACAAACCTTGAGGTTCACTATGTATCCCTCTGACCATTTGATTTACCATTATCTTTATCTGGAGAACACTGTCTTCTTTCTTTAGAAATTGATAAGTAAAATCTTATAATGTTTGTGGAAAAAAACACTAATGGTCATTGTTTAGAAGCTCTTATGACTTGCCTATCTTAGAAAAACTATCATGTTTCCTTGTTACCCTTGAGGTCAGTCACACATTATTTTATTCACTATCATGATTCTCCACCTATCATTGTAATTGCATTTATGATTTGATATAAAGGTCATCATTTTCATATAAACTCATTGATTGAATTTTCCCTTATCACATAAGGTACAAGGCCGCTATCCTTTGTGTGCCTTGGATTGAAACTGCCCTCTTTCTTTTATAATATTTTGATATGCTCTCTCGTAACCCTAAAAATATCATGGCTTTATATTTTACACCATTTTCTTGATTATAATTAGATATTGTCTACTTCCTTTTGGTCTGTGGCTCATGGAAAGGGAGAAAAATACATGGTCACATTACCTATGGGACTCTCATCTCCTAACAAGGGCTTATGATAGAGACATAATAAAATGTTACTTGTTTGTATTTTATTTTTTGACAGAGAAATACTTTCACGGGAAGACAAGCAAGCTTTCCTCCAAAATACTTCAACAATATCTAAAACCCTAACAACATAAAGCATACCTAGCATGCTATGAGGATAAAGGTGTGATTTGCACATGGGTGAGAGGCACATACAAACTCCTGAAAAACCTCATATATCTTGCAACATGTCTAAAATCTAGTAACAACTCTGTAATGTGGGACCATGATTGCAAAGACTCCTTCAACGCGCCATTTGTATCTTTGATCACCATGCTAAAATGTGATTTTGTATCTTCCTAGTGCATCCTTGTTTCCCTAGGCTTCCTTCAATGCCATTTACCTGAAACCTTAATTCTTCTCCATTCTATGTGGATAAATTAAAACTAAAAACTATCCTCTTCTTAACACCCAAAAAGATGGTCAAATATTTTTATTTTCCCATTTGCTTAACCTTTTCCCTTGCAAGCCTTCATGTTGTCATTTTTTAACCTTTTCTTTTTAAAATGCTTAAAAAATTGAACATCTTCAATAAAATGGCTCTAAAACTAAAGTGTCAATAGGTACACAAAATAATTGATGAGTATTTGCAAAGTCATGGCACGCGATATTAGGATATGAAGACATACTTTGATGACCATCATATTGCCTCTCCCAATATTGCATATAAATATGAAGCAAAATAGAATAACCTAATGTGTTTCCTTAAAAATGATATGTTGGAGGCTCTTATAATATTCAACTCTCAAAAATCCCATATACAAATTTATGATATGGTTATTGGATGAAAAGAATAAAGAGAATCCTTGATCTATATTTGCAATATTTTAACATGAGATATGATTACATTGTCGACCAATATCCCACTTCTCCCAACATATCATGTGAATATGGCCTTGAGTAGTGCAAGGAAAACCTTGAGTCGATGAAAACTTAAAGTACCACTTTTCAACATATTAGTGATCTCTTGATGAGTGTGAAGGATGAATTCCCTTGTGATGATTATGATGATAAGGGTGCTCAAACACAAATAAATTGCATGCTTATTGAGAGAAACAAAAGAAAAAAATCAAGCTATTGAAAGTTAAATTTGTTGCACTAAAACATGCACAAGTCCTCTCAATAAGTAAAGAGAAAAAAATCCTTATGAGGAAAAGTATATCCAATTGTATGAAGATGAAAATAGTCAGTATGATGCATCAAAATATGACTCCATGGGGGAAGAAACTAATTGTGCTGATTATGATACAACTAAGTCATTTTCAACATGGTCATAATTCACACACAAATAAGTATGAATTTCTAGATCATAATCTTTGACATCCAAAAGAAATCATGCAACTATCCCAATAGTCTAATCCACTCGATGAAGCCATAATGAACCATATAGATGCAACAATGGTGCAAGTCCAAATTGCAATTCCTTGAATTATTTTTATTTGAAGACCCTTTTTATTGCAAGATAACATTGTGACACCATGTGTCTCCAAATTCCAAATCATGTTTGTCAACTACTACAACATGGTCTCATAAATCTGTAAAGTTGTTTTCATTTAATTATTCAATCATTGATTATGTGTGTGTTCTAAGTGGGTGGAATAAAGTTCCCTATTGCTTATTCTATGTGTTGATATCTCATTGCATCATATATCCTCTTCACAATATAGATTTATGTATGGACCCCACCATCAGCTATGTGATGTACAGTAACCATTGAAGAAGACTTTTCCAAGAAGAAGATTACACATTGGAGTATATGTGTTGATTTCCCATTATATGAAAAAAATTGTCCACATCACATTTTTCTAAGGCTATTTATTTAAACTAAAAAGACAATATATTGGCACATGTCCTTAGTGGATAATTAAATGTGATGACAACATATGATATTAGGTTGATGTGGAATTTTTAAATTGGAATAGATAGTGTCTATGTGTACATTTTTCTAAAAAGGGCATTGGATTCTTTGAGGTTTGGATAGATGGTATGTTGAACACCCAGAATATTGAGAGGGGGGGTGAATCAATATTCTTTTAAACCACTTAAACATTTAAACATTCAATCCTCATAGCATAATCAATTTGCAGTAATAAATGAAAGCATGAAGACAACCAACAATATCACATAACACATTAACACTAGATTTTTACATGGAAAACCCAAAATAGGAAAAATTATGGTGAGGATTAGCTCACAATATATTATAACCAGTTATAGTATATTACAAAATTTCTCATTGTAGGTTGACTCACTGTCCAAGTGGACTCACTGCACACCAAAAGAAGAATAGATAGAAGAGATTGTGGCACACAACCAAATTTGAACTTTTACAATTGCATCTAACATATGCATGAATTATAGTTCCATTGAAGCTCAAAATATAGAATTTACACACTTCATAATGGTCTAACTTAATACTCTTCTCTACCCTACATTCACTCCACTTTTGCACAATTTGCATCCACTTACACTTATCACATGTCACCACACAAAATATTGAGAAAGATCATTCATATATATATCTACTTCATCTACAATATCAATTAGGTTAGCCTAATTAGATGTAATATGCAAAATGTAACTTGTCAGCTCAAGATCTATATATACACACTTCACACCAAGATTCAAAACTCATAACAATTCAAAATAGGTCGGTATGGACCTAAAATAGCACCTGCATAATGGATCAATACATATTCAACCTCTACAGCACACAAAACTCATTAGTTCAGCTCCAATAATGACCTAATAACAAAGTCCGCCAATTGTACACCCACATTCGAACACGCAGATCTCCAAATTGTAAGCCATATGGAGTATACACACTACTGAAACTTGTCAACCTTCCCATAAAACCACAAAGCTAGATTATAATCCACAGAGAAGTGTGGATCCATCAAAACATATGCACTAAACTAGAAAACACATATTATTGTCAAGTCAATGCATTGTCGCTCATAACTTCAACACCAAGAGCCAAAAAAATATGAAATTATACATTTAGACTCTTCTAACATCCAACGTGATTATATTAGAAGCGTAGAGAAATAACTTATACAACGGACCAATGTAGACCCAAAAATCAGATGTTTGTACACAGAGTTACCTGTATTGACTCAGTCAAATTTCATATCAACCACCTTCACCGGATCAAACCTTCTTGCAAAATCGACTTTCATAATCCTCAAACATACTCAAGCCATACAAACTGATCTCTGCACAATGATATTCATACCAAAATACAATGTTGACATCAATGACAACACTGCAATGCATAACTTGTACTCATCCCACATGCTCATGTTTCCAACAAATGCATCAATGACAAACTCCTTATTCTTCCAAGAATCCCCCCCTCTGTCATTGATGACAAAATGCCTTTAATTATTTCAAAAATTATTCTCCCCCTTTGACATCAAGGGAAAAGGGTGCATACAATAGCATTCTTACATACCGGATCTCCCCCTGACAAATATATTCATATATAAAAAACTAAAAACTAAACTGACTCCCCCTAAGAATGCCATTTACCACAATTGAACCAAAAACTTGTACCGGAAAACACTTTACACCATCTGCATATGCACATAGAATTCTGAAACAATAAATTGAAATGTATAAAAGTAAAGAAAAATATTGTCAACCAGAAGAAGACGTTGACCCTTGTAGCTTCCCAAGGTGAGATTTCCAATCTTGTTTTCCTTCTTACCAAATCCTCTTGGCAATGCCAAGCATTCTACATTGGTTTTCCAATTCCATCAATAGTTCTTCACCTTCTTTTGGAGTGTTGGGTACTAGATTAAGCTTTGACACCTTATCAACACTCAATAGGGCACTGGAGACAGATATGAACTTTGAGTTCACCAGATCCTTGAGGTTTCCAAACGGCAAAATGATCTTCTCTTTTTGTGCTTGCAATTGGAAGAACAGCTCATGTAGAATCTCTATTGATTCCCTTGTGCTTCCATCCAGGTCATGTTCTAGATCATAGGCACCAGAAGCTTTATTAATTTGGCACTCAATTGAGTCCATTTCATCCTTTATGCTCTTTGTGGCATCGGGCCAGTTCATACAAAATTGAAACAAGGCTTTGGTCTCTGCCACACAAGCTTGCACACCCTTGTGACTCTCTTAAAAAAAATTGTGTGCATAAGCACACTTCACCATTATCTCCATCAATTTCTTATCACTTATCCTTTTCTCTATTTCATTCTCTATCTTTCCTTTTAATTTGGTAGCATATTCTTTAAGGGAATCAATCAAAAATTTCAAGCTTTCCATATCAGAAAGTGAATTGTCAATGGTTGCACCGAGTATGGCTTCCTGTAGAGTCTTCATAGCCTCATATATCAATTCTCCACTCTTTTGATGAGTCTCAATTATTTATTTTCGGGCAGGTGCGTAGAAGACATCTCCAATTGAAGCTTGTTGAGTGGCAAGATCTTGTCCAAGTCCACCTCCCCCTATTGCATAGGTAATTTTAGCAGGTAGGCAGACACAACAGGCTGGAACTACAATTACATACTTAGTAGATTCTTTAAAGAATATTTGGAGGTGTCAGAAGATTCACCAATTGCCTTCAAGCTCTCCTCTACAGTCTTCTCTTTCAATTCCTTATCCTTGTCACTAGTGCTAACTGGTGTCTCCATTTCTATCTTTCCTTTTGTATCACTGGAGGCATCTTCACTCTTTTTCTCATTATCCTTTTCTATATCATCTTTACTAGTAGATGGTTCTATGTTATCCAGAGGGATGATTCTCTCCATTTGTTCTTGAGTTTTTTTCTACCTTTTCCTTAGATACCTTAGGAGGTGTAAGTAACCTCCTTTGTAGCATCTTCTCTGGTAGTTGCTTCTCCTTCAGCATCTTTCTCAACTTCTACATTTTATTATGCAGTCTCTTCAACATCCGAAGGAACATGATCTTGTGCATTCCCTTCTTATGTTTCATGTTCATGTTGAGCATCATCAAGTAGTACATCTTCTTCAACATTCTCATCTGAAGCAGGGGTCTCCACATTCATTTCTTCTTTTTTCTTTGGGGTCATCCCCAATCTTTGTGATAAGTCTACAAACTTTTCTACACTCTTTCCAGAGCCTCTTGAGATTGTTTTGATCCCTGCTCATGAGGGTTGTCACCCTTTGCTTCATTTTGAATTCCTTATTGAATAATATAGCCAATGTGGATTTATTTTCCTTGGAAAGAGGAGCACTAATCTTTTCCAATGCATAGGCTTTCAATTTAGCCTCTTCCTCTATGGCCCACAATTTTGCAAGTATTTTTTTTCTATATTCTGCATATCCACTTCAAGAACAATAATATATTTTACAATAGCTTCAAAAATGGTAGCCTTTTCCACCTCATCTCCCTCAATTTATATTGTTGTATTTTCCTCTAACATTTTATTTTGTACAATCCCATTAAATAGGGCATCGAGTTTCATAGGACTGTGAGACCTTACCAAATATTTCTTTTTCTTCTTCTTCTTTTCTTCTGGTGTATTTTTATCCTTTCCAAACTCTGCTTTCTTTTGTCTCATCTCCATTCTGAATCCATCCTTATCCTTTTTGACCTCGACCTCACTATTTGTATCAACAATATCAAACTTTTTCTTCTCTGTATTGGCTTCACCTTGTGAAGCTTCAACTTTCCTCTTGCGGACCAACTGTGGTCCTTCTTCTTCTTCCTCTTCATCTTCAATGTTAACACCCAAATATTGTTCCTTGGTAGCCTTTATCTTCACCCTCCTTCTCATAGGGCTAGATTGTTGTGTTGTTGAAGCAGCCTTTCCCTTCTCAGGCCTCTTTTTGTTGCTTTACCAAAGAGGTCTTCTCCTTCACCAAACTTTCAAGTCCTTTTCTCTTTTATCCTATAGTAGGCTTAGTCCCGGAGGACTTCTGAGCAACCGAAGGAGTGGTAGTTGTTCTACCAGATCTTCTTACACTTGATAAACCTCCCAGTGCACCAAACTTAGCCTTAGCTACCTCAACTTGTTTTGATGTGAGGCCCATTACTTCTGCAAATGTAGTCATTTTCTCCACTATCTTCTTTATTTGTGATTTCCTTTGGTCCAAGTGGACTTCCATGGAATTATCTTCATAAGTTTCATACCTCCCTTTAGAGGTGTCTCTTGGCTTGCTCAACATGTAATCTGCAGACCCTACAATATCTTGCTTAGTAATTTCATATCCCATTTTTGGTATCCACACTATTACGTGCTCTACAACCTGTATTATGCATTCATCTTTTGCCACCAAGAATGTAATGTCATTCTTGTACTTCTCCACCATCTTCCAAGGAATCCTCTCCCTTTCTTGCATCCTCTTTTGAAACACTACAAATAATTCCACAAGGGCATCATCTTGTGCCTTAGCATCTCCAAGACCTCTCAAAAAGTTTTTGATCTGGTGTGCAATAGGTCTTCCTTTTAACCACACAAAACTCTTTGTTTCGGGGAGTTCTTTCAAGAAATAAAATAACAAACATATGACTAGTGTGTCATATTTAAAAGGATACCTTGAATAATTTGTCTTTTATGAATTCTCCATTAGCTACTATCTCAAAATATCGCACGTCATAGTCAGCTCCTTTATCCACCATTTCATAGGAAATATTGATGGTGGTGGCCAAAAAAGAGTTCTCTTTGTTTGAAAAATATATTTTGTATCCAATCATCATTGTGACATACTTTGCTACATGGTTTCTAATGTTCTTTATTGTCAATTCCGTCTTTTCATATGTCTCACGTATAATTTCCATCACAACCTCATTCTTTATTGACTTAAGCATCGAAACTGGTTTGGTTGAGCATAACCTTGTAACTTCCCTAATCACTTCCTTTTTGATCATCCTGGGCATATCCATCCACAAAAAACTTTTCATGAATGTGACAATGCAATATTCACCCAAGCATTATTGTGGAAAAAATTGGGAAACCCTTGCAAAACATTGAGCTTCTTCGCAACCAAATTTTGATATTTCAGATTCAATGCAAAGTCATCACCAGTGAGCTCATTTTCCCACACATCACCAAGCTTCGAATGATTATACTCCTCTAATTTTCCATGTATGTATATTCTTGTGTCTGTTACACTAGATGGTTGAGTGCAATTCAACTAGGGTGAAATCCTATTTCCTAATTTTTGTCCAAAAAATCATGAAAATCCAGTTTATCGTTTGAGAGAAATATTCACCAGTCCGAGGCCAAGTTCAGATGCAAAATGGAAACATTTCAATCATCTGAACAACTACAAAGAAAGGTACCAAGTTGGAAAGTTCAGAGATTTCCTTCAACCCAGAGGTTGATTTCAATGAGTTTGCAGCAGTTAGAGACAACAATCAGCTTCATTCAAGCTAAGTGATTGGTTTTTTTCTTAAATCAATCAAGGATGGATTTAGAATTGGATTTTATTTATAAAGGCATCTCTAGGCCTTTCTTTAAAAAAAGAAGCTTTGGCTCTCTTTTCATGCCTATAGCAGAAAATATTGTTCTTGTAACTCATTTATGAGATTCATTGTAATAGTCCTTTTGATTCAATAAAATAATGGTAGCAGTTCCTTCTCATTTTACCTTTGTCTCATTTTTCACATGAATTGGTAGATGTTTAGTTGTGATCTGAGTTTACAGTCCTTCTTTTGTCCCTTTTCAAGCAATGTTTTGGCAAAGGATGCATGTTTAAGTGCAAGTTATATGTTGTGTCAATTGCAACAGATTGTAGTTGTGAAACGCATTTTTCCTTCATGCAATGAGTTGAAACCAACACCTTCATATGAAATATTTATGTGCTTCATAGTTTAATTTGAGTTGTGAACAAGTCAAGACTTTTTATTCATATTGTGATTTGGTTGCAGCAGTTAAACATTAATATTTTGGTGAATCACCTCCTAGGAATTATTTTTCAGTTTCAAGCAATCTCTCTATCCCTTTTCCTTAGAGTTTTATGTAGTTTAGGTGATCCATCAAAGTGAACTAGTCCTCTTTAGAGATTCATCCTCGCTATAAGCCACCCACATCTTGAGAATGTTTCCATGTTACACAGGATAGTTGAGTCTAACTCAACTAGGGTGCAATCCTTGTTGATAACAATGTCCTCAATATGAAGGACATCATAATGAACTCTCAAGAAAGCACCTTCTAGATCGACTTTCATGGACTTATTAGGATGTTTCTTGAATTTAGGTCAAGGTCTCTCAATGACCTCAATAATCCTTGGAGTTGACATTGAAAATTCTTTCAAAAGGCTTTCTAAAAAATTAGGGTAAGTGAAAAAAATGTAAATACCTTCTACTTTGCTTTCTAGCTAGGGTTTTGTGCGCTCCGTAACTCAATTACTTTGATCACTCCAATTCGCTTCTTAACTGCTCTACTCTTCTCAAATTCTCATTGCAAATGAATTTGATCAAGTGAATTCACTTATAGTTCCCTTTCAAAATTGACCTAATTTCGCATTGAATACTTCAGTCAATAAAGTTGGCAAACCCTAACTATGTGCACAATAAACTTCAAATTCTCTACAAGTTTGCGCATCAAGATTTTCTCTACGAGGATCTTCTCCAATAGATCAAATGCATTGATCTACACCACATATCCTCATGTTGAAGTATCAGCACCATTTCTTTGGCGAGGGAAGAAATATTTCTATTAAAGCTCCCCCTGAGCTAAAGCGTTCTTCTTAGTTTTTAAAGGAAACATCTGCACCGAATGTTGGTACAGACTCATCCTTAACCTCTTGTCTCTTCCTTCATTTTCCAAATCTTTTCCATCTCTTTCATCTTTATTGGATTAGCCTTTTTCACTGGATCATTCTTCTTTACCGGATTATCCTTCTTCATATTTTTTCTATAGAACTTAGAAATGTGTCTAGGTCTATTGCAATTATAGCATATGGAATTCCTTTGACCAATCTTACTTTCATTCATTCTAGATCTGCATTGATTAGCTTTATGCCCAAATCCATTGCATGTATAACAATAGCCATTGAAAGATTGAACCATTTTACAATTTTTATAGGCATTCATCATTTAAATTTTGCATTCATTAGCTCTATGACCAAATATTTTGCATGTAAAGCATTAACCGAGAAAAGATGGAACATTCTAATTCATTTTTCTTCTACATTCCATATCCTTATGTCCAAATTTATTGCAAAAATAATAGAAACCATTAAAATATGGGTACCTTTGTGCATTTGGTTATCTAACCAGTGGTTTTCTAGCTTCATTCCTTTGATTTTGGATCTGCTTGCCATTGTCCTTCTTGTCTTCAATCTTCTTTTCAGGCTATTTTGTAGTTTGATCTATCTTTGAGCTTTCTCCTATCTCAAACCCTAATCCACCTTTGTCTTTAGACCCTTTCTAATTTTCAATCATTTCATCAAGATTTGTAGAACTCATCTTGAATTTTTCTTCATGACTCACTTTTTCAAGATCTGATCTCATATTCATAACTTCTTATTCAATCTTTGTGCATTCTTTAGATTTTCTTTTCACCACTGCATTCAAACAATCTTCAACTCTTTTCTTTTCTTCAACTTGCACTTTTAGACTGGTAATTTTTCATTTTCTTGCTTCAATTTCTCATGGACCTCCGTATGCCTCTGAATTTCTTGATTTTCTCTCTCAATTTTTTGATGCATTCATCTGCTTCTTTGACATTTTCTTTCAGATCTTTGTTTTCACCTTCAGTTCTTTCCAAATATTTAAGAGCAACTTTGAGTTCTCCATTCGTATCAAATATGAAATCTTCTTCTATAGATCCAACAATTGGAATCTATTCCAGAGGAATAGGTAGCCTTCTAATAGCCATGTGTTCAACCTCCAATATCTTCCCCAAGCAGTTAAGCTCCTTCCAAGGAACCAAGCTCTAATACCAATCATTGAACACCCAAAATACTAAGGGGGGTGAATCAGTATTCTTTTAAACCACTTAAACATGTAAACATTCAATCCTCATAGAATAATCAATTTATAGTAATGAATGAAAGCATGAAGACAACCAACATCACATAACACATGAACATCATATTTTTGTGTGGAAAACACAAAATGGGAAAAACCATGGTGAGGATTAGCTCACAATGTATTATAATCGGTTATAGTATATTACAAGAGTACTCACTGTAGGTGGACTCACTATCCACTGAAAGAAGAATATATAGAAGAGATTATGGCACACAGCCAAATTTGAACTGTTATAATTGCATCTAACATATGCATGAATTGCAGTTCCATTGAAGCTCAAAATACAGACTTTACACACTTCATACTGATTTGACTTAATACTCTGCTCTACCCAGCACTCACTCTACTTTCACATAATTCGCATTCACTTACACTTATCACATGTCACCACACACAAAATACTAAAAATTATCCTTCATATATATATATATATCTTCTTCATCTACAATATCAATTAGGTCAGCCTAATTAGATGTAATATACAAAATATAACTTGTTGGCTCAAGATCTATACATACACGCTTCGCACCAAGATTAAAAACTCATAAAAATTCAAAATAGGCCAGCATGGACCCAAAATAGCACACACATAATGGATCAATACATATTCAACCTCTGCAACACACAAAACTCATTAGGTCAACACCAGTGATGACCTAATAACAAAGTTTTCCAATTGTACACCCACATTCGGACATGCGGACCTCCAAACTCTAAGTCATCTAGAGTATAGACACTACTAACACCTGTCAACCTTCCCACATAACCAAAAATCCAAATTCCAATGCACAAAGAAGTGTGGATCCATCAAAACATATGCACTAAATTGGAAAACACCTATTACTGTCAAGCCAATACACTGTCACTCATAACTTTAACACCAAGAGCAAAAACAATATGAAATTATAGATTTAGACTCTTCTAACATCCAAGATAATTATATTAGAAGTGTAGAGCAAGAACTTATACATCGGACCAATGTAGACCCAAAATCCGAATGTTTGTACACAAAGTTACCTATATTGACACTTAGTCAATTTTCAAATCAACCACCTTCACCGGATCAAACCTTCTTGTAAAAATGCCTTTCATAATCATCCTCAAACATAGTCAAGCCATCCAAACTAATTTGCACAATGGTCTTCATACTGGAATACAATGTTGACATCAATGAAAACACTGCAATGCATAACTGTATAACTTGTACTTATCCCACATGCTCATGTTGCCAACAAATGCATCAATGACAAAATCCTTATTCTTCCAACATGGTAGCCTCCTATTGCATCACATTAGGTATTTGAATTACAAATTTTAAAGGGCCCTAGTTTCATGTGTGTGATGTATGTTAAACTATTGAAAGCTTGAAATAATAGGTTGAGGTATATGATAGATGACAACACTTGATTACATTGCATGGGATCCTCACATCAAAAAAATTGTGTGTTCTACTTTAGACTATGTGATGCATGATAAAAATAAATGGGTAGTGGATTAACTCCCATGGTGGCTTAGCTATCAAAAAAAGTGGAAAAATAGAATGGTTTTATTGGGCCACATGTCAGTCCTTTCACCAAGTGTGTTACATATACAAGAATAATCGTAAGTGACAATACAAGTTTCTATTTTATGCTCATAAATTTTTTGTTAGTATTTGTAATGTGTGACAACCATTGATCTCATCCTCTAAGAAAATCAATGGATAAAATTAAAACTAGGATTGAACCCCATTAGCACTTGTGTCATCAACCCTAAGTTGGTATGCTACACTAAATGCAAAAGGTCATGGAATGAGCATGCCATTACATTTGAGTTTCCAACACAATTCAAAACCAAATATAGGTAAGAAAAGGATATTTGAAAACTATAATAAGAAAGGATATCCTATAGACTCCATTACATGTGTTCCTATTCAAGTGAATTATCCCAAGCACTAAATTACAACCAAAAAATGATTAATTCATCAAAAATATTGAGATCCTCTATATATATCCTAGGGTTTGTATGATTCTACTCATGAGGAAACTATAATTTAAAAACTACCACCCAATTCATACTCAATTTGGTCTTCTACAAATTTACAATGAGTTGGTCAACTTCCAAGCTTGATAAATCCAAAAGAATCTTGGACCAAGATTTAATGTTAGTTTTGAGGGTTTGAAAAAAGAGATAAACATTTGTAAGGCAAGGAAAATTTCTTAGATAGGTTGCAATAAAGTTCCAAGTTAATAAAGGATTCCATTATTCTAGTAAGTGATTGGGATTTGTTTGAATATTGTTACATCAAAGCCAATAGGCCTACCCCAGTATCAAATATTTAGAGGTCTAATTTGGACACATTGGTAGTCCCAATATCTTTGTCAATGTTGATTTAATGTTTTCCTTATGTGATAAGTATGGCCCTATCTCAAGGCAAGTAAAAGGAAAAGGTGGTGATGTAATTTTTACCCTCAATAAGGAGTTAATTAAAAAGGTCTTTAACCTTAAACCCATGGCCAATTTTAAGATCAATTTTGATTATTTGTGTAATAAGTGCAAGAGATAACTCTTGTTTCTCTTGCTCATTATCCAACCATTCAATATACTTGATTATAGGAATTCAAAAATCCTTAGAGATTAATGAAGGTAGGTTGGGGCACCAAAAAAATCTATCTTAATTTATTTAGCTCAACTCATCGATTGTCACTTACAATAGAAGATAAATGTAACCTACAACTCCTTCAAGAATAACCTCACTAGATACACACAATATTGACCAAATTCACATGAATAATGAAGTAATGCATCTGAGAGCTACTAAAGGTAGTAGTGATAAAATAACAAAAACAAGTTGGATTCCTTCAATCCTCCAATCATGGAAATCTTTAGGATGAAGTTTATAATCCCATTGAATCCTTATCTCCATCCTCTAAAGTACCAAGATAATTGAAAATATATTAGGGAGGACACTTAAGTGCAACATATTATCAAAAAAGGCTCATTCAACCCTTCTTTGATGGGATAACACAAGGGAGATAACTTTCTACTAGCATCATGTTATAAAACATTGCAAGGATAGAAAGAAAAGCACTAGCTATGGCTACCTACTCTAAAATATAATTTCATGGTTGTAAAGGTGATACAAAATACTTGAAAATTGAAAAGAGGTAGTAAACTAGGAAAGAGAGCAATGATGGACCCAAATTTAGTAAATAAAGTTTGAGGCTCTTCCTAGATCTTCTCATTCCATAGTTGTATAGACATAAGATAACTTGATACTTGAAAAGAAATGTAGTGCACATATGCAACACATAGAGCTTCTATAAATAGAATTCCCATAGGAAACGACACTTCAAAGTTGGATTGAAAAGAGATAAATTCTCTCATGCAACATAATTGGATACCTCACACCAAAGTTTTGATCATTCTCCAATCGGTATTCCTTAGGGAACAGGAGATGAAATGCCACTTCCATTTTCCATTATAAAATTATAGTTTTCTTGTAATGGACATGTTCACATGCTCCATAATATGTGGGAGGAAAATTAAGACTCAGGAGAAAAGACAACTCACTAAGTAATATTCCTTTGCATACTTTTTTGTCCATTCCTCAAACTCTTTGTTTGATGGCCACACAATTGTTAATATTATCTTGATTTTGTTTATGTTTATTGTGTACCTAATATCCAATTATTCTACCCCGTTGATAAAACTATCCATCTCACTTTATCGGAAAATGAAATTGTCTACTTGGTAATTGACCAACACAGTTAATTTTATCATTTTGCACAATAGGATAAACACATAGGAATAAGGTTTTTAAAATCACCTTTCTAGATGTCAATTTATTTTGATTGATCATTAGTATCCATCACATCTAAAGATTCAAATTTTAGAAACCCATTAAACAACTCAACTTTCTTTTTTAGCAATAATTGTAACTTGGACATGAAAGCAAAGACTTCGTTAAAAAGGCGGGTTGCCTCAAATATAGTGACACTTTTTTCTAGGCTACCTAGATTATATTTTAGATTCTTACTGATAATCTTCAACACAATCATTCTTGGTATCCACTTCATATTCAACTCTACCAACTATAGATTTACCTCATTTATATATTGGTTGTCACTTCTCATGTTCAAGTGGCATTCCTAGAAGGCATTGGCCATTCTAGTCAATTTCACAATCCTTGCCTAAAGGATTCCCCTAATAAGTTTTTACTATCTTTCTTGGCCTTGAGGACCAAGTGTTTCACTTCACCTTACAAGTTTTCAATTTTCTCCTACAATACTTGTTGATCATTTGAAGTATCTAATCTAGAATTTCCTTTACATGAGGTGGGTTTACTATGAAGTTGGCCTTCTCCTCTTTCAACACTTGGTTTAGTTTACTCACATCCTAGAGGAGAGCATCATGATTTCTTGTATCTTCTTTATTACAACTTCATTAAATTGGATTGTGTGAATGCACAATATTATAGCCTTAGGAGAAGGAGTATATATCATTCTCTTAAACAATAGGGTTTCAATTAACCCTTGGGAAGCCTCTTGAATGATTATATTTTCATTCTCAAGGGTAATTGTCCACAAAGCCAAGGTGTTCTCCTCAATATTTTTTTAACTTGAATAAAACTTCTTTTCTTTCTCAAGGTCCTCAAAAACATCACCTCCTTTACCATTCCTTCTCATGGTGTCAAAGGCCAAAATGGAGGATAAATCCTAGCTAAGAAGCAATAAGTATTCACTATCTCTTGCTAGTCTTGTTCTAGAGTGATCTAATCAATGCTTACATCCAAGATTAAATTACTCCCTTCATATATCCAAACCCAGAGCCCTTGCATAATCATGCCTTCTTTGAATATTATTCTAGGAAAATATCTTTAATCTTAGGAAAAAAGTCTTGAACTCATCAACCCTAATGAATTGCTCATCATCCATGAAGGTCTCATGTGATTTTGTCTTGACATCTTACACTGACCCTTCACCTTTTAGCTCACACAGCATCAAGGATAGTAGCCTAAATATTTCATGTATCCTCTAGATATTGAATGGATTTAATAATCTCTACATCAATTGTATTGGCCTCCTCAAGACCTATTTAAATTCCTTGTGGGTCTTGAGGAAATTGAGAACCCTCCATTTTTTTTTCTTTTGGTTGCAATCCAAAAGATTCCTCAATAAATATATCATTTCCTTTTGTTTGGGATGGCTCCACACTTTACCCTTGTTGAATGGTCTCTACTATGCTTAGTTGAGGAACTACACTCATAGAAGTTGATACAAAAGAAACAAGGAGTTGGCTTAGTGAAATTTCACAAAAGGTAGTCTAGTATTTCAACAAGGCCCTTATCTTATGAAGAGGATCCTTGATTTCTATAATAAATATTTGGAATTTATGAGATTTATCCTCTATAAGTTTCCTCTCACACTCTTAGTTCTAAACCATTTGGTTCTTTCTCTCTTCTCATCAATGTCCTTACAAATTTTGATGAGGTCTTCCAATTTATCAAGTTGGCATTTACATCTAGCAAGACCCACTTCTTGCCTCATCTTGTTGATAAATCCCTCAAGGTCATGCCCCCTTTGAGTGGAAAATTATAAACCCGCTTGATAGATGATATATGTGGCACCCTCTCATACCCTTTTGGACCTAGGATTGTGAAATCCCCAATCTTGGCATGGGATGAGAGGATGCTCTTTCATTTGTGCAGCTTGAAATTCACATAACTTTCTACACTCATTTGCCACGTGGACTCTAAATAGGCAATTATAGTTGGCACTACAAATGGAAATGATTGTGACATCTCCGAGGATTCAAATGCATGGATAACTATGTATTCAGCATGCAAGAACTAGTCTCCCCAATTATGTGACCCTTCAATAATTGATTGGTAACCTATAGTTATGAGAAATTCCTAAAAATTGGTGGGGATTCTAGGACTTTTAAAACCCACTTGATATAATACAAAAACCACAAAGAAATATTAAAATATACAAAAATAAGCTCTAGGGTTGTATTTATCTAAGTGTGGGATCCATAAATATACATTCCTAAAAGCTCCTTTCTCATTTATATTTGCATATGGAAATACCACCAAATTTGAATTATAAGAATCAACATAGATGTAAAGATAAATATGGCATAGTAATAATAATAGGGAACTATTTAAATTCCTCAAGAAGGATTGAGATCAAATGCTTGATTAGTCTGGTGCTATCTCTGTTTTTGTTTATTTTATGTTTTAAAACTTTGAACTTTGTTGTTGCTATGTTGTCATAGTGTTGTTTCTGGCTTGTGGCCAACATGATCCTTTTTTTTGTGCAATTTTTTGAGTTGTTTTTTTGCCCTAGGGGCCTTTAGTGTAAAGGTTTCAACACCCTGATTTGTTTCTTATATAATAAAAAACATTAGTCAACCCTTCCCTCGAGTGTTTAGTCAAGGATGCAACATAATCATAGACTATATTTTGATACATACTCTAGATGTGTGGAAAAAATTAGTGCTCCTTTACACATGGTAGGCCCAACATCTATCTCCATAACTTGACACATACAATCATAGGTGTCTCTGAAATATAGAGCAAATGATATTACATCAAGTGGCTCCATTCCTATATCATGAATTGGTTTTGGCCCTTGTCCATGCCCTCTATACCTAAAATTTGGTAGTCACTTTTCCCTATAATTGTATTTGTTCTTGTCATATTTTATGGCTAGGGATTTTAAGTCCAGTAGGGTACGAGCTTCAAGGTTTAGTTAGAAGACTCAACATAAGAGATTCTCATAAACAAAGATTTTAGTATCATTAAAATTAGTCACATAAATATTGAGGGATACATTTTTTTAGTCCATTCTACAATGGCAAGGTCAACAAAGCAATTTGGCACAATGATCTTCCCTTAATCAAATCTCTGGGCATTACAAATAAGAATTTGGTCATTACTTTTATCATTAAATGCTTTGAATAGGGACCCTCCTCTACTATAGGTTATGTGGTCTCTATTATTTTCCCTACTATCCTCTAATAAAGTTATTAGTGTACCATGGATATTGGTTCACATGAAAGATTTTAGAGCCCACAAAAATATTTTAAATTGTTCCAAATCTTGTTTTCTTTTTGTAGACATGACTATGACTTTAGAGGACAAGGTTTTACTAGGGCTTATGTTTTAGAGGAAATCCTTACACCTATCAAAAGCTTCTCATAATCCACTCACCAACTTGGGTGTTCCATTGTGGCTCTATTATATCCATTCAAATGTCTTGTTATGTGTCATAACATGCACCATAAGTTTGTCAACAACTGCAACTCTCTCTTATAGCTCTCTTATGCATCATAAATGCTCTTATATTTTTAATGTGGGGGACCTAATATTTTAAGGCCATAACTTTTATCCAAGTAGTCAAATGAACCTTTTTTAATCAAAGGTCTTAGAGAGCTCCATGTCCTCATAACTAGTTGTATTTTAGCTTGCTCTAGTTAAGGCCCATTTTGACTTTTTGGAGGCCAAAATCAACTTCTATATCCTAGAAATTGTATTTGTTTATGTTGTATTAGCCCAAATTTCATAATTTATTGTCCTTAGCATTAGGATGCAAGATTGAGACACCTTTCCTAACACAAGTGAAACAACTTGGTGTGCTATTAAATGTTCATTATCACAACTGATAGTTCTTCAAGAAGTTAAATAGTTGGTAACTACCCTCATAGAGCCCTCTACCTTCACTACTATCGAAAGATCATTTGTCGATATCATGGTATAGGTACGATGCATCCAAGTAGTTTCTCACTAGGATACATACACTTCTTAAGACCAAATACGAGAATATTATACTTTCTTAAGTAACAAAAGTTGTGATGTTTTGAGAGAATATTGGATAGTAATTAGAGCAATCATTTACTTTGAATATATTTTGTGTAAAACCCAAAATATTTCTCAAGTACAAGCCATAGTTTAAGTTTTGGAGGATGATGTTGGCAAGTTATAGATCCAACATATGACAATATATTCAATTGAAATTTTGAAAGGACATTGGAAGCTAAGTTTTGTAGGATTACCCCCCCATAGAAAAAGATAGCTAGATGTCACTATAGGCCACCAAAAGCAAGTTGTAGTAGTATCAAATGCTTTGTGGTACCTCCTAATGGTAGAATGTGCATAAGGATGAGCTTAGGAACACTTCCTACACATAAATAGGTTGTAATAGTAAAATAGTGTACCACAAACGTAATAGGGTAAAATAGAAGAAAAAAAAGTATCACCCGAGTATGTGTTGTGTATATCTATACTTGTGGTATTATAGACTATGTAAGAATGATGATACAAGTAATGATATAAATGTTTTTCTTTGATGTGTGAATGAATGTATATTTTGGTGAAGAATGATATGAATGGTTGTTTTATGTTTTTCCTTTGTGTTGTATCATAATGAGGTTAGTTTCTCTTACATAAATAGTCCAAACTTTGGGTTTATGTTTATTGTCATCACTCAAGTTTTCAAACACTTACCATTGTGTGTGACATGTTGGAAAATTCCAAGATCAGAGAGCTCGAATTTTATAACCTTCCACAAGTGAAATGATGAACACAATAGTATGTTTATCAATATGATATGAAGAGTGTATAATACAATGATCAAGCCTTGAATATATAGGCAAGGATGAGGAGGTGAGAAGGTAGGAATGAAACTTTGACTACCCCTCCAAAGATGGAACACTTGTGTGCTCACTTGACAAGTGTGTGAGCAAGTGTCAATAGGTGTCTCAATTCATGAGGACACATGTATCAACCATATGAAGTGAGAAAAAAGCAAAAGAAACCTAAGTAAACTTAAGCTAGGTGTGAATAGGTCAATCCTAGAAAGGTGATTAGCTAACTAGGTATGATAGTGACTCTTTTTACACTAACACCCCCCTTAAGTGCAACTTAGGGAGTAATGTATGCACAATGATGAGTCCCAACTACGAGGCCATGTTAAGTATTATGAGTACAAATATCTCATAAGGTGGAGTAAAGGAGAAAAGCCTAGTGGGAAGTAAAAACCCGTCTCCAAAAGAGATCATCCTTCTGTGGATTGAGCATTGAGTGTGCAGGTCGCCTGGTGTGGAGGGCGTAGAGATCTAAAGTGTAAACTTCCACATGAAGGGAGAGCAATCTACGCAAGGAAGAGGCCTTATGGTTTTACACAAGAACAAGACAACCACTTATGCAGTAGCAAAGAGGATGCCTTGATATTGGAGGTCGCGACTGATTGTGTATCCAAACATTGATGGAGGATGTGCCTTGGTAAAAGTCTCACACTATGGAAGGGTGTCAGATCGTGTGTGGGTGTCATTATACAAAATCTACCACTAGTTTGTGGTTAACAAAGAGTAAGATTCCACTCATGGTAGTGGAAGCTTGAGACACCTTGCAAGAGAGAGAAGAAGCTTTGATAAGGCTTCAAACAAAGCAATGGAGATTCAAAACCGCAAACAGGTGATGTCGTTGAAGATTGTAGAAAGAGGCCAACTTGAAAAATAATTCTTGCAAACTTCGAAAAATGTAACAAACTAGGGCTTGAACTAGAATAACCACAAATCTCTATAAAATTTGAAAAAAGTAACAAACTAGGGTTTGAACTAGAATAACCACAAATCTCTACAAGAGGCTGAATATGTCAAAAATTGGCCAAAAAACTCTGCAAAAAAAATCACAAAACCTTGCAAACAGATCGATGAAGGCTACAAACTGCCTACAAAAAAGTCGAAAAAATACAATTTTCAAGCTCTGTAAAAAAAGATTGGATAGGCCAAAAATACATGCAATAGGTCAAAATGGTCAAAATGGCCAAAATTTCTTGCAAGATTGTAAAATTCAACCCAAAAAATGCAAATGGAAAGATTGGCAAAGGGTATTAGCCCTTTGCTAAAAAAAATCATTTTTTTACAACTTTTCGGTACAACATGCACAATGATCAAAAAAGTTAAAAATTTAAAAAATTACTAAAATTGACAAAATGAAAGGTTATTTTTCGTTTCCCCAACCTTCTAGATGCAATAGTGGTGTTTATTTGGCTCTATGACTCTCCATTGATAGGGCTATGTGCAAGAGTCACCTCGATGCAAGAAAGACCATGCTCTCATGTCTCTGATACTATGTTGGAGAATGCCAAGATAAATGAGCTCAAATTTGATAACCTTCCATAAGTGAAACAATGAACACAATAGTATGTCTATCAATATGATATGAAGAGTATAATACAATGATCAAGCATTACATATATAGGCAAGGACAAAGAGATGAGAAGATAAGAAGATAAGAATGAAACTCTGACCACCCCTCCAAAGATGGAACACTTGTGAGCTCACTTGACAAGTGTGTGAGCAAATGTCAATAGGTGTCTCAAGTGATGAGGACACATCTCAACAATATGAAGTGAGAAGAAAACAAAATAAACTTAAGCTAGTTGTGAATAAGTCAATCTTAAAAAGCTGATTAGCTAACTAGGTATGATAATGAGGTTAGTTTCTCTAACATAAATAGTCCAAACTTTGGGTTTGTGTTTATTGTCATCACTCAAGTTTTCAAACACTTACCATTGTGTGTGACCTAATGTTGGATGTCATAAACAATGTGGTGTATAGAAAGGAAATAATTGGGATGACAAATGCAAATGTAATGGAATACAAGTTATATCTAGGAAACCATTTGGCTAAACAATATTTTTGTCAATGGACAATTTTTAAGGCAAGGAGGGGGAACATTTTCAATCATTGCAACACTCCAACAAAGTGAAACTTTGACTAACAAATAACAAACACAAAGTCATTGACATCACTAGTATTTTTTCATCATTTGTATCTTTCACTTTTAAATTAAAAAATATATATGTAAAAATAGGAAGCAAAATATATCAGCAAATCTTAAACTTACATTAAGATACATTAACTAATCAAGGTTTGATCATTTTCAAATTAAGGCACGTTAACTAATAAAATAACTATTTTCCAAATCTTAAATTAGTGTTTGTGATCCTTAGTTTAACTAAGATTTTGTATTTCTAAATTGAAGTTTATTAGCTTTTAAGTTAAAGCTAGCTAAATTCTAAATTAAGGTCTTCAAAATTCTACATTAAGCTTATTAAGTATCTAACTTCATAACATACTTTCTATTTTCTAGTTTATTCAACTATTTTGAAAATTTAACAGTTAATGTTTTTGAGTTTTTTCTTGGTCAAGTCACTTACTTGAATACAATTGTGTTTAACCATTTTTAGTTTCTAACATTTGAGGTCACCTTCAAGACCTTTAATGTTTTGATGTATTTCTTGGTCAAGTCACATATTTGAGTATAATTGTGTCTAAACCTTTTTAAATTTCTAATATTTAAGACTCGCCTTCAAGATCCCCTCCAAGAATATTTGGATCAATGATTTTACAAATCTAAACCTAGATCTTAAACATAAAATTAATAAAATGTAAAACTTAATATCATCCAAATTATCACTTAATATGTATTTCATATATCAGAATTATATAATAAAAAAATTAACTATTGTTTTCATTTATATAAAAAATCTGAAATATAGAAGATGATAAAGAAGATAACAATCTTAAAACTTTAATATTATCTAAAATAACACTAATAGATTTCTAATATAATTTTTATGCATCAGAATTATATCAGAACTGTTTTAGAAGTATTATTATATACACAGAAGGCATGATAAGATAATCTGTTACATCGAGGCAAGGCCCACAATGTGACACTAATCAACTTAAAAAAAATAAAAATTTCAAACAAATGTACATTCTTGAAATTATTGATAAATGGATTTCACTTTCAGTTATTAAAATTTTTATCTGGAAGGTGGCAAAAAATAGATCGCAATATTTGGCATTAACTTCTATCGTTATCTTCGTCCTAATGCCTACATGAATAATTTAGACCTGCCGGCCTAACAAGATGTGACCCAAATTTTCACCATGAAAATCAGAAAACCACATGACAGATCAGTTGCCATTATTTACGATATCGACAAAGTAGTCAAACTTGAAAGTTGCACATCCTGCTAAAAGGGCAATCAATAAATTAGCAGTTAAAAAAACAAAAATAAATTTATACAACTAATCATCATAAACCAGGGATACTAGACAACGATCTTGTATGTCATATCTGCAATTTAAACAACTCGACTTTTCATATTTTACAGTCATTATATTTATGGTGATTTCAAAAGTATTTGGTCAAGGTAACTTGTATTACTTAAAACCAGATGTATTACTGGTATCTCAGTTTTTTGAAGGTTCTAAATATAGTCAATTCCAATCTTACAGCTTGCTTAGTGAATGCAAGCCAACTATATTTTTCAGTGCCGCCCAACTATTCTAGTCCTAGAAGGGCAGTCAATAAATAAGCAGTTAAACGTACAATAATGAATTCATACAACCAGTCATCATAAAACAGGGTTATTGTCAGACAACCACCTTGCATGTCATATTGGCAATTTTTACAACTCCACTTGCCATCTTTTTTTGGCTTATTAAGTAAGCCGGGTTGGGCACCTAGGAGCCACAAAATTTGGCATCAAAGCACCGGGATGTGAGACAGTTTGCCCACAACATCCTCCGTAAAATAAATTTATTGTCAAACCCAAAAATTATCAACTGAAAAAAAAATCATTTTATTAATCTTTCACTCTTCTTCCTTCTACAGCTACTATGGGCAGTCAAATTACCAAAATGTGGCTGAGGATCAAAATTCAGCTTCAAAAGTGAACTGCGATGAAGACCCTATTCCTCCCCAGTATCCAAGTCGACATCAAATGTGAAGCTCCAGTCAATACAACTTAAAAGGAACGAAATGGCTAAGACTGAACACATGTTCCAAATTCAAGCGCTGGAACTTATGCCACTGACTCTAGCAGAAAATTCTGAGCAGCAGTCAGTGGAAGTTGCAAATAATCCCACTATAGCTGGTCTATGTGTTCAAATCAGCATTTGCGCCACCTAATGTTTTCACTGTCTGAGCAGTTCTGTCACACAGCCTCTTCAGGAAAACCAACAAAAACCACCGCCTCCAATGCCTCAAGCAGCACCATCTTCCAGGCAATTACCTCCCTTTATTGTACATAAATTTGTAATTTTTAATTTTTAATCTCGAGGGAAAACACTTGGCCCATCATCAGGAGCCTCCTTTTAAGGATTTCAAATCCTTAGCGAGGAGATAAACAGCAGCTGAGGGAAAAGATGACTCCCAAACTATCACTGTCCTTCCCATATTTTTAAACATCTTTATACCCTTATTAGCTGCCCAATCAACAACAGCATCACCAGCCCTTTTGACTGGTGAAAAGAAATTGAATTGAACTTCTGAAGTTACGTCTTATGTTATCTATAATATTTTTCAGCACCCAAGACTTTCTTGTACCATTTAAGATCATATCAATAATAATCTTCGAATCCCCTTCAACTATTTACTTCTTCTAACCTCTCTCCATGGCCAATGAAATTCCCTTGCCCTGTGCCAAAGCTTCTGAACCATTGTTCAAATCAATCTCCAGATCTACAGCCATTATAAAAAGAGGTTGACCCCTGTCATTTCTAAACACACAACCACAGCCAACTTCACCTACGTTGCCTTTGGCTGCCCCATCAAAGTTCATCTTTAACTATCTTGCATCAGGAGGATGCCATACCGAAGAAGGCACCTTGTCTGTTGCAAGCTCCTTCCTCTTCATGTTCTAATGCTAAGCCAAACTGCTCCATCTTTCTACTCGAGCCTTATCTTCGTCAGGAATAGTCCAATTCAAGTTGCAAAAAGCCCTTCCCGGCTCTCCTATAGAAGCCTCAATCTTGTCCCATATAACTTCCACTAGAAGCAATTTATCATTGAAGGTTCTCCTATTTTGCTCCAGCCATATGTTTCACCAAATTATAGCAAGTACAAGCTCCCAAAAATTTTCACCTCTTTGATTTTAAACTTGCAATACCAGTTGATTAAAAAGGACTCAACACTATCTGGATTGTCCCAAGAAAAATCCCATTTCCCAAGGGCCCAACACCGTAACTTAACTCAAAAAGGGCAATGTAAACTGAGATGCAGAATTGATTCCTCATTTGCTGCTAAGAGAAGACAAGAGAGGGGTGATACCTATGTCGCTTCACCAATCTGTCCCAAGTGAGAATTCTGCCCTTGACCACCATCTGAAGAAAGGCTGAGGCTTTTGGTAAGCTTCCTTTCACCCAAAAAAATGTGTTTGAGAAATCCACTACCTCCTCTCCATGTCTGGTGATAACCTATGTAATGTCCCCTTCTCAGTCCTCAGCATTTCAGTGACCATTAGCCTATTTCCGAAGTCCCATAGGCTATTCAGAGGCGTTTCAAGGGATTCCAAGATTCTTGGAGGATTCTTGTCTACATTTCAGGGGGTTATTGCAGTAGATTGCTAGAGAATTTTTTGGGTTTTTCTAGAATTTTTAAGATCCTTGGTGGGCAGTAGCTGCTATTTTTAGCACTTACTATTTTTAGTAAGTCACAAGTACATTTCAGGTTGGGCTTATTTTGAGTTTTAACACACTTACTATTTTTAGCAATATGCTATTTTTAGTATGTGCTATTTTTGGCAATGATCCTGACAACAGTTCAGTGCAGGATTTCTATTTCCGACAGTGGTGGCAGTTTCAGTTGTTGGTATCTTGATATTTTTGGCAGTTTGGGTTTCCATCATCCTTGGAGTTTGAAAAGGGAAATATTGCAACTTAAGTTAAAATTATAAAGTTAAAAAAGGCTGTAATGTCCCTCACTCGATTTTCCCTAGATTTTTCCCACAAATCACAAATTGCTACGAATTAGGGTTAGGGTTTCATCTCACCAAATAAATATTTCTTAATGATGTAATCTTGGATTGGAATCCTACATTCACCACGTGAACGATATATGCAAATATGTATATATGCTTGTTAGAGTTAGAAAATTGCATCACATCCATAGATTATCAACAATGCAAACATATTAGGATTTTGGGAGAAAAGACATGATGGGTCCGCCCGAAGCCATATGCCAAGCCTAAGAGGGTGTATATCACAACCCTCCCTCTTGGCGACTTGTACTTGCTTTCCCCATCAATGTCTCAACCCCTTGAAGACACTTGCACCTTGTGGGATTGGGTGGAGGTTGCAAGTGGGCTCTTTGGGCTCCTACCACTTCACCCCTGGTCCTTCCTTCTTGTGGAATTGGGAGGAGGTCACAAGTGGACTCTTTTGGCCCCTACCACTTCACCCCTGGCCCTACCCACAGGGTGAGTTTCAAACAGTCAAGTGTAACTCTGATTCAATCATAAGAAATCCTTTATTAAATACTCTTACTATCTTATAAGCAATATGCATACATAGGTAAACAATAATTTGCAGAATACACCTGAATATAGGATATATCTGATAATAGCAATTTGTGGAGATGAATTGGACTGATTCTCCTTTGTTTCTTGGTTTGTATGTTTCTTCTCCTCAATCGATCTATCCTCCATATTCAAAAGATATTGTTTAAAGAGAAAAATATATATATATGTGTATGTATGTATGTATGTATGTATACTAAACTTACTCCCCTTATTACTGATTGATCATTTGTCTTCATATATCTCCCATTGACCCATCTTCTTCTTCTCATATATTTCTTCTTCCATAATCTAATTATATCATACTAATTTATCTGCTGCTATACTCAGAAAATACTCCATGTATTTCTGTCCTCATTTGTCGTTCCTATACTTTTGCTAAATCTCTTATATCCTATCCTGTTCTTTTCTCCTTCTTATTCGATGATTTTGTATTCCCATGATATTCCCCCCCTTCTCTCCACACCAATCTTATTTTTATATACTTATACTTTTATGTGAAGAGAGGCGTCTCTCTCAAAAGACATTACCTTTTATGAAGTGATCACTGCCTTTAATAACACAAACTTAATTTTATTTATCCTCAAGTTATAAGCACTGCCTTCTAGAATCCTGGGCTGTTTTATATTTAATCGTTACTGCTCTTTGTAATGTCTATCGATCCCTTATTGTCTTCCCTTAACTGATGTCTTTTGTCTAGCATATAATCGTTGTCTTTGTATTAACTTAGGTAAGCATTAACTCCTCATCGATTACTGCAGTTCATACATATTAGGGTCGCTGCAGTTTACAGGCTGCTATAATTACATACACTTGTTATTTTATATGTATATTATTATTGTATATATTATTTATGTGTATTTTATATACATATTATATTAAGATAGTATATATTTATTTTTATATGAGTTTTATATAATATTTATAGTATTATATTGTAATGATTATAAATATTTACATTGTTATTTATTTATTTGTATTTCAATGTTTTATATTTCACCATTTCAGGGGCATGACAAAGGCCCCTTGGACCCCCACACCTAGCACTAGCAACTTAATTGTTTTTAAAAAGGTAAATTTGGACATGACTAAGGGGGGCGCCTAAGTTGGTGATTTAAGTGAAATTTTAATAAAGTATTTTATTTTCCCCAAGGGTGGCATCCCATTTGGAGGGAAAAGTGTTTGAATTTCTGGGACCCCTAATTCCTATATATACTCCCTTTGCTCTCATTTTCATTATGCAAACTTATGATAATGAAATGTTGTCAGATTGTGGAGAGGATCCTTGGGCTTTGAGGATGAAAACCCTCAAGGTTGACTTCAGTTTTGGAGTTGCAAGACACTCCCTAGCTGAACATTGGAGTAGCCCCATTGCAAGGGTTACCATTGAGCATATTTGTGGTGATGGCTTTCATTTCTCTTTCAGTTTCTAATTGCAATGACGTTTTTTAGACATGTTTTGGTGTGGAGTGTTGA
This sequence comes from Sequoiadendron giganteum, assembly GCA_007115665.2. Classification (NCBI taxonomy): domain Eukaryota; kingdom Viridiplantae; phylum Streptophyta; class Pinopsida; order Cupressales; family Cupressaceae; genus Sequoiadendron; species Sequoiadendron giganteum. The sequence goes on along the minus strand of CM021101.1, from coordinate 840,525,908 downwards.
TTGAAGCGTTGTAGGAGCTTTTTGAAGTGTTGTTATCATATTTTGGTGTTGACGATTCGTGTTTTCCCATAGCTCAGCCGCCCTACCTTTTCACTCACACTGATTGGAGAACTTGGTAACTTTTTGTGGGTGTTGGATTGCTGAATTCCTTGACTTTGGGCACCCCTTTGCTCAAATTTGTGGATTTTTTGGTGGAGAAACTGATTTTTCCAAGCTGGTCACCCTCCTTGCTAGGCTGTACAGTTTGGCTTGATGGAGTTTGGGAGGTTGGTGTTGCTGTCCTGACAATTTGGGGTTGCTATCTTGTCTTCACCTTGGCACCTAGTCTAGCATTGGGCTTTGCAAGTGTTTGTGAGTATCTCTATGGCATTTTGGTGAATTTATGCTCATTGTACGGTTGCTGACTGATGTTTCCAGCCTGCTATCTGATTTGTATCAAACCTGAAAGGTGCATCTGACCTGTGGCAGCAATGTTCTTGACCATCTCCCATCATTTTGGGTATTCATATAGATATATTTGTGATATTTTGTGGGAGAGTTCTTATTTTCTCATTGTAGCATCTTTGGGGGGTTGTTATGCTTCATGTTTTTATCATTTTCCTAATATAACAGCAGCATATGATGTTTTGAAGCATTTTCATAATGAGCTGATTGTAACACCATTGGTGATTGCTCTTGTATTTACATTGTTGCTTACCCCACTAAACAAGTGGTGCTCCAATTGAATAAGTGGTTGAGCTTCCTTTATTTTACATGCTACTTGTTGTGACCTTTTTCACACATCGCCCCATTGCAAATGGGGACCCCCTTCTTTTTGCTTTTTGGGGTTTTACCTTAGCGTCGCAACTGCTAATCACCATTTTTCTTTTACAATGATGAGTTAGAGTTTTGAGAAATCACCTGGGTCAAGTAGATAATTCAAGCCCGTATCAGTGTCTAGACATCATCAAAGTGCTCAGAAGGCCCGGAAGACGAGGAACGCCATTGCTTTGGGTCAATTCTAACACTTCCTATTTTTTAGGGATTTTTTTTTTTGGCGTTTTGGGACCAATCCGAGAAGTCGCTTTTTTGAAAGTAGACCTAGGATTGGGTCCCTCAAGTCATGGTAACCACATTCATATCTTCGAAATCAAAAATTTGTGTCTCAAAGTGTAAGAAGCAAAGGAAAATCTCGAGGCAAGGTTTTGTTCCAGATGACCAAGTTTGAAGATGGCAAGGTAAGCTCAAAGTCCGCCATGCACATTGTCCAGCCAGGGAGAAAGTCCGCCCAAGCACGGCTTGCTGAGTCTAAAGTCCGCCCAAGGTAGGAGATGGCAAGACCAGTGCCAAGTCCGCCCAAGCATGTCCAAGGAAGAGAGAAAGATGTCCGACCAAGTGCAAGGTTCGCCAATGGTAGGAGATGGCAAGCCAAGTACCAAGTCCATCAAAGAATGAACAAAATGTCTAAACAAACTTGAAGTCTGCCCAAGCATGAAGGATGTAGGAGATGGCAAGCCATAAGCCAAGTCCGCCCAGCCTTGTCAAAGGAATGATGAAGTCTGCCCTTGGCATGATGAGAAAATGTCTAAGGCAATAAGAAGTCCGCCCACCAAGGAAGAATGTCCAACAAGCTCTAAAGTCCACCCTTGGCAAGGAAGTCACCAAGTCCGCCTTGAACAAGAGGAAAGATGGCATGAAGATGATGAAGTCCGCCTTGGACAAGAGGAAGAAATAGCAAGCTAAAGGTAAAGTCCGCCCAACATGGAGATGGCAAGCACAAGGCAAAGTCCGCCCTCCAACAGGAAAGAATGTCTAAAGCATTGTGAGGTCCGCCTTGGTAGAGAATGGCAAGGAGAAGGCCAAGTCCGCCCTCCAAGGAAGATGTCATAGGGAAGTTGAGATCCGCCAAAGGTAGGAATTGGCAAAGCAAGAGCCAAGTCCACCCAGCCCATGAGAATGTCCAAGCAATCACCAACTCCGCCTTAGCAAATGAGCAAAGTGGCACAACAACTATGAAGTCCGCCAAGGAAAACTCAAAAAAATTGGCTAAGTGTTGATACCTTGGGAAGGAAAACTCAAAAAATTGGCTAAGTGTTGATACCTTGGGAAGGAAAACTCAAAAAATTGGCTTAGTGTTGATACCTTGGGAAGGAAAACTCGGAAAATTGGCTAAGTGTTGATACCTTGGGGAGAAAAACTCAAAAAATTGGCTAAATATTGAGAATAAAATTTCAAAATTTGGTTAAGTGTCAAGGAAATTCCCTAAGCAATGAGCAACTCTGCCCAACATGGCCAACCAATCATGAAGTTTGCCAAGGCTAAAATGAAGATGTCCAAGACACAACCAAGTCCGCCAAGGAGAAATGAAGGAAGATATCTTGCCAAGTCAAAAGTCCGCCCAAGAATGGTCTGTTGATCATAAAGTCTGCCCAGCTAGCGGGGAAAGTGGCTTGCCAATGATGAAATCCTGCTAGGTCAAAAATAACAATGCCCAAGACACAATGAACTCTGCCATGAAATGGCATGGAAAATGTGAAGTCCGCCATGCTATAAATTCAAAATGTCCAAACAATAATGAGCTTCACCTTGACACTTGGGAAAATGTCCAAGATCATTCAAAGTCCGCCCATGATAAAAGCAAATTGTCCAACCAGCAGCCAAGTCCGCCCAAGAATGGGCTTGCCAATGAGGAAATCCGCTCAAGCATAATAGAAAAATGGCTTGACATATGCCAAAGTCGGCCAAGGTTAGAAACAAACATGGTGAAATTTGCCAAGAGGAAACAAAAAAATGGCTAAGTGTGGAATCTTCCTACAACAAAAGAGTCAAATTTTGACTAAGTGTTGAAAAGAAAACAGGAAAAATGAAGAGGAATAAAGAAGGAAAAGTAAAGGGGAAATGAATAAAATCCTTGTCCTAGGATGGATTTTGCCCTACCTAGCACAAGCCAAACTACGAATTGAAGGAAAATCAACAAGCAAAGTTCATTCAAGCATAGAGATGGCTAAAATCTTGGCTAAGTGTTGAATGGTCTACATGAAGGTGTTACAGAATGAAATTAAATGGCCAAAATTTGGCTAAGTATGGGAAATACTTCATAGAGAAAGTTCCAATTTCCTCCATTGTGGCGAAAGAACAGGGGAGTTTTTCTCCAAATTGAAGGCACTTGAAGGAATTTCAAAGCAATCAGGAAAGAAAATCTTAAATAACTTCAAGTCTAGACATTTGCTCTAAGGGGAGACTTCCAGACCTCAAAGATTCAAATACAAGTGAGAAGAAGAAATCAAAATCTCAAAGGAAATCCAAGATCAAAGCTAGGAAGAAACAAACACAAAGGACAGAGTCGTTGGCAAAGAAAGATATTCTAAGGCAAGTGCATGGAAAAAGAACAAGGTGACCAAGGAGGACATCCAACACGTTAAGGTGGCGCCTCGTCATCTTCCAACCAATCAAATTGTTCCAAGTCAACATGTCTAGGTTCAATGAACCTGACTTATACATGGAATTGGTTTATATTTAGCAGAAAGACAAGTGTCCCAAAATGTAATTTTCTCATTGGTCGAGAGGTAGTTAGTTGTGACAAGCCCTAATTAGGGTTTTATTTTGTAATCTCGGCCATTGATTCGAAATCAATCTTGTCCATTGAATTGTAATCGAGGAGCCTATAAATTGAGCTCGCCCCTCATTTGTAAAAGGTGAAGAGAGTAGTATGAAATTGTTGTGTATAGCTACTTTGGCTAATAAAAGCTCTTATGCATGATTTGCTTTGAATCCTTTTGTTGTTAAGTGGTTTGCAAGGTTGCATATCTCCTTCAACAATAGATTAGAATTAGAATAGAATTTGATTTGAATGTTTGTTAGATGAATGAAAGATTTGATAGTATTGGTTGGTGAAACTTTTGCTCATACTTTCTTTGAATAGATGATTTTTATTCAATGCGTAAAGTTAGCCTGAGCTTATAATTGTGGATGCTTAACTTCTGTCTAGATGAGTATTGTTCAATATGATGGTAATTATTCAAGACGTGAAAATCATAAGCACACTCCTTGAAGATTGCACCCACTTTGTGTAGTTGTCCTAGGGAAGCAAAGAAAAGTGTGGTTACCAGTTTCACCTAATCTTTACCGTCTCCTAAATTCTTAGGAATAGATTAGAGCTTCTAAACCCTTATCCTTTTGCACTTTTTGAAGTTCTAAAATTGAAAATCCCAAAAAGAAGGAGCATTTAATGTTAAATCCGTGTAAGTCCTAAACTTGTGAATGATTTTTAAATATAAGTCCCTTTGTGCATTACCAGCATATCACAACGCCCATTAAGCTTATCCACATGTCAAGACCTGACAAAAGAAACCTTGGAATCGCCATATGATCTTCTCACAATCTTAGCATACGCGGTGATTTTGTTCAAGAGAGGATAGAGTGTCTTTGGACATTTTATTCTGTGTGTTCGGTGGATGATAAAACGTACACCAACACTACTCCTCTTGAATGAGTGATTGAGTTTTAGTTTGCTTTCATGTTATGCCCACTGAACAAGCGGAGAACTTTACTTTGGATTGGTCAGCTTTCCGCCAAGTGTTTATTTGCTTTGTTGTAATTCATTGAATAAGTGCATAATTTCCCTTCATGCACTTGGTTTGCTTACTCACCCCACTGAAGAAGTGGTTTGCTTAGAAGTTTCAATTATTGTAAGCATTATCACCATATGCTCTCACCTTGCCCACACCAAGATCTGGGTGATCAAAAAGTGGAAGGTATTTGCTTTCAGTTAGCTTGATTTCTAGTTAATGTAAAGATCCCCTTCTCTCCATATGCTCTCACCTTGCCCTCATTGGGATCTGGGTGATCAAAAAGTGAAGGGTTGCTTACTCAATTGTTTATCGTTACTATTTGGCTAACGCTAACAGGTGAAGTTTTTGAAAAGATTTGGTGTAGATATTACAACCTAATATGCCTCTTTTATGGTGACTCCACCAATTTTTCTGCCACTCCAAATCAAGCTATCATCCTAGTGGGCATTTAAAGGTGCCCATTTGCTGTTGCTGAGAATTAAATTTAGTTTATCCTTAGTAAATTTCAATGCTAGGGGAGTTACATTTCAAGATTTCCGTTTTGACCTTCCAATCACCAAAGCATGGTAATCACAAACTCTACAATCCCAAAAAGATCTATAAAAAGGTTCCAATGCCTTCATATTCTCATTCTCTGCTAGGGGATGGTTGAGCAGCCATGCTTCTTTCCAGAAGTCCACTTCAATCCCTGAACCAACTCTCAATCTCAAGCTCAAACAAATCAAAGGGAAAAATCTCTTGATGAAGTTCCAAATCAGAGCCCCAAGGAAGAGAAACTTGCGAAAGCACTCGCTGTATGGACATACTTAGTATGGAGGATTCTGCTCCACAATCTGTATTTTCCAGACACACCACAAAAAGCTTCATACCAAGTGCCTTACCTGTGCATTTGCAGACCACATTCCCAAACCTCCAAAAACTCTCTTTGCAGATGACATCCAAGCTAACCAAACTCTATGTATTCTTCTCTGCACTACCTCCCTAAAGAAAAAAAAAATAGAGTTGTAATGACTAGCAAATTTAATTGGTATTTTAAATACATGTCACATAGATGGGTACTATCAAGAGCGTTAAGCCTTGATGAGGGTAATCCAACCAGCCAAGGAAATCCATTTGCCTTTCCAAGTAGCAAATTCTTTTGAATCTGATCTACAATGTCTTTCAACACTTCCTCTAATGCCCTTTTAACTATCAAAGGCATTCCTAGATGGGTGATTGGTAACTTGTCCACCTCAAATCCCAAAATTTGTTGGATCTCCTGTTCCTCCTTGCACCCCTCTTTCAAGAAGTAAATGTTGGATTTTATAACAATTCACCATCTGCCCTATACCAATTCCAGGACTATCTTAAAAGCTAAAGCCTCTACAATTGAAGCTCCTCCAAATAACAACATATCATCAACAAATTGTAAATTGAGGTCTTATTCATACCCGACGAGATGTGCATACCTTTGATCATTTGGAAAGTGAGTTCCACATTTAGCATTCTCCCAAGCTTTGGGTAGGATAATAAACAAGAATGGAACAAAGAATGCACTTTATCCATTCCTCACTAAACCCGAAATTTTCTAAGATCTTCATGAGAATCCCAAGAAACTCTGTCATAGGCCTTATTTATATAGATCTTCACAGAATGAATTGTGCAATTCATGACCCACTATAATACCATCCAATATCTGCCTACCACTAACAAATCTGCTCTGCTCTTCAGAAATTATCGTATCCAAGCATTCCCTAAGTCTGTTTTCCATAACCTTCATTTGAATCTGCAGAGTGGTATTGCATAGAGAAAGAGGTTGAAAAACATTAAAATAATGCACATCAGCCCTCTTGGAGACTATGGCCAAAAAAGCAGTATTCCAGTTTTTGAGCACTGCTCTTTGCTTGCTACATTCTTCCACAGCCATCCATACATCCCTCCCAACTAAATGCCAAAACTTTTGGAAGAAGCCGACCTAGAACCCATCTGACCCAGGAGCTTTTTTCCCTCCAATATTCCCCAAAATAATTTAATCAATAAAGGGAGAGAAAAGGAAAAAATTGTAGTAGAAAATCACACACAATACAAGGGTGAAAAAGAAGAAAAAAGTTTAAAATGGAAAAGGAATAACTGTCTCTTACTGTCTCTTCTGTATCATCTAGCTATGATCTAATAGAATAACCTGTGCATACAAACTGAACCCATCCATTTAACAGTTTTCAGCCAAGAATTTGGTAAACAGTTCCTAGAAACATGAATTTATTTTTTATTGAAATTTATTTTCAATCCTTTCTAAAAGTTGGAGTTTTAGTACATACTGGCCTTCAGATTTTTTACATAAGCATTAATCAAAATCCAGTGAAGAAAATGCACTATCCACTTGAAGCCAATTCAGACATAATGCTTTGCTCTATATATGATACAGAAACTTTAAAAGAAAAATCTTTTCAAGCCAACAAAGAAAAGAAGTGTCGGGTGATAAAGATCAAGTGAAGGATAAATTGTGTCATAGAACTTAACCTTGTATTTTGCACATTCATTAGATTGAACTCGACCCTTACACCCCAATAAATTATGAATCTCTAGATGAGACACTAAAATTGCTTAAATAAGTTTCTTCTTTTCAAAGAATCTCTTGAGGTGCCATAGTTGCCATGCAGACACTGATAAGCAGACAGTAAGAGACATAATGCTGAACCATGCCACCCTCGAATTGGTGACCTCACTTAACTCTCGCATTTCCAATTCCCTGGACAGAAAACAAAGCATGGAGTATTTTCAACAATAGCTTCAAATTACAAACCAAGAAGAATGGAATCTACATTCATTAAGCCCAAACCAGCAAAATAGGCAACGTAAATCATCTTCAAATGACCATAAATATAATCGTTGCTTCAAATTTACCTGCTTTTCATGTACAATAAGTTCTCATGAATGCTTTCTATTGCTACTTCAATTTTTCTCAACTCAAGCTCAACTCCCTGCAGTTATAGCAAACACGGAATTTCAGAATCGAGTCTGTTACTAGTAACTACATATAAATGTACAAGAAAATATAAAATTACAAAAAAGGAAAACATGGTTTTCTGAAGCAAAAAAATCCCTGACAGCATGTTCAATCATTGGACTAGCTACAGCATAAAAAAATTAAACTTCTACATGAATATATATTTTCAACTCCTACATGAATATTTTTTTTCTTCAAATACAAATAAGATTGTGTAAGAGGCAACTTGATGGATGAAGGGAGCCATTAAACTAAAAATTGAATATCTTCTATTCAAGTACCAACTACTTGAGGCAAAAAATATCAACTTTTATTTTTATAGTGTTGTACATTAGAGAACTCAGAAATTGGTTTTTTGATATAAAATGGATAAAGAAAGGTGTTCAATGTGGTTATCGGGAGCAAAGTCAATCCAGGTAGTAGTTTGACAGAGAATGTCCTCAATGCACCAGCCCCAGCAGATGAAAATTTCTCTCTGTTTCTCTTCCATAAGTGTTCTAGAAGGAAAAAAGCAATTCCAGATTTTTATTTGTGGAGATTTTGACCCTAGACCAATTTCTCTTATGTTCTATTAAATACATTTTGTAGCTGTTTTCTACAAACATAAATTTAAGAAATTTGAATTTCCATTCAATTTATTTTGTAGTTGTTCCTTTGCACACAAAAGTTAACAAGTTTTGGGTCATAAAAATACTCTCATTTCCTTCATTTTGGAAAAGATCTTTTTGGTGAATTGAACTTTTCCTAGAATAGACTATTTTGGTTCGCTTTTCTTTTGTGTTACACGGGGTTGCATCCCCACCCATCAAACCCCCATCCCCTTAGGCACTTTGAGGACCCTAGCCATCATCCCCAACAACAAAAATCCGAATATGTTCAAGATATGCATCCCAGTTATCGGGGACAGCAAGAAACAGTTAAGGGATGCCTGGCTGTCCTCGAGGTGGCCAGGGATGACTCAGACACGAGGCATTCCCCACGTAAAGCACAAAATATTTAATTTATTTTTTAAAAGATACTTGGCAATTTTTTAATGCGTTCAAAAGGGGCATGGGTTCCCGCACCCCTTATTCACCCTAATATACAAAACAATAACTTCAAAAGTTAAAACATTCATTTTGGAATTTGTTATTGGCTGAGTGCTAGGGCTTGCATCTAAGGTGCCATTTCCTACTGTAGATTTTCAGCCATGAAGGAATGTGGGGAGATGATAGAGATTTGAAAACTTAGTATCCACACCTTAGAGAGAAAACTTAGTGTTTATAATAGAGTGAGGAGGAATAAACTAGAGATTGAGTGAGAAATCAGAGCTTTGAAGTGCTTCAATAAGGTATTTTAGTTCAAGTGTCGACTAGAAAACATACTAGAGCAACACTTACGGTTTCAAAGGTTCAAAAGGCAATTTCTTGAAATTTGAACCTAGGCACTAGTGCCCCTCAAGAACCAACACTTAAGCTTTCAAGGAGGGACTAGCAACAAAAATGGTGACTATTCATCTTTACATAGCTCACTAGAGACAATTTTATGCCTGGAAATTGGAAAAATGATATCTAGAACATGACTAACGGGGTGGACAACGAAATAAGTGCAAAAACAGAAAATGAAAATTGCAGAGTAAGCAAATTTTTATCTTACAATTCTCAACCAGCACTTGAAAGAATGGGGTGGAAAAGAGAGGCATCAAGCAGCAAGGAGTGTAGTTGGAGACTTTTGATTCTATGATTAGATTTTGTTTCATGTAGCCAAGTAAATTCTTATTTTTGTTTTAAAATGTGTTTTTTGATTTATTTATATTTCTTGAATTTTAAAATTTAAAAGTTTTTCGAAATTAGATTCTTAATTTCAGAATGCTTTTTTTCCTTTGTCTTAAATCTCCTTATTGGCAAAATCTAGAAGATGCTATTGTTGTTGTTGGGGCTGAGTTCAAATCCCCTAATGATGAGGAGATAAAGGCTCAATTTTGAGTGAAAAGGTGGTAGATGTGAAAGCTATTATCAATGAGCAACATAAGATATGGCAGAAAAGTGAAAAATGTAGATTTTCTTTTGTAAGATTTTAGAGAAAATTGTGGCCAAGATGGGTGAGGCAACGCTGTGTAAATGATTGTTACAAATAACGCAACAAATTATATTGCTGCAGGTAGATTTCTCATGGAGAAGCACCCATCTATATTTTGGACTCTCTGTTTTGCTCATTTCCTTAATCCTTAACTTAATGAAGAAGTACATAGAGTAGTTGATTCATCCTAGTGTAACCCATCTTGCAACAAATTTTATCACTTTGCAATATTTGCTTCAATCAAAGGCTGCTCTGAAGCTTATGTTTGTTAGCGAAGAGTGGTTGTAATCTTCATATTCTAGGACGATTGGAAGAGTTGACCTTGTTGACTAAGACTTCAATAAGTAGAACTTTTGGCTTCCAATGAAGGAGATTGTAGATTTAAGTTCTTATTTAGTTCCTCTTTGGTTCATTTTATTGGTTATCATTCATGTTAATTTTATTTGTTTATAACTTTATGTTCTATTTAATCCAACTACTTATTTATGTTATTTTGTAATAGTTCACAAAGCCTTTAATTACCCTGCACGTTGATGGCAAGAAGCCCACGATGGGATATGTGTATGAGGCCATGGACAAGGCCAAAGAGGCCATTTGAGCTATCTATGTTGGGGTAGAAGAAAAATAACATCCCATATGGAAAACCATTGATCAATAATGACACTATCAGCCTCGCAAGCCTTTCATGCAAGTAGTTATTTCTAAAATCCACCTTTCAAATTCTACTCAAATTTCAAGGCCGGTGAATTTTTAAGTGGGATCTAGCAAATGGAAGGAAATTCTTAGCTTAGAGCAAGGATTATCATTGAGATTTAAATCTTTAGACTTGCATAAGGGAACTTATTTGTGCAAGATATATGTAAGGCAACTCAGACAACGTTGCAGCCAATTAAAGTTGATTACAATCATACTTTTAAACTTTTAAATTCCATACATTAATATTGAACAATGATATTGAGTACCTCTTCATTTTGTTTTGTCATTACAAATGCATGGTGGGAGAGATATCAAATCTTCAATGCATTGCCATGTATCTTGAGCCAACATACAACACTTCAAGGCATGAGCACAATTTTAGCATGTTTCAACACATACAGCCCAAGAGGCATAATAGATTGTTAGGGTTGAATAACCTTGTCTATGTTTATTACAACCTTCGCCTACATCACAAACAAATCCTAGGCTCTAATTTATCCCCTATTACATTAGAAGAGATTGATCCACAATCAAATTGTATATCAATGCTAAAGATCCTATCTTCACTAAAGATGACCATGCATGATTTAATCAAGCTTATCTTGATGCAGAGGCAATAGTCATGGCAGACGAGGAGACAACGTGAGTTAATCCATTGGATTTTTGTAACACAAGCAAATATCATGGTTGCAACAGTAATGAGGACCTATCTAAGACACAAGCATAGGACCCACCGTAGAGCTATTGACACTAGGCTAAGTAATGCAAACTCCTCTCAACCACAATTCTACTTAGATGTTGCTTTTAATGCCATGGATATTATAATCCATGAGTTTTGTACACCTAAAACACTTGAGAATATTTATATCTTTAAAACCACTTTTCTACTCATTTGCTCAATGTATAATTGTGTATGTGATGAAAGTAGCTTGTAATTGATTAGTTTATTATGTCTTTAAAGTTGATTTAACAAAGAGGGCATAGAAAAAGCTTTAAATCCTTAAAATATCTGTATATTTCATGGTTTTTTCAATTTGTTGAGTCTGAGAGCAAAGTCCAAGTCAAAAATCAGCTTGCTGAGTCTGTGCTGAGTCCAAGTCCAGTAATTATGAGATTAACCTTCTTAGCAGCCCCATTATTGGGGGGCCTTAAAGTTCCTTATCTTATCTGGCCACCAGATGTGTGTTATGGGAGCCTTAAGTTCTTGTTTTATTACTTATTAGAGACCACTGCCATCAAGTTTCTTGCCTAAGCTGTGAGTTGAGTTTGTTTACAGAATAAGCAATTGGCTGGAAAACTTGGATGCTTAACTCAGCCCTGGGCAACTTATTTGTTAGAACTTGTCACTTATCAATGATTAAATGAAGGGAAATCTTTATGCTAGATGGTTATCTGATTCATTCACAAACAGGAGTTAGATAAACACTGATATGAGATTAGTCTTGTGGTTTCAGGGTTATCATGCTCAGTTTACTGTAATCAGTTCTTCTTTAACATGATAATAGTAGAATACAAGCCCAAATGAATTCATATAATTTGCCTTGTAAATTTATTTTCAGCCAGTAAACTCAGCTTAATAGTTGTTGGGAAGGATATGAAGTGATGGAAGTCCTGCAGTTTTCTGGCTTTATGGAACAATTTGTCGCATCAAAGTCTCAGAAGGAAGCACTTGGAGTTGTATTACAGCCTGGACTATAAATCAAGTATGTAAACAGGGAACCATCCCTAATTATGGGGAAAGGAAATGTCAAATAGTTTGCCTATTAATACGCTTTATTCATTAACTTTATGCACAAAAATATTTCAATAAAAGCATGGTCCATGAAATCACTATTTCTAAATATACAAAATTAAAGCACAAAGATCTCATAACAGATAAAATTTCATGTGTTGGCTAATCCTGGGAAGCCTTTCAACCTATAGAAACAGCTAAAAGGAGTTTTAAAAACAATCTTACTTTTCCTTGTCCAAGTTGTATGCAACTAACTAAGTACTGAAAGTAAATATAAATCATCATTGACTTCATAGCTGGAAAGTTAGCATAGTACTTCAATCATAAACATATAAACTGAGAATAAAAATATAGTAGCTCCCAAACACTTGTCAGTTAGATGAAGAAAATTCCCAATTGAGATCCAATGTGTACACCTGATACACAGCCATCACTTTCACCAGGTTCACAAGAGTTCAAACGGGCATACAGAGCCAACAGATTGCTAATGTAACAAGTAAAATTCAAGAGGCCTTAGTCTTAGCAATCATAAGGACAATTTGCATAGCTAACATGACCATGGCCACCCAGGATATTTTGTCTGGTGAAAGCAGAATCTGAGAGAAAGCCTGAATTAGAATCCCCCTACTCTATACTGGACTGTATTGCAGCTTCACTGGTTCAGAATATATGATTTGCCTAAGTTACATCTCATCAATTCATTCTCTGATAAATTATTTTAAAAAGCCACATTCACCTTCATAGTTAACAAAACTCTAGTTCCTTCCCACATGAGTAATTAGTGGATGATAATGAATAGGATATTCTTAAAAGAGGAACCTACTACTATGCAGAAAAGGGTAGAAATTTTACTTCAATTTTCTCCTTCCTTGCAATTTTTTCCCAGTCCTTAGCAGCAACTCCGACTTTCCAGTCAAGATCAACAGTGGCAACAGCCCCATAAGGGGAATTTGGAATCCAAAAACATGCTACATGGTTGCCAGACTCAGCTGCTGTGAATCCAAATTGACCTGCTGCAACATTTTCTGTATGATATAATGAATTCCCATAAGGTGATGTCACCTGCACACCAATAAAACATAGAATCCAGTCGAAAGGAGGAATGTTAAAATATTTAGAAATACATCATGTGAAACCCATATAACACAAGTATATATAACAGTAGTGTCTGCGTAGACTTCATAATTCATTCTACATCTAGTTCATGAAGGAGAGTGATGTCAAAGAGGCAGCATTCAAATTAGGAAAAAAGTATATTGCTAAATACTAGTTATTCCTTTCAAATTTAAACTTTCCAAACATCTGCATTTTGGGTTTATTGAGGACTGGGAGTTTTTGGCAGGAGTAAATGCCAGACAGTTTACATGGTCATCAAGATGTGTAAACACAGGTAAATGTAAACCATTTTTAGAAGTAAAAATATACAGGGACACCTCTAACTACTAAGATTATTGATGCAGGAGCATCTCAGGGTATGGGTATTTGGCATCAACAAAAATTTATTCCCCATCATTTTTGTTTGCAAATAAGGACCATAGGCTCCTAGGGGGTGGAAAATCTCTAGGATTTCAATTTGTGCAATTTTAAATTATTTTTCCTTCTAAATTGGGAATCCCACTTGGCAGAACTCTTGGAGATTTCCTCTTGCCACTTGAATGCAGGTTAATGACAGGTTATGATACCTCTTTCATATGGGGGCTACATGAGAGCAGGTTAATGACAGGTTATGATACCTCATTCATATGGGGGCTACATGACAGCATTGAAAATGTGTAACAGCATCTATAATGCATCATAGATGAGAAGTTACATAGGTGAGGCATCTTTGATTTGTCAAATGTAGCCTTGGGAAACAGAGCACTCCAACTAACTATTTAGCCAGGTGTAAGAGAATTCAAGGCGAATTCTTATGCATGTTGGAGAGGGTGCCCCTTTTAACTGGTGCATGAGATTCCACTTGGTGGAGAGAGTTATATTTGATCAAAACTTACCCATGTTGATTTTGGTACCACCATTAGAGGAGGAGATATCAAATATGGCATGAGATTGAAAGAGAGGTGACTTCCACGGTGTTTGTTTGTAGGTTGGAAGAATGAAAAGAAGACCTCTTCATTGTTTACAGGTTATTGGGAGCTAAAAGTCGGTTGTGTTGTAGGTTGATACAGTTGTAGTTTTTGCAGGTTGAAATGTTGCATTTAGAAGGGAAACCCTCCAGAAATTTCTCCATAGTGTTGAATCATAAATTAGCAGTCAATTGTTGCAATCTTGGTGTTGCTATAAGTCTTTCATGTGTATTAATCCCAAAATCAGATTTGTGTCTTGTTGCAAATGTCTATGTTAATCTAATGTTGAGTCTCTCTAATTGTTGTGGCTCCAAGAAAGAGGTCATCATTGATTTGCTCTCTCTTGTTGACTATAGCAAATGTTATTGGAGCAAATTTAGGGCATTTGGGAAGGGTGTGTGTACATAGGCATTGTAGAAGTCTAAATCATCATGCCTCCTAGAATAATACTGCTGCAATAGAGGGAAACCACTGAAGGGATTATGTACATGAAAAAGAAGATAGAGAGGTAGAAGAAGAAAGAGAAGAAAGGATAGGGCAAACCAAACCACCCTTAGGCAAAGGGAAAGATAAAATCTTGAGAGCCCTTGCGAGAACCATTTGAGGCATACTTGTACATTTTTCGCATTATGTTAAAAAAATATATGAAAATCTACTTTTGCTTCAAAAGTACACATCTATGCTTAAGTGTGGGCTTGACTCCAAAGTAAGAATATGTATGGGAAAAAGTAAAAACTCTGCACTTAATTTTGTTTGTAAGCTCCAATTATTTTCTGAACCTTCTAATAATCCCATAACTTGTCTTGTGCAATAGTCACCCAGCTGGCTCTATGGCAAGAGGCAATGCTTGCGACCAGTCTCCTAGATCTTGATACAAGGAGAAGAATGTTGATGTGACTGAGGGAAATTGGTATGGACAACACTATATAGTCTCAAAAGACAAGTTAGCAGAGTGGTAGAAGTGGGGAAAGACATTATGGGGCCTAGAGGAGCTCAAGAGAGTAGATCTTAACTGGGGAGACATGGAAAACTCATTCCATGCCAAGGGTCTAAATATCTTGTTTTCCAAATTGGTAGAAGTGAATATTTTTCCTAAAGCAAGTAGCTCTGGCAGAGCCATCTTAGATTCTGTTTACTGCCAACAACTTTTTGTCAGAAATAAACTTAGGTTGACTGTAGGTGATGTTCTTAAGTTTATTGAGCAACCTAAAGGCAACTAGAAAGAAGTTAGCTCCGCAGCTAACAATAATCCTGGTCAAATTTCAGTTAATAATCACGGTAACTAAAAAAGAGAATAGAATAGTTATTTGAGTTATGAGGGAAATCTCAGCGTAGTTCCTATCCTATACCCTTACAAGATAACTACACATATTCAGATTCTGGAATCAAAAGCAAATTTTCAGGATATTTGAGTGCACCATGCCATTTTTGACATGCACAAAGGGGTTATAGAGCTTGTCAGGAAGGTGGCACATGCAAGCTTTGCAGAGGTGGAGCAGATATTCAAGGCTAGTAACCATCTCAACCTTGGTGCTATGAGCGATACAAGGTTTAGTTAAAACCCTACAGCTCAATGTTATTCTTCCTTTTCCATCTGTTGGGTTCTGGCATAAAATTGGGTTTCATGTCTATTCCATAATATATTATCTTTATATTTGATGCAGAAGCACCTATAGGTTCATGGGCAATCCACATCAAACAAAGAAAGAAAAATGCTTTTTTACTTTTGTCTTATTCGTTTTGTCTACACATGTTTGACAAGGTTCAATAATTCCAAATTGGGGCTTTCTATTTGGATGGCTGATGTAATGGACTTCCAAACTGGATGATTGATGTGGTT
Organism: Sequoiadendron giganteum; assembly: GCA_007115665.2. Lineage (NCBI taxonomy): Eukaryota > Viridiplantae > Streptophyta > Pinopsida > Cupressales > Cupressaceae > Sequoiadendron > Sequoiadendron giganteum. Next base: position 840,509,983 of record CM021101.1, on the reverse strand, counting down.
CATTAACCACAATTTGTAAAAGCATATCAAATTTTAATTTATCCTCACAAGCCCCATCAAATATCAGATATTATTCGCAAGAAGTTTCCAAGTGGTGGGAAGTGTTAAGGAAAAACAAAGCCTATATAAAGATGACCAGGTAAACCATTTGGGCATATCTTCTTCCAACAATTGAAGAGCTACCTTCCTGTGTCTGCAACCAGGATCTTATGTGGCTGAATATTGAAGTATTGAAGCAAGGTATTTGTGGTATCAAAGGTCTGAACCAGAGGTGAGGAGTATCTGAATGTATTGTGAGTTTGAGTTACCATAACAGAATTTGTTTCCAGATCTATTTTTTAAGTCTATTGTGAATTGTTGTCACTATATATGAAGCTGTAATTAGACTGAAACTGCCTTCTCTGTTGACGTTGAGTCCCATTTGCTTTGTATTTGATATCTAAAAGTTAATACACTTCGTGTTCACTTCTTACTGAATTGTTTCCAAAGCTTATATTGTCTAACTGTGATCTTCGCTGCCTAGAATTTGTTAGTAGGATAAGATTTAACTTATTCCTTTCCCAAACCCTCCAAGCTGGCAGGATCCAAGCTCTGATACCACTGTAATATCCCCAATGGGATCTACCCTAAAATTCTGATTTTTGCCCTAATTTTTTGAATATGAAATTCTGCCCAAACCCTAATTTTCTGAATATTTGCTTTTAATTTTCTGATTTGAAAACAAATAATTACAGCGAACAAAGGATAGCTCAAATTACTCATAAACATACCAAAAAGTGCTCTATATCGATAACCACATCAAACATGAAAGTCTCGAACCAAAACATACAATATAATCATCCCAATCCAACGATCAAAGTCTGATTTTCTCAATATGATGCTACTGTTATAACTCAGAAATATGAAGTCTGGAAATATGTCAAATATAGAGCTTAACACAACAAAATAGCCTGAAATATTACTATCCAAATTATGAACTTCTACATACCAAAATGACATCAAATAGAGGCTCAACAACCCCCCAATTCGCCTTCCAATTATGCTCCAATCGAACCCTAGGGTAATGACAACCAATGATCTTCTATTGTTGCTCCAACACTGATCTTCAAATCTGATCTTGAATTAATGCTCCAATTGCTCAAAAAATCTTTAATGAAGTGCAAGTAGGACTCTCTCATGAATCCTCCACAAGGTGAGTTGGGTTTTCATCCAACCCCCTTTTATGCAATAGGGTTTTCGTCCTAAAGCATATACTAAATCTGCTCCTAAGGAGAAGAAGTCTGCTGAAAATGAATTGCTTGAATGATGCCCTTGAAAAGCCAAAATGATGTTATATTTATACATACTTTCTTTTCCTCCCACAAGCTGGCCAACCTAGGCAACTTAGCACTTTTTATTTTATTATTTTTCCCTTCAAAGGCCGACCAAACACCAAAAAACTTGGGTGCCAAAATTCACCCTTTTAAATTTGAATTCTTTTCTTTTTTATTTTCCAATTGGGGCACCCCAAGTCATGAATTTAAAATATTATTATTATTTTATCATTTTTTTTCTTTTTTTATTCTTCAAAAGGGGCTGCCCACCTCCATAGAAAAATCATAAAAATAATTTGGCTCCACAAAAAATAATAATAAATTATGGAAAATTAATTCCCAAATCCACCAAAATAATTGAACCATAGAGAATTATTTTTTCTAATTATGCAAGGTTCAAACCAAATATTCGGGGACATTAATAACCACAATTTGTCCAAGCATATCTGATTTTATTTTATCCTCGCAAGCTCCATCGAATATCAGATATTCACAAGAAGTTTTCAAGCGGTGGAGAGTGGTGTAAAAAAAGAAACAGAGACTATATAAAGATGAGCGGGTAAACCATTAGGGCGCATCTTCTTCCAGTGATTGATGAGTTGACTTCTTGTGTCTGCAACCAAGATCTTTTGTGGCTGCACATTGAAGTATTGAAGTAGGTCATATGTGGTATCAGAGACCTGGAACAGAGGTCAGAAGTATTTGAATGTATTGTGAGGCTGAGTTACTGTTATAGAATTTGTTTCTAGATCTATTTTTGAAGTCCATTGTGACTTCTTGTCACTGCCTGTGTGGCTGTAATAAAATTAAGGCTGCCTTTTGTGTTGAGGCTGAGTCGCATTTGCTTTGTATTTTAAATCTGAAAATAACACTCTGTGTTCTCTTCTCACTGAATTGCTGCTTCTATTGTGTAACAGTGATCTTCGCCGCCTGGGGTCGGTTAGTTTATCTAACACACTCCAACAACTGCACAAATAGTCGGTCCTGTCGAGGTTTGGGTATTTTGTTAGGGTTCACTGCTGACCATAGCTTTGGCCTGCCCATTCTGGTCACTGGAATTTTTCGAATTTCACCGCTAATTGTCCAGTTGGAATTTGTGGGCTTCCTTCAGATCGCCTAATAGGATCGAGCCCTTTGTAAATTTCTAATATCCAGACTTTATACTTGCAATATAGAATAAACATGTGTCGAATGGTATAAGTTCGGAGAAGATTGCCCAAACAGAATTTACCAAATCAAATAAACAAATAATATAACTAAATCCTTTCCAATTTTCATGTCCCAGCAGATTCCAAGTGTCAATATTTTTCTGATATCTTTGACAAGTTTTGCAAGAACAGGAAATGGAGTTTTATAGTAGGTAATAATCGAAAATAACAATAAATTCACCTTGATAGAAACATTGTATGGTTGGGATGAATTGTCATGATTCGCAAGTGAGAAATCGGCGAGGACAATGACATTGGTCTGAATCTCCTCGGACACACATTTGCTTCCCAAATCGCTCTTCACATCGAAACGGATTCCTTCAACAAATAAAGCTCCCCAACACATCATGGCCGCGAATCGTATAAACAATTTGCACTTCTTTTGATCCATTTCTGCGTTAGGAAGGTCAAATTCAAATGCAAAGATCAAAGCCTATATTCAAACACAATGTAAGTGCCCTGTTTCGTAATAGATCTACTTGTTTATAGTTTTTTCCCGCTTGTAATCAACGGAAACAAAGTGGAAGGGCCAATTGCGTTTACTTTTTGTTTTGGGTCAAACCCACAAATCCGATAAAAAATGAAATGGAAGGTGAATTATTTGATTGTGTTTTTTCTACTACATGTCCGCGGGAACTATCTATCTATTCCAAATCCTATTAATAGAATGAAATGGAAGAATGTGTTTTCTAAGATTTTTTATTTATTTTTTTGAATATTAGTGGTTTATATATTAAAATATTTTTCAAAGCCTAAAATTTCGAAGGTTTAAATATTTTATGCAATGGTAGAAATTATTTGCTATATTTAACAAGACTAGGTTGTTGGGAAGTTCCTCCCAAAGATTGGTAAGACGATTTTGTTCTTTGATATGTAGACAAATTGAGAGCAGGCATGATCAAACTATTGGTAGACATGGAACTATGGACCGATTTCTAAATTGTTATCTATGTTGTTGTTATCTTTGTCAGAGTGCAAAATAGGTCCGATTTCAAAAAAAAAATTGGGCTTTTTCATAAGCGAGTTAGGACCTTAAAAAGAAAAATTTGGCTTCTCGGTATTTAAAACGCACCTTGTGGAACCCGTAAAGCATAAGGTGTTCAAAAAGGGTGTTTTAAAACCTTCGTCCCATACATCTTTACCACTTAGCCAGTACCACTCATTAGACAAACAATAAAAACCCACAAAAATTAAAACAATTTTTCAATAGTTAAAAAGGTGTTTTCAATAGTTTTCAATGTGTTTTATTTATTTTTGTCAACTACACATTCAATAGTGAACATATATTGGTGTAATTTGTAAATTTTTATTGGCATAATTAAAACAATGTAATGACTAAAATGTAAACAGTTATTGGGGGGTCAGGTGAGGGGGTCAGGTGAACAAGAAATGAACGGGTATTGGATCATGGGCGGCAATTGGGTATTTTCCCCTAGTGGCTATAAACTTGGTGGGGGCACTGTAGTAGGCTATCGAATAAGAAGGTAAGTCAAACAAGGTTTTTCCCTTGTTCCCTTTGTTACTATCTCTGCTTACTGGGCTCCACATCTTGATTTGTTAGTAGGGTTGGTAAGAATCAATTGGTTCCAAAAATTACTCGCATTTCAAATATGGACTCTACTATGAAGGTTTGAGTGCATAGTGAAATTTTTGAATACCATCATCGTCCCCATTACATATTAACATAATATCACGTTCTACTTAATTCTAACCCTTATTTTAATTTAACTAAAAATTATATAATTGTAATTGTAACTTAATCTATATAATCATAATTATAATAATAAACATAATCCTAATTTAATACTTAATTATTATTATTTTAAGCTACTAATTTTAATATTCAATAATTATTATATTAATAATAATTATTAAAATATGTAAATATTAATAATTTAATTTAAATTGTAGATGTTAAATAAATTTAAAATAATTTAAAATTTTAATATTAAATTTTAAATTTTATATTTTAAGATTGTATAAATAATTTATAATAAAATTTATATTTTAAATAATTTAAATTTTAAAGTTAAATTTATAATTTTTATTTTTTAGAATAATAATTATATGATTTGTATATAATAAAAATATTTTAATAATATTCTAAACAAAAATTATATAATATTTTTAATGTTAATTAGTCAAATTTGTATATTAAAATATAGTATGGTATTATGGTATTGAAGTGGAGAGTAGTAGATTTGATTGAATTGGAGTGAGGCTTTAAATGATTGACTATTTTATAACTTATTATGAATTCATTTTTGCTATGCATTTATAATTTTTCTATTAATTAGAAAAGAGAAGGTATATGAGTTGTTCATTATTCATTGTAACTTAAAGTTATTTAAAAATAATAATATAATTTTTTAACAATATTAATATTTAGTGTTTTAATATAAATTTATATGCTTATGAATAAAACCTATATTTAAAAGGTCCAAGAATTATGTATTTCAAATGGAAGGTATTTATATGCTTATTGATTATTGATTATTATATTAGGAATATGATTGTTTTAGTCTATTAAAACTATATAAAATGATTTAAAAAGTTATGATATTATAATATATAATTGCAAAAGAAATTGTATTAATATTTAATTTTTTTTACAATTAATCAAAAGTCAGTTTCTCTTTTCTCTATCTCTCTTTCCCTTTGTATTTCTTATATTTTTCTCTCTCATGCTCTCTCTCTTTTGTCTATTATAATATTTTTTATATTTTTATCTCCCTTTGTATTATAATATATACTAATAAATATAATTATATTATATAATTTAATTTATTTTGTATAAGATATATATTATTTATTAATTATATATTATATTATATTTATATGTTAATTTAATTTGTACTATATAAAAATACATTCATTAAAAACTATAATTATAATTATTTTATATTTTTATTTAATAGTTTTTATTATAAAATATAATATATATAATAATAATTTAATTTAATACAATACAATTCTATACAAATTTCTAAATAAAAGACATTATTCAAATTTTAGTTCACATAATTCAAAATAGAAAGTAATATTCAAATTATTTTTTTAATATCAAAAGAATAAAATTCAACATTATATCAAAATCATCCCATTATCATTAATCTTAAAACTAAATATCTTTAATCTATTACATTTAAAATTCTAAATTAATGTTAATCGTTTATTTTATCATTCCCTATCATTTATTAAATCTAAACAAACTTTTCATTGCATATACATTAAATATATAAATCTAATATTATAATTGCTTAGACACTAGTGAAATTTCATGGCCGGGTGAGTGGATGAATAATAGGTAGCTTTAAGACTAAACTAATAAAATAAAAATAAAATGTATTGAAAAATAATAATGAATTTTGATTGGTTGAAATAAAAACATTTAATCACTAGTTAAAAATTGTCTCACTTTAATTTTATGGAAGGAACTAATAATATATTTAAAAACATGTAATAACAAAATATTAATAATATTATATTATATCTTATAAAAGTATAAAAATTATGTTAATGATTATATTCTTTCAATGTTTGTTCTAAATGACATTGCAGATATATTATATTATTATATTATCTATAATATTATATTATTATATTATCTATAATATTATATTATTATATTATTATATTATGTCTAACACTATGGGACTAATAATGGTCAATAGTGGCATATTATTTAAAAATATATAATTATTTATTTATAATTAATTAATGTTTAAATATTAAATTATTAAATTATATTTTTAAAACTAGTTATTAATTTATGATGAAAAATATAAATTTATGAATTATTTATTATATTTATATATAATATTATATTATTTATATATTATATTATTTCCTGTTTGTGTTTTCTCCTACCTATGTTTCTGAGGGTTTTTCCGCGCCCTCCCCTCCATTCTCATATGCGCCATCGGTGAAAGACTCGTGCACCCAGACTTCCGCAGTATCGACTGAGGATTCATTTTCTTGCCCTGCAAAGAGCGCAACCAGGAGTCCTCAAATCTTGCAGGGTTATGTGTCGGGTGGGGAGGTCGATTCTCCTCAAAAACCAGAGTCGCATAAGAAGGCTCTTGGTCTCAATGCCCCAGACAAAATGCGGGGATGGAAGGAACAGTCAGGGGGGCCTTCCCAAACCCATTATCCTTCCCGTCCCTGTGATCTGAAACCTCCATTTTACATTCAAAACTCTGATTCGGCTCCGAAAATTTGTTTAGACAACATTGCTTTTGGCAGGGAGGAGTTTCTGAAAGGCCATGCCCTAATATGCAGATTTATGAGGGTTTGGCCAATGTTGTGTGATCTTCATACCTGGATAAGCCAAAACTAGAAAGAGTATATGGTGGGTGAAATCAGTATTTATCCATGTGCAAAAGGATTTTTTATTTTGGAATTTGAATCTATAGAAGATAAGGAACTAATCCTCAACACATTTCTACGGTTCTGTCAGGGATATTTTCTATGCATGAAGTTTTGGTTCCCCTCTTTTGGTCCTTGAACTAAGACTTTTTCTCTGACATTCCTCTAGGTAAGAGTACCTTACCTTCCTCTGCAATTTTGGGAAATTGAATGCTTGATTGCAATTACAAATGGTCTAGGTAAGTATCATAGCATTTCGAAAGAAACTATCAATTATGAAACTTTATTTGCGCTTGTTTATGTGTCAAAATCGATTTATCCAAAGGCCTACCCGCTGAAATCTCATTGAAAGTTGGAAAAAGATGATAGCGTCAACCAGTGGGTTATGAAAAGGTTGCCTTTCGTTGCAGAAAATGTTTCTCAACAGCGCATGGCACCTCACAATGTAATAAGAAGCAAGTTAAGGTGCAAGGTGAAGTCTCTTATCAGCCTTCTTGGTGGTGTGGGGCTAAGTCAATCCACTATGTAATTGCCCCTATGGTGAAGGATACTCCTTCAATGGCTCTACAAAACAATGATCCCGAGGTAGTTGGTACCTCTGCAACTCCTATTGAATCACATGTACCAATTTCACAAGGGAAATTTGTTTTTCAATCTATTGAATCTTTCAGTGATCTCAACAAATTTAATATCTGAAGAAGCACCAAAGCAAGAAAATTGTATTGAACAAAATATCTCCTACAAACTAGAACAAGGTTAGATAGAAGTAAAAAGGAAGAAATCTTCTCCCTCAAGGGCCAAACATTCAATGATGTTAAGATCAACAAAATCTCGGGTGAATAATTAATTGTAATCGAATGAATATGTAATATTGGATTCCAAATTAATAGAATGGGTGTTATCCTCTCTCATAGCAGTTTTCCTAAAAAATATATATTTATGTATAATATATTATTATATATTTAATATTATATATTCTTATATATTTATTATTATTTGTTTCATAAAAAATATAAAGATTATATCCTCGCAATGTTTTTATATTCCTTAATTCTTATTACTAATTATATCTTTTACCGATGGGCATTATTGATAATAGTATATTATTATCTATTTAATATTTTATTTTTTTAATGTTATATATTATTATCTTTTAACAATATAAATTAATTAGTATTAAATTTATTTATTTTTTATTTTTTTAAGTAAGTCCTACCAAGACAGTGGGGGTAGGTCCCAATGGCTAACAAATCCCAAAGAACTATGTGCTTCTTCTTGTTGTTTTTTGTTGTTATTCTGTCACAGAAAGGCAAGCCACAAGGACAATGACGTGGTTGAGTGGGAAATTAACCATGGTCGAGTCCCATTTGGTTTGGTGGATGAAATGACCTTTGGCATGTGTGAATCTCCATCAACGAAGCGATATGGGCACAGATTTTCTCAAGGAGATGCTTTTAGCCTTCCTTTTTCTCATCTGTTATTTTTAACTTTGTTCTTCAGACTAGGGGAGAAGATAGCCTTAGTGGCTTGCTCCAAAGGCCAGCTTGCTTTTGTGATTCGGATTTCTGAACGTGGTTGAAAAAATTTCTTCAGGATCCAGACAAATTAGAAGTAAAGGCTGATATCAAGGTGAAAGACAAGGGTTTCCTAAGTTCCTGTGAGACGAATCATGTAAAAACTAGCACTCCACAAGATTTGAGGTGACAAGAATTGCTTGTATCTGAGAATTGTTGCCCAGTTTGGACCAGAATATTGGCTAGCCAGCACTACTCGGAGGCTTCGAAGAAGAATTGCAAGCGGCCCTCTTGAGGAAAGGAGCAGGTCCACCGTTGAAAGTCTCCCCTTCCTGCTGGGCTGTGCAAGACTATCAGTGGAAGCGCAACTATAGTTTTTTGAAGCTGACAAGGTTTTACTATAGGAGGGTTTTTTGTATTTGATGAGGTAGATTTCGTTTTAGAACATGCCCATTTCAGGTGGAACCCTTCATTCCGGGTTAAATGTAATCGATTTTTGAATTAATTTATTAGTAAGAGTGAGAAAAAATCGGGCTTGCTCGCTTTGTATTCTCAGATACTTGAGATTTTTGTATGAAATATTGATAGTATGAAGTGTTCTGTTTGAACCCATCTTTTCTTTTTGTGGGATGCACAGGTTCTGTTACGAATTTTGCTTTCATTTATTTTCCTTTGTTGTTAACAGTTGGGTATTTTCGCCCGCACTGAATAATGTACGGTGTTCTTCTATGGTTAAGTAATGCATTGATAGACCGAAAGATCTTTCTTTACACTCGATTTGTAGTAGCTATTTAGTAAAAATTATTGGCAGCTTTCTGTTTGGGATGTTTTTCCTAGTTGATCTATTCAAATGTTTTTAATGTAGTGTTATGCCATCCTTCTAAGAAGACCATGTGAATCGATCGTTGTGCACCTATTGTCCAACCGAAGTCGCTTTCGCTTGCTTTTTTCGTTAAAATAGCCACAAAGGGCTCGTATCAAGTGAAGACCGGGTCTATTTGTTTGTAAACTTTTCAGACTAACATTTAGTTGCCAAAGAGTTTTCATCTCTTGTTATTCTCCTAAAGTCGGCGTTATTTTGACCTTTGGTTAAACCTTTACTTTCGATTTAGGCTGTCGTTGGTCAAGGGAAGTGTAGATGATCTTGTAAGGCTCAAATACCAAACTCCAGGATTTTAGGTAACCCTTATTTGTCCCACCGCTTTGCTTCAGGGTTTTACTCGAGCTGGGGAAACCATTTTTTGTGGGCACTATCCTTCGGAGGGATCCCTTACAAAACAATGGTTTTGACTTTATAGAAGTTCCAAACAACTAGCCCATATTAATGCTCATTTCTTGTGTGAGGCCTGAGTTTTACAAGGCTAGACCAAATTTCTTGTCACGGGGTTGATCTAGATTTGCCTAGCATGTTGGATTACTCCCAGATCTAAAAGCATGTGTTCTATCATATGTGCCTTTCTGCACACTTGTGAACCTTTTCTTATTTCAAATTCTTTGAAGTATTCCAACTTTCACGCCAGATCTTCCCCTGTGTTGGCTAATTATGATTTCAGACCTACATCTTGGATATGTTCGTTTATTGCTAGTCGAACGTGTTGTTTACAATTTTGGGTTTCCAACTTGGTTTCAATTTAAGGGGTCAACCTGTCCAAATGCCCGCCTCTTTTTGGAACATACGAGGTGTTTTAGAATAAGATTTGGGGGTCTTAGGCTTTACGATTATTAACTTGGGTTATTTTTAGGTGCCATAACCACATAGGTGCCAAACTTAAACTGTCTAATAGGCCACTTCCTTGATGCCTTCTGTTGTTTCAATCTGCAACCTTATTTGTGATTGCTCTGCTCTTTTTGTAGCAGCTCTTCGAGCCCTTCCCAACTCCTTGTGTTACTATCCACCCTTATTTCCATTTCCTGTTTGGCCCCAATGTTTGCCAACAAGTCTGCCGCACCGTTTGCTTCTCTATATACATGCTTGATTTTAAAATCTTCTAGTTTTTCTAGTAACTCCCAAATTTTCTTAATCCAGCTTTTCAGTATCCAATTGGGGGTCTCTTTTTTGGTTACTGCTTGTATACATAACAATGAATCTCCTTCAATGACTACTTTCTTGATACCTTTTTCAATGCACAACCACAATCCTAACGCCATAGCTTCCATTTCTGCCTCATTATTTGTGGCAGTTCCAATCTTCCTTGAGAGTGCCCAAATACACTTTCCTTGATTGTCTCTAATTATGCAACCAGCGTTGGCTATTCCAGGATTTCCTTTGGTTGTACCGTCAAAGTTTACCTTATACCCCCCTTGTTTTGGTCCACACCATTTGGCTTCTTTCCTGATTTTTGATTTGTCTGTGAATTGTCCCTTGGGCCTTCTCAATGTGACCCATCTTTTATGTAGCTCCTTGTCCCATTTTGTGTATATGGTGCCAGTTTTGATCGTGCATCTCGCATTTAAGAGTTCACACATGCTCTCCTCTATTTTTGCTATCATTACACTTTCCTCCATGCTTTTCTCTTGAAAAATTCTTCGATTTCTTTCTTTCCATATGTGCCATACTAACATGGAAGGTGCTACCACCCATAACTCTGACCATAAAGTGTTTTTCTTTCCCTTTGGCCAACTATTCATCCAGTCAATGAGGTTATTTGGTCTTGCTCCACTCCAACCCAAAATGTCTTCGATCCAATCCCAACACTTAGAAGCATATTCACAATTTAGAAGCAGATGATTGGTCATTTCGCTATTTTTACATCACATGATGCATCTATTGGGGCCATGTATACCCCTTCTTTCTAGCCTGTCTATTGTTGAAATTCCTTTATGGAGGGTTGTCCAAAGAAAGGCTCCTGCCTTGGGTAGGATTATTGTGTGCCAACATACTTTCGATGGCCAATCGGGTTTATCCCTCAAGGCACTTTGAATCTGATAGCCCAATTTAACTGAGTATTCTCCCAAGCGAGCACCACACCAAATTATCTCATCTTCTTCCTCTGTTACTATAATTTTCTTGCCTTGTAGCTCTTGTCTTAACCTTGTTTGCATCTCTTCTGGAATTGGTAGAAACCTGGTGTTAATCCATTCAAATTGATTGCCGAACTTTGGATTATTTACTTTTATGTAATCACTGACCTTGTTGCCCACTTGGTTTGTTATTTGTTCTATGTGGTCCTTAATGGCTTCCATTTCTTCCAATGGCCTGTGACCGTTCCAAGAATCTATCCAGAAGTTGGCTAGTTTGCCATTATTTACTTTCCAAGTAATATGGTCAGTTATTATTTTCCTGCTATTCCAAAGAAAATTCCAAACAGTCGAGCCTCTTTTAGTATCTCTTATTGTTAATATTATTTTGGGATCATTGCTATCCAAGTACTTCCCCTGAAATATTTTGCACCATAACCGATTTGGTTCTTGGTACACTTTCCATGCAAGCTTCACCCCTAGGGCTAGATTTTATTCTCTCATCCTTCTTAAGCCTGCTTCCCCTGCTTCTTTGGCCAAACAAGCTTTCTCCCACTACACCAATGGTATATTTTTCTCTTCTATAGCACCTTCCCAAATAAATTTCTTAAGAAAGCTTTCCATAGTGGCTTCTTCTTTTCGAGTTAGCTGAAAACAAGACATTACGTATGTAGGAACAGTTGATAGGACAAATTTAATCATTAATATTTTTCCAGCAAGTGTTAGCCACTTATTTTTCCATGCAGATGATTTATTTTTGAATTTTTCTATTGTCTCTGTCCAATGTTGGGTTTGACAGTTTGCAGTGATTAGAGGAGCCCCAAGGTATTTTGTAGGAATAGCAGCAATTGAGAATCCAAGATACTTAGCAATTTTGTCCTGGACTCCTTTGCTAGTGTTAAAGAAAGTAACAGCGGACTTTTCTTTATTTACCACTTGTCCTGAGCATCTAGTGTAATCATCAAGTGCCTCCTTGATTACTTCTGCCTCACTCATATTGGCTTCCCCAAATAATACTGTGTCATCTGCAAATTGGGTATGTGTTACTAAATTGACTCCTTGAATAACTTTGATTCCTTTCCACCTGTTTTCTTCTCTTTTTTGCTTGAAATATCTTCCCATGGCTTATGCCATAATTATGAATAGGAATGGTGACAGAGGGTCACCCTACCTTAAGCCATTTGTTGCAGGGAAGAAACCGCACATAGATCCATTAACACATAGCGAATATATTACTGTTGATACACATTGCTTAATAAGGGCAATCCACTCTTTGTCAAAACCAAACTTTTGAAGAACTTTAAACAAGAAACCCCATTTCACATTGTCATATGCCTTGTTGATGTCCAGTTTGATCATCATCCCTTTTATCTTCTTTGAGGTCATTGTGTGAACTATTTCGTTGGCTACAATTATACTATCTATTATTTCTCTGCCTGGACAAAAGCCACTTTGCTCTTCTGATATGATTGAGTTCAGAATCTTTTTGAGTCTATTTGCCAATACCTTAGAGATTATCTTATAGATTGAGTTGCACAAAGATATCAGTCTATAATCATTATAGGACTCGCACACCTACTTTTTGGGTATTATGGCTATAACTGTATTATTGATGTCTTTCACAAACCTCTTCTTTTTTTGGAATTCTTCGGCTACCTCCCAAACCTCTCTTCCAATTATATGCCAAATTTTTTTATAAAAGCTAACCGGGAAACCATCAGGCCCTGGTGCTTTATCTGGGTGCAATTGAAAGGTGGCTCTTTTGACATCTTCCAACGTTATTGGCTCTGATAGCATCTTGTTGTCTATGTTTGAGACACGATTTGGGATGCATTCTAGTAGTTGAATATTATTATCCAGTTTTGCCCCTGCTTCAGCACCCAGAATTTTCTGGAAGTAATGGACTGCTTCATCTTCTATGTCATTCTTGCTTTTTATTATTTCTCCATTCTCTTTCCTTATTTCCTTGACTCTATTTTTAATCACCCGCATTTTTGTTGTTGTGTGAAAGTATTTTGTGTTCTTGTCACCTTTTTTTAGCCATGTTTCTCTGCTTTTGTCTCTCTAATAGATTTCTTCTCTTTCCAATAGCTCCTTGTGATAGGCCTTTAGCTTCTGCTCCAAAAGGTATTCTTCCTGGAACATCCCAAACTTAATTACCTTGTTATTTAATTCTTCCAACTCTTCTTCCACCTTTTCTTTTTCCTTAAAGATGTTTTTGAATACTTCTTTGTTCCATTCTTTCAATTTCTCTTTCAATTCTTGTAGTTTTTTCATGAAAATATAGCTTGGTGTACCTTTGATTTTACTCTTGTTCCACCAGGACTCAATAGTAGGTAGCAGACTTTCCTCTCTCCACCACATGCTTTCAAATTTAAAATAGCTCTTTGACTCATTTTGTCCTGTGTGAATTCTCAACATAACAGGATAATGATCTGAGGCTGATACTGGGAGAATTTATGCATCTATTGTGGCCACCCCTTCCAAACAGCTAGAGGAAATAAGGAATCTATCTAACCTCTCTGCAATGTTGCGATTGGTCCAGGTGAAGATCCCATTGGTTGTTTGGCAATCCACGCCTTTTATCTCCTCTACAAACTCCCTAAGATCCAGCATGTTCCTATTAACTTTCATCACACCTCCATTCTTTTCTAAGAGTTCAGTGATGGCATTAAAATCTCCACCAATGATGAAAGGCTGGTCATTCATTTGTCTTATCCTGTTGCTAATTGCATTCCATGTTTCCTTCTTGTCCTCTGTTTTAGTTGGGCCATAGACATTGAAAAGGTTATAGTTCATACTACCTTATGAAATCATGCCTTCCATCTAGTTGTTCTGTGTTTGGGTTATGTTAACTGTGAGTTTGTTATCTTTCCATAATATAGCCAAGCCACCAGACGTTCTTGTAGCTTCCTGACATACTCCAACCCATGGTTTGCAATATTTTAAGAATTTCTCAGCTTCTTGATTATTTAGTTTGGTTTCTTGTAGCATTACAATGTCTACCAACATTTTCTCTAGATGGCGCTTGATTAAGCGTCGTTTGTCAGGGGCATTCAGGCCCCTGACATTCCATGTGATGATCTTCATTGCCCCCCAAGGGAGGGTTTTCCTCCCTTGGTGTTCAGAAAACTAGAGATTCTTTTTTGTCCTTTTTCTGCTGCTTCCTCTTCACACTTTTGTTTGTTTGTTTTCCTTCCTCTACCTTTTTTGCTTCTGCCCATAAACTTTGTAGTCATTTGGATGATACTTCTTGGGTCAATGATATCTAGTTCATCGATGTCCAACTGCTCTTCTTCTTCAATTAAATCCTCTAAATCTGTTTCCAGAAGTGATACTTCTTGGGTCAATGATATCTAGTTCATCGATGTCCAACTGCTCTTCTTCTTCAGTTAAATCCTCTAAATCTATTTCTGCTACTTCTGGATTTGTAGGGTTTTCTGTATTGCCAACCAAGGTGTCTGCTTTCTTATTTACTGCTGCCTTTTCACTTTCTATGTTGTTACCTATTTTCCTTGAATCTATCTGGATCCTTGAAAGGCTTTCTTCTTTCACACTTCTTTCTTTGGTTGTCAGGTTGATGTGTGGTGTAACAATTTTGTCTTGTGGATTGGTATTTTGACTTGCAAGATTGTCGTTTAATTTTTTCCTCCATATCAACCTTTGCGACTGCTTCTTCTTTGAGGCTTCCTTGCCCTTATCCTCTAGCTGCTTCTTTTTCTGGTTTTCCTTTATCATTCTCTTTTTGCAGTCCTTCTCCTTATGCTTCCGGCTTCCACAGTTTATGCAAAAAAAAATTATTTCCTCAACTTTTATTGCTTGCTTCCAATGTTCGCCCTTCGTGCGCAAGAGAATTTCCTTGGGGACCCTGTTAATAGCTGCTACTTGTATCCTGGCGTAGATGCTTGAGTCCCTGTTAAATATGTCTACATCAATATCCATCAAAGTTCCCAAAGAACGACCTATCTTCTCCAAACACCCTTCTTCCCAATATTCCATTGGTAGGTTATATAGCCTGATCCACACTGGTCTCTCATATGATTCGGTCTCGAGTGGGTTAAAATTTGGGATCCATTTCTGCATATACAAGGGATGCCCCTCCATCTCCCATAGTCCACCCTATAGGATTTTTTATTTTTCTTCCTCTGTGGCAAAGACTGCAATGAAGAAGCCTCTGGGCAGAAATCTAATCAATACTGGTGATTTCCAAGTCTTTTCACTCCATTCCCTAATCTTTTCTCTTGCAAATCTTGGATCGATGAATTTGCATATTACTGTCAAGTCTTCTAGAATCCTTGTGTCTTCCTCTATTTCATCTGAGACATCAATTGTGTGGAGTTTTGAATATTCCCATGCCTTGCACTGATATTGTGTTCCTATAGAGGCCTTTTCTTGTTGAGTTTTATCTGGTTCCAAATTTTCCATTGTTTGCAGCCTTTTCTAGGCCAATTTGTCGGTTTTGTGCCTGCAATTGTTAGCCTAAAGGATAATAAAAGTAAAGTTATAAAATAAAAAGTTTTACCTGTTTTTGTAAAAACAAAAGGATTAGTAAAAAATCAAAAGAAATCACTTTATACTCTTTATCTATTGTAACTTCCTTTATTGGTCTTGCAGCAATTTTCTCTTTCTAACTTATTCAATTCTTCATAATATTTTATATACTTCGCAAGTGAATTTTCTCGATTTTTCCTTTTTTATTTTGCCTTATGCTTGGTCTATTTTGATGTTTCAGAGTAATTTGCCTCTTAAAGAAAATCGCAATCTGAAGTTTTCGCTTTCGCAGGTAGATCCAATTGTTTTATTTTGTTTGGTTTAATTAGTATTAAATTATTAATTAAATATTAAGTTATATTTTTATAATTGTATTAATTTATGATGAAAAGATATAAAATTACAAGCCAACACTTAGAGATGATATTTAGTCGCAAGATGACGAGTGAAAATATACTTTGATATATGATATTGCATCAATTAACATTTAGCTAAATAGAATAAAACGGGGACTACAATAAAAGCTTGGGCATGGGATAGATGAAGGTATATTATATAATATTTATATATAATCAGACCTCGTGACAATACTTCACTAGGATATAATATAATATATAATATATGAATAATATGTTATTTGATATTATAATATATAATAGAAATTTAAAGATTATTTTAATGATTATATCTCCACAATGTTTCTGATGCCTCGTCAATTTGAAGAGACTCCAAGAGGGTGAGCTTGCGATATTGCAAAATATGATAAATATAAAAATATTAATTATTAATATATTATTATATTGTTCATAATATTAAATTATTATATTATTATTTAATATTATACCTATTACGATGAACATTATGGCAGTACTATTGATGGTTGATAGTAATATATTATTTAAAAATAAGAAATTATTAATTTACTAATTATTTAATATATATATATATATATAATATTTATATAAATATATTATTATATATTTAATATTATAAATTATTATTTATTTAATATTATATATTACTATTATATCTTTAATACTACAGATTAATTAGTATTAAATTGTAAATTAAATATTAATTTATCTTTTTATAATTATTTATTATTTATGATGAAAAAATATAAAATTACTAGCCATGTAAACAAAGACATTGATAGATGGCATTATGTCGGAAGATGGCGAGTAGAAATATACTTTGATAAATGAAGTTGTGATCTATTAACATTTAGTCATGCAATAAAATTATCACCTATGCATGCTAAGTAAAATAAAGTGATCACTACCATAAAAGCTTTGCAATGGATGGATGAAGGTATATTAAACATAGGATGGCAGAATAGGCAAGCTTTTTCTTTTCTCAAAGTTGTTTGATGGCAAGATGGCTCAAGCTATGTGTTATGTCAGAGAAACCTTTTGAAATATTTTTGAGCATGTCTTTATCCTTTCAAGAGTCTGCAAAAATGGTAATTGCATAAATTTTGGATATGTAAATGATTATGTTAATTTAATGTGTATTAGATACACTTGAAATCTACTTATTGCTTTCTAATAGAGCATGTCTTTTATTATTTCAAGATGCAAGGTAATAGATTATTATACCAAGACAAATTTTTTTGGACACTTGTGATTGTTATAAACACTCACTTAAGACAAAAGATTTAGCTATTATAAATAGTTGTTTAGAAGGATAAATCTAAATGCACAATTCTTAAATGTGAACCATGTGAAGCTTCTTATCAATAGTGCAAGTATTGGTTTAAGTAAGCTGGCAATATACAAAAAAAAAGAATTGTTTGTATTTTTCATTTTATTTAAACTAATTCATTTAAGTTGTTTTGATTATAAGGGAAAAATAGGTTTTTAAGGGACCCGAAACCCTTTACAACTTTAGGTACAAAATGCTTCTCAAATATACAACACTAGACAGTCAGCAGCATCCAAACACCCAAAAACTGTAAAAGATACAAACAACTACTCTAAAGATAAACAAAGAAGAACAATAGCCAAATAGCATCAAGCAATGGGGGAAAAGCACAGCTAAACCACACGTGCAGCCTTTTGACCACCATGAACAAACTTAACAAGGGATTGAGAGGAATGATTATGCTTAGGGAGACCTCTCTTCCTTATTTGCACAACCATCCAAGAAAGATCATCCTCTGAAGGGATGGAGCAAGGGGAAGTCAGAGGATAAGCCACCAAAGGAAAAAGGGGAAAAGAACCAGGAGTGTCACTCCCTTAACCAACAACAGCAACAGGAGCTGCAAATAAGCTAGCAGTCACAGCACTAGTAACAAAATCATCAACAGCACCAGCAACAACCTCACCAGTCACAGCAACAACTGTAGACAAACCAACCACATTAGTAGCAATTACAGACGAACAAGCAGTCGTAGAAGAACCACCAATATCAACAGCAACAGCAAAACCAAAAGCCCCAACAACAACTGTAGAAGACCCAAGAGCAGCAATAGCAACAGCGGATGGCAACTGAGAACCATCAATAGAAGAAGTTGCGCCTTTAGGGGCCAAGTCATCATCCCTATAATCATCATAAGATTCACCCATAGTAAGATGCTCACGAAGAGCATCTTTCCACCAAGTAGCATAGCTTTGATGAGATTTCTGATAGTTTGTAGCCAAATGACCTGTAGAAAAACATCTCCTACAACGGAAAGGAAGACCTTCATAATCAAGAATCTGAGACCATGGTCTAGTCCCCACCATCAAAATGACCTCCCCAGGTAAATCTTTTGAGGTATCAACGTCCATAAGAATGCGAGCGAAAGTAGGATGATCATAGATAAGAGAGGATGAATCAACCATAACAAACCTAACAATAGCATTTCTAATAGACTCAAAGCAAGGAGTCCAAAACTGAAGAGGTGGATTAGGAAGTCTAACCCAAGTAGGAACAACACTAATAGATTTAGAAAGAGGGTTGAAAGAAGGGAACCAAGGCCAGAGAGAAAGTGAGTGCTTTCCCCACAGCCAAACACCCCCTTCCAACACCCGAGCCCTATCCTTATCAGATTGAAAAGAAACCACAAAAAAACCCCTAGCTGAAGGATAGAGTTCAATCCTATCCTCAATAATAGGCCTCCAAGACTCCAAAACCTATTTGTGCAATTCATTTGAGTTGTTATGCAATATTGTTTTATGGATTTGTTGGTTTGTGTAATTAATCACATAAACATATTTGAGCTTTGCATATTTTAAGCATGTAATTAAGATTTTATGGAGCTTCTGGATGAGCTTATTTGCTTTCATATTTTGACAAGACTTACTTTGAAAGAAGTCATTTGGTTTTCCATGGTTTGTCGCAAATGGTTTGCAACAGCAAAATTATTAAGAAAAATATATGTTATAGCTTTGATTTAGTATATAACCAAGACATCAAGCTTCTACGAAGTTTTCCTTAAATGGAAGAGTTGTACATTGATTTTCCCATGGCACGTTCTATAGAGGTTAGTATGTTTTTGTCTTGCTATGCAATTTTTTATGGAGGTTCATTTGTTGTTTCCGGTTGCTTTCTTCGAAGAAGATAAGGGAATTGGCAAAGTTGAGTCTATCACTTGGAAAATTAGAGAAATATTGTTGAGGGATACTTTGAAGGCTATATCATATTATTGGGTTGCATTTTGAGAAATGCTCCTTTGTTGAAAAGAGTCACAATTTTATATGTATTATGGCTTGCATGATTATGATTTTCTTCTAGATCTTGAACTTGTAAATCATTTCCTAGAATTACAAGGGTTATTCCTAGAAACTGAATTGTTATTATTGATATCTCCTTGATGTCTAAGAAGGGGGCTTTCAATTTTGCATGCCAAGTTGAATTTGTCTAGTTATTATTCAGTTAGATGTTAGAAATTTTCAGTTTGAGAAATATTTTATGAATAATAAGTAGTTTATAGGGGCAAGTGCAGTTAGCAAGTTTAATATATAATGATCAATCTAAAGAGAATTTTTTTTTTTAGCATTTTGAGTTTTCAGTTGAAATTACTATTCATTTCAAGTTGTATTTAGTGTTGTTTTTGAAAATTCTTATGCAAATTTACAAATTTTGTGAATTATATTTGTTAGCATTGTTTTTTGTGAAGTTATACAGTGTTTTGTTATAACATTTACAAATAGTATTCTCTAAATTTATATCAAAGATAGTGATATTCAAATTGTGTAGCCATTTAGGTTTTTACTATAGTTTAGGTTCATTATCAGAGACTAGAAAATCTATTTTTATTACCTTTCCTTTTGTTTTAGTGTTTGTTCTTTATTTTAACTAATAATAAAATCGTTTAAGTGATATTATATTGAATAATAAATTGATTTTAAAATGTGAATCATATTATGTTTATGTATTCATTATTAGTGTAATTTCAACTTCATTATTATTTTGTTTTTTACCTAATAGATTATGTATCATGTCAGTGTGATTGATTTGGTTACATAATAAATTATAATTGTGTGCTCTTTTGATGGTTCAAACCTAGCCATAGATATATTGTGTCATATTATATCAGTGACAAATCAATTTTGTATTTGTATATTGTATCACATTTATTGTGTCATCTTTTTCTATACTTATACCCAACAAATTGAATGATGTGTCCCTTCTCATTGACTCGTTTCTAGAGTATGTCAAATTCGGTAGCATTCCAATTTTAAATATTATATAGACCGCATATTATGTTGGTTCCTTTCCAAAAGTGAAACTTTTTTTCTCGAGTGTTTGTTTGATCATAGAGAAAAATTTGCTAGGGTATTTTTTGTATTCTCAGAGTCTTTTTTCAAAAGTATTCTCAACAAAGGTAAGTTATATAAGATTATATTTTTTATAGTAATACATTAGTTGTTACAGAACCAAGAGAGAATACTTTTGTTATGGCATATTGATTGGTTAGCATCTGATCATATAGTGAATATTGGTATAGTAGAAACCCTAGTGTTCCCATTGTAGATGTCGTATAGTGGTAGGAACTAATACAAACAAAATAAACTTGTTAAAAGTGGTGTAGCATTTTCAGTTTTATGGATGCAGTTGTGTTTGAATTCTTAAAAGTAATTAATCTAATTGATTTGTTTTGAGATTCTATATAGAAGGAGCTTGAAGGAGTTTTGAAAACCCACAGAAGAAATATATTTGGAGGCATTTGTAATTTGTCAAATTGTTGATGAACATGCACAACAAATAAATGGGGTGCAAAAATGTCTTTTTGCATGGAAGGCTACTACAAAAGCCTTTTGTCACATGTATGTACATAAATAGTAGTAGGAACACATCCTGGTCTCTATTTGATCTTCTCTAAATTGAGAGAAAATATGAGACTAGAAGCCAAGTAATATTGAGAAATATTTTCATACTATATAGAAAGTTAAATAAGAATGGATTCTTAGTTCTGATTTTCTAGATATATGTCACAAAAATGGTTCTATGGCAAATTTCGATGCAAATGGACATTTTTGTATCTTATTTGTTTTGTGTGTATGTAAGGGACTATATCAGAAAGGGAAATTTTTGTTGTTATTTCTTTCATATGTGTGTAAAGGACTATTTTGAAAGTTTGAGTATACAAAAGGGACTACATCCATACAACAATTTTTGTTTCAAGCTCAAAAGGTTTCTTGTATTGTACAAGGCAATTATGTTTGTCTAGATTTTACATGTGAATATTTTGTTAAAAAAGAAACACGAGACTTCTAAAAGGATCTATGCATATTTTCTCTCTTATTTTATAAAAGGTAATTGCAAGCTTAGAAGTTGTTAATATGGGGCAGGTAGCTAAGTATTTTTGTATGTCTTGAGAAATTTAGACACAAATTGTTTATGTTTGCTTCATGTAATCAAACATTTTTCTAATCAATATAATCAAGGATTGTTGAAGTCTTAATTGTTGGTGTGAATAAATGTCTTGTATGTAGCTAATTCCTAGCAAGGGCACTTATTCACATGTTAAGTTTACTTGTGTCTTAGGTGTCTTTCTATAAGTCTTAGTTGTCTAGATAAGATCTTATCATATCTTATCTTTTTAACTTTTATTTAATGCTGGTTACCTAGGTCATTTAATAGTTTTCAAGGTTATTCTCATAACATAGGATTTAGGCACATGTCACAATC
Source organism: Sequoiadendron giganteum (assembly GCA_007115665.2). Lineage (NCBI taxonomy): Eukaryota > Viridiplantae > Streptophyta > Pinopsida > Cupressales > Cupressaceae > Sequoiadendron > Sequoiadendron giganteum. The sequence continues at coordinate 840,488,014 of CM021101.1, read as the reverse complement.
CTGTATAATCATATCTCTCACCTTGTCTTTATAAGCAAGGCCTCTCATGTACATTTGTATCAATCTTGCATCCATAATCATAGCAATCTATTATTTCCATTTTCTCTTTTGTGGAAGATATTTTGGTCTAGCCACTATTCCTAGGGTTGTTGGGATTCACCATTAACTCCTACATGGTATTAGAGCTCCAATGTTGTAGATTCCTTCCCACATCTAAGGGATTCATCTTGGCTTGAAGATTTTGTTAAGTGCATTTTTGCATTTCAAGGGCCTCATGGTTGAATCCAAGGTGCCAAATAAATTTAGGATTGCCTTTCGTTTCATCAAATTTTATTATTTTTTGTCAGATATACAAGGGTTTCAAGTAGGGATAAAGTTGTCAGATCCAAGAGGTAGCTGAATTTTCAGAGCACTTTGGGAAAATTTTGACTATCATTGCATTTGGAAATCTCAAAACCCTAAATATCAACTGTCAAATCATAAAAAATAGACACTTTTATCTCAAGGGCATCAAGCAATGTTTGTACATGTCAGTAGCATATTCTAAATAGTCTAGCATATACTTTAGAATAATATTTGCTCGTGTAATCTTTGTGTCATCATGTAGTCAGTTGTCACATCATAGGGTCACGTCGGTTGTACCGAGCACTATCGTAGCTAGTATTAAATACAATTTTTTTAATTAATATTTTTTAAAGTTTTTTCTCACGTCGTCATGTTTATTTTTGTATGCATCAAGTGCCTAATCCTTGTGGTCGAGCACATACCCAACGCTAGGCCTTGAGGCCCAATGGGAGGGCCTACACACGAGCAACATATGAGAATCATTGTCGTGGGGCTCCGCTCTCTGTAGGGGCCCAATTTAAAAAAAAAAAACCCTCAATGACTGGTCACATGGTGACCAACTATTAGCACATAGGGCCTTTTTTTGCCCTCTATAGCCCTAATAGAGCATTTTTTTCAAATTATCATAACTTTAAGTCCAAGATTTGAACTTTTGCAAATAAAATATTATCAGAAAGTTGGTTCTGTAATTTTTTTAGTGTTGCAGGTGATTTTTCAAAAAAAATCTAGCTTAAAGTCAGATCCTGTTTTTTAGCCTCCAAGCTCATACTTTTTGCTTTGAACTCTGATTTTCTTGATTCCTGTGGCATGAAGAAGGTATTAAGGAGCACTATAGTTTTATAGATGCATTTTTTGTAGATTTTTTACCATATTTCAAATTTTTAGTTTGAATCCAAATTGGTTCTTTGGCATGACTTGTAAATTTGAAAAAAAAAGTGGTACTTTCTTTGGCACAAAGGGGTTATTTTCTTGTATTATGAGGGGTAATTTTTTGTTCCTCTATTGTACTTTCTAATTTTATCATGGATTTTCCAAAATTTGTACTTCTAACTCCATATAACTACAATGAATGGAAATCACAAATGGAGGTTTTATTGTTAAAATTGAAGTTGCAAAGATCACATTTGGCATAGATCCAAAACCCACAAGAGCTACCGAGAGAAGAAAATAATTTGATAAAAGAGATGAAGCCTTTTGTACTCTTATTTTGTCCATTTCTCCAGATCTTAGATATCATGTTGCATCTTGTAATCATCCTAATGATGTTTGGACTACCTTAGAGGGTCTCTTTTGTAAGCCAGATAAAATGAGGAAATTTAAGTTGGAGAATGAACTTATGAGTCTTAATCCTTTTGTAGACACCTAAATTTGACCATTTACATTTGGTCAAATTTAACCTGATTTCATCTATTCTATCTTCTTATCCATATTAATTAAATAATATTATCATTATTTAATTAATATCAATTATTCCTAAAGTCTCCTAAGGTATTTAATTATTTTTTTAAATACTTTATCCACTTTATCCCCTTTCTTCTCTAAATTAATTAAATAGACTAATTTTTTTAATCAGTCACTAACCCACATGAATTAAAATTAATTTTTAATTCATTCCCTTTCTCTCTCCAAGTGTCACATCCTCCATGATCCACTTCTAATCTTGATTCAACACTCCTAATCCTTGATTAGGATGTGTACACTCCTAATCCTTGATTAGGATGTGTACACTCCTAATCCTTGATTAGGATGTGTACACTCCTAATCCTTGATTAGGATGTGTCACATCCTCCATAATATGCAAGCGGACCCTGATTTCTCTCCATTAGCCTAAGCACCTACCTAATTCCTCAATTGCACATCCTAAAATCCTTGATTAAATCTAACATAATCCTAATGCCATTTATAGCATGTCCTAAAGTCAAACCTCATTTATGGATTTCTCATTTATGAAGAGATATTGCCCATTTCCAAGGGTGCTTCCAAGTACCTTCCACCTCATCCTCTCATCTCCCCATGTGATGACACTCATCATCACCTCAAGAGCTGAGATGCCTCAAGGCATCTTAACCCTTGATCTCACCCTAGATTCAATCTTCACCATCCATTCATCTCCCTTCTCCTAAATGACTAACATAGTCATTTTTCACATTCATTCACTTCATGCATTCAAGCTCTCACACTCTCATACTACCATCTTTCAAACATAGCTAAATCTCATCATTTTGTGACCAAATTGAGCAAATACAAGGGGTTATGTTGTCAAAATATAGTCGTGAGCACACTTAGCTTCAATTCCACAGGGAAATCAAGTCATCAAGCTCAACTTGGACTCCATTTTCATGGATTTTAGTGCAGGTTTGAGTTTCATCTTGCCCTTATCTGAGTGTTTGCTTGATTTTTATTGTTTGCTTGGTTTTAGTTAATTTCCTTGCATTTTTAGTAGATAAAAATCACTACACACACCTTCATATTTTGATCATATATAAGACTTATTCTCTAAGCTCAACTCTCTTATATTGTAGTTATCTGATGAGGGTCACCAAACAGGATGAACAATTGATTCTTTCTATTCTTGCTAAGCTAGGTCGTGATTGTTAATTGTTTGTTTCTACATTTTATGCTACTATGGATGTCCTAGGTAATGCACATGAAATGCCTTTTCTCGATGGATTTGTAGCTCAACTCACAAGGGAACAAGCCAAGTTGGGACACATGGGAGTACTGAAGTCTTCCAAATCTCAGGCTCTTCTTGTAAAATACCTAAAGACATCAAGTGGAAAAGGTACAAAGTAGAATAAGGAACCCAAATCTAATGAGCAAGACAAGGATTCACCTTCACAAAGCACTCTTGAGTCCACTCTTCTAAAGATGAATCATCTAAAAGAAGAAGTTGAAATGTGAATATTGTAAAAGGCTAGGACATGATGAGAATAGATTTTATGATAAGAAGATTCATGAACTAACACACCTTCTTCAGAAGAAAAACATTAGTTCAAACTTTATCTGATTCTGATTCAACACTCTGCCATGCTCTTCTATCACACAACTCTGATCTCCAACTCAATATTTGCAACTTAACTTCACATTTCTCTCCTCAAATTTGCATCACACATCACATATTACTTGCATTACATCAATACATCAAAAACAATCCAACTTACATATCCAAATCAAGTATAATATCAACTAGGTCGACCTAATTAGATATAATACCCAAAATGTAACTTGTTAGCTCAAAACGTTTCATCCACACAACACACCATAATTCAAAACTCAAAATATCTTAAGATAGGTGGACGTGGACCTATAATAGATCCTATTGTGTGCAAGTATTTTAACCTAGTCTAAAATGAAAAACTAAACAAAATGCAAACAAGGAAAACATAAACAACACCTCAAGATTAGCCTAAGTTGAACTTGAACAAAATAAAAGATAAGGAAGTGATATACCTTGTCTAAGTTGATTGGTTGGTTGGCCCTATTGATCACTTGATTTGTGTGCTCCTTTCAATGGAAAATAGCATGAAACTATATGCAAAACGATGTGGATGAGATGAGGAATGCAATGGTGCAAGTGGGTATTTGGATAGATGCTCGGTGTGGATGCAAAATGAGCTCAAAGTTGCAGCAATAGTGGATGCTTAATAATGCAAGTGTGCTTGAATGCTTGAGTGTTCAAAAGTTGCATGTGTTGCAAATAAGGGAAAATTCCTCTAATTTTAAGGGAAATCCCTCTAAGCAACAAATGGTCAAGATGAAATTACCTTGGAAAATATCATGGGCTAGGGTGAGTTGAGAACTCACAAGCCCTCACATCTTGACATGTGGTGGGTGAGGTGTAAAGAAAGACATAACGTGGAGGTACTTCCTTGTACCTTGGGAATGGACAAGATCTCCTCATAAAGGAGGTCCTTGTCCCCATGTGGGTGATGAGACTTTTGAAGAATTAAAAATTCCTCAAAATTCCTTGGAGGAATAAGTGTGAATTAAAAATTCACATTGGGAAAGGGTTGCCTTCTCCAAAAGGAGAAAACATTCAATGAAAAGTTGAATTGAGGGTATGCCATAAATGGCATAAGGGGTTAAGGTGACCTAATCAAGTAATTAAGTTGTGCAAATAGGTAATTAAGGTAATTAATGGAGGATTAGGACAAGTGGGCTATGATGGAGGATGTGACATTAATCCTGATTATGGGTGTGCACATCCTAATCAGAGATTAATTAAACTAATCCAGATTAAAGAAGGGTTATGGAAGATGGGACAAGGAGAGAGAAAATAGTGAATTTAAAATTTATTTAAATTCATAAAGGCAAATGACTAAATTAAATAAATAGGAGTATTTATTTAATTTAGAGAAGAAAGGGGAAAAAGGTAAAGTATTTAATTATTTAAATTAAATACCTTAGGAACCTTAGGGAAAGAGGAAATATTAATTAAATAAATCATTTAATTAGCACCGATGGAAAAGGCGAGATAGATGAATGAAAGGGATGAATTTGACCTTGTGGGAGGGGTCAAATTTGGATGTCTACATTTTTCCCTTCTTTGAAATATTGTTAGAATAACAGTGTTTCGAAGAAAAATAAGATGCAGAAGACTCGATAGAAGAATGGACTAGAAAAATGATGCCCCAACGTGGGAAGGGTGGTGTGAGTCGTGCAATGGAAGAAAATGAAAGAATATGCCCCGGTGTCACAGGAAAAATGGATAGGATGAAGGAAAATGATAGGGTATGCCCCCTCGAGAGGGAAGACGGGGAAGAAAAAGGGGCCCCGAGCGACTTCTCGATATGAAGAAACGGAAGGTACCACACGATAGAGCGTGAAAAACTCAGAAAAAATGGCTTTTGAATAGAAGAAAACGGATGAACAGGGTGCAAATGGCAGCCCGTGGAAGAAAGGGGATGAATTAGATTAAAAATAAGTTTAAATAAAGGGTAAAAATACCCTCAACTTAAAAGGAATTAAAAAAGGAGGGAAAAGGAATATAAACTAATTTTAGAAATTACTATTCACCATTTGCACATTTGGAAGCTGAGTGAGCAAGAGAGAGAGGAAAAAGGTGAGGAGGATAGTTGACATGGCAAGCAAGGACAAGAGACTCGTGGAGGATGAGATCATCCACTAAGGTCAAGAGGTGCACGATTTTTACTATAAGCGCGCAGTACCCCGCCATGTTAGCGTCAAAACCCTTCTTTGTGATTTTATGTTAATTGTTTGTAAGTTTTAGCATATTTGGGTTTTTGGGTTGCTAGGATTGAGCTAAACGGGAAATGGGTTTCTGACGGATGGGCAAAATCGCCCATCCGAAGAGCCAAAATCGCCCATGGAGGGCATGGCTGAGACACTAGTGAATTCGCTTGTGTAGAAGGCGAATTCACCCTAGGAGACAGAAAAACACCAGAGATAGGCGAACCTGCCCCCCCAACGGGCGAATCTGCCCAGGAGACAGGCGACGATGGGCGATTTCGCTCGGGATAGGTGAGCCCGCCCTCGATGGGCGGGACTGCCTGCCCATGGGCGAGCCCACCTGCGAGCAAACTCGCCTGTCACACGAGCGATTTTTCCCAAACAGGTGGACTCACCCGGATGGGCGCCGTCTAGATGAGGGGGCAACAACAAAGAGGAAAAAGGCAATTTTCCCCCATGAAGGGTGACTTTGCAGGACATAAAAGAGAAAAAAGGGCGAAGTCGCTAGCGGTGTGAGTTGGGTAAGAGAAAAAGGGATTAAAAGATGAATGAGGGAATTATAGAAAAGGACAAAATGAAGAAGTACTGACAAGGTGTGCGATTTTGATGCAAATTTTTGATACAATGCATACGCAGGAGCGACATTCGGTATTATTACAGACTACGATCGCAACGATGGGTGAGGAGGACCACGTAGCCTTAGCGCAGGCAGGTTTACTACACATGTTGGGGTACCCCAACATTAGAGCACACCAACCACTATTGACTGCATTGATAGAGAGGAGGAGTTCAAAGACTTCCATGTTTCATCTCCCAACTGGGGAGATGACGGTGACCTTGGAGGATGTGTGGAGGATACTACGACTACCCATTGGAGGGCACCTAGTTAGTTGGACCCAGAGCTAGGGATGAGTGCGGGAGATGAGTTTGCGGACAGTTTTTGGACAAATGGATTTGCCTATCCAGGGGGCAGACCTGGATTTGGATGGATGTTTGGGATTGGGGGTACCTCCACTGTCGTTGTACCTATGTGGTTTGATCAACGAGATTTTATTGCCAAACCGGAGCGGGAGGTTTTTCAACCTCAAGATGATTGAGGTGGTACGACATATCATCGAGAGGAGAGATGGAGAGTTCACATGGGGCCATGCATACTAGGGAAGTTGTACAGATACATGTGTGTTGCTTGCTACAAAGGAGCACTCAGTGTGACACACATGACACTACTGCAGATATGGGCCTGGGAACACATTAGTGTGGCTAGGCCAGGTGTGTTGATAGTGGGGGACCAGGACGAGAGGCTACCAGTAGCATACTGGTACGGGGCGAAGTATGGCTAGCATCTACACTATATAGATGTGAGGGATTTAGAGGGATGGAGGAGGAGGCTAGATGATGTACAAGGAGATCAGATTATATGGAGACCATATCTGACACGACGGTTCAACGAATGGAGAGAGAATGAGAGGAGGCACAAAGGATATTTTTGTGCAGTATGCTACCTGATCAGGAGGGAGCAACATATCATAGAGCTCCACCAACCAGACAGGGTGACCAAGCAGTTTGGGGTGACACAAGATACTCCACCAGAGCCGCAAAGATTTCGTAGGATTACCAGGGAGTGATTGTGGGGTGAGACGACCACAGTAGATGTTGCCAGACAGAGGTGGGAGGAGGTACAACCAACACCGTATCTAGGGAGGATAGGAGGAGAGGTAGATGCAGGGGTGAATATGAGGTATGTTGTATGGTGGGCAGAGCATAGTCCCAGATGGATTACGACAATGCATTCGATTGTAGGGGCACTTGGCTATGGCTTAGATGATGAGAGGAGAATATGACAGGAGTGACAAAGAGGTAGGAGAGGAGGTGGACAATGGAGGAGACATAGGGAGGATGTGGGTATGGAGGATGTAGGAGGGAAGGACCAACCTATGGAGATGGAAATTATATAGGCAAAACCACTCGTGATGGTACTGGGTGGACCACCACCACCTGAGGATTTAGTAGTAGTAGTGGCAGGAGCCCAAGCAAGACTCAGAGTCGCAAAGTAGAGACTTAAGGAGGCAGAGGCAGGTAGAGAGGATGCAAGAGGGACAAAGGGACTATGATTCCCTTGAACATGAGGCATCCAGGATGTCATAGGAGAGGGATACCATGCAGTGAGAGAGGGATGAGGCCTGGTAGGAGAGAGAGGAGATGAGGGGATATGGATGAGGCTCGACAGGAGAGGGAGGAGATGAGGAGGGTTATGGAGGAGCTGAGGATGGAGCGGGATCAACTGAGGAGGGATGGGGATTAGTTGAGGAGGGAGCGAGATGAGCTCCAAGATAGGATTGAGTGTGCAGAGGTGGCGATGGGAGACTCAAGGGTGGTTCTTGAGAGGGCAGAGACAATAGAGAGACATGTATAGACTCTGCAGAGTGAGAGAGATACAAAAGTGGAGGAGATAACATGGATGTAGGGGCAGATAGATCAGATGAGGATGGAACAAGAGGCATGGGAGCAAGAGAGGAGATTCCTGTCTAGATTATGAGACAGGTACAGAGCAGAGCGAGACACAGCGAGGAGTCAGGTGACAAAGAGGGATGAGTACATGAGGGAGTCTAGCTACTACATGGTGACCTATTTTAGAGAGGTCCCGATTCCTGGACAACATATATCTCCCTATGTTTGAGCGGTTCCACAGATGCCAGCAACATCTCGATCAGCAAGGACACATACCTGAGGATTTAGTAGCTATCGAGAGACACCCCTGCGCAAGGGACCAGTGCCAAACTCCCCACAAAGGTCAGATGGAGCCAACACATGATAGAGAGGACCAAGATGACATGATCCAAATTTTGACAGGTGCGGGTTGTATAGACAGGGGATAGGGACAAAGACCACAGGTTCCACAACACAGACTAGACAGAGATTAGTCTATTCCTTGATGTGGTCCCCATTTTTGAGGGGCACTTTGTACCTATATTTTATTGTATGATCATGGATTATGGACATGTATTTGTTATTATGATGGACATTGTTATGGATGTTGTTATAGACTGGATATATTGATATTGATGTATTATGCGATGGCCCTTATTCACACTATGTATTTATGATATGATGGATATTTATGTATGGAAGCGTTTATTATGTGATGTACTGGATAATTATGTGATGCATGATGTCTAACATGTTGTGATGCAAGATGTGATGTATGATATTATTATGGACTAATGAATTATGATGTAGGTGGTGATGTATGCATATTTGTTTTTAATCCTATGATGTGCACCATGGATTATGATATTGTGATGTGAGTATGAGATAAAAATGTAATAAGATGCAATGTATGAAAAATGTGATGTATGCGTATAATGAAATGTATATAATGAGACAAAATAATATGTGATGAAATGATAATGAAATGAATTTAATTTAAGATGCTTAGAATAACAAATCTATGTCAATCTAAACAAATTAAAATGAATATGGTAATGACAATGCAATGCAATGGGATGGACTAAGATGTTTAAAATAAAAACATTAACTAACCTATGTGGATAATGTAATCAAATGATATTGATATGTATTAAGATATTTAGAATAGCCAATTAAGACCAACCTAAACAACTGAAAATGGTAATGATAATGAACTCAAGATGCTTAGACTAATAGATCTATATTAGTCCAAACAACTTGAGATGATAATGATAATGCAATATGCGTAGACTAATAGATCTATATTAGTCCAAACAACTTAAGATGATAATGATAATGATAATGATAATGCAAACAAAACAAAGCAAATCATGAGTGTAAATGAGGTCATACATGATGATGGAAAGCATGAATGAGGGTGGATATGGACCTACACCTATCAAGACCATGTGGGTCCTGAGAAGAAAAGGAGATGGAAGGGGAATGTTTGCACAACCAAAATCACTTGTCATAGGTGAGAGAAAGAGATGGAGGGATAAATGCAATGCAACGGGATGAAATATGAAATGTATTCCTAATGCTATTTGTCAATTTAGGAGCACTGATTTTTGCTATAGCACAAGACATAAGATGCCAAAGTATAAGGAACCAAGGCGTATATGTGTCTAATGCATAAAACAAACACAATAGACAAGAAGGCTATCCCAACACCCCAAATTCATGAGGACTTTGGTCGGGCCAGGCATTAGGATAACCACAAGCACAAAGGATGCCCCAGTGTAACACAAGACCACAAGGATCTTGGTGGGTATTATGCAGGGCAACCAGGAAGACAACAAACAAACAAAAAGATCAAGATACACCCCTATGTTTACCAGTCAAAGCCCACCATAATATGATGGATCATGGTGACCCTGACAAGGTATAATAGGAATCTCAAATGATAAAAAAAAATGTTGAAAATATCAAAAGATCACAATCAAATTCAAAAATCCTTTGCCACAGGATCAAAAGGATGGATGGCATTGATGCGGTCTGTTAGGAAGGATGCATCCTATTGAGACCAAAGATGGAAGCTAAACTAAAATATTGACATGACACAATATATCTAAAACCAACTGAACCTCATGATATTGATGACCTTTGTTTGTAAGCACCAGCTAGGGTAGGGACATACTTGATGACACGACAAGATGACAAGGTGACAAGACAACAAGATGAACACACCCTAAAGACCTAGGGGCTCGGGGGTTGATCAAAGATCAGCCTTGCCTACGTGAAAGTGTAGAGCCCTCGTAGTTTGACAAAAGACCATGGATAAGAGCGGAAAGAGGATGATGGAGACCACGATGGAGGACAAAGACGAACGAACAAATGCCCCAAGGGTAGATCAAATGATCGACCTTGCCTACGTGAAAGTGCAGGGGCAACATAGTTTGAAAAAGACTAAGGACAAGATGGGATCTAATGACGACTGACACGATGGATGAGCCTAAATGATGATGCAAGATAGACGATGGGACAAGCGATGAAAAGCTCAGATTAGGGATAAAAAGCTCAGTATTTTGGATAGCCGATATGGATCATCCAATGCTCAATCACAAAATACTATGTGACAGATGATGGGATACTGATGGAAGGATAGGACTGACAGGATGCTAAGATAGGATCTGCGGATAAGATGGATGGAAGGATAAAGTAACTAAGATGCAAGGTAGATAATGATTAAGACCTCTACGAATGGTGCCTATTTCCAGGTTTTCACCAAACATACTTATCCAAGGTACCATGAAGAGTGGTTTTCACCAAAGGATGAATTATTTCTCTTTACTATTTTTGGATTTTTTAAAACTTTTCTGAATTTTTTGTATTTTTGACAATTTTTTACTCTTTTTTTGTATTTCCTCAGGAAAGGACAACCCAGCTAACTTAGGCATAAAAATTTTTTAGATGCATAATATTGATGGACTCTTCTAGGGGTTCTCCTTTAGGAGTGGCAAGCCTGTATGCGTTAGAACCATACTTAGTTGTGATGACATAAGGACCTAGCCAATTTGCTTAAAATTTTCCCTTCTTGTCTTGCTCTTGCAGATTTCGGTGATTTTCTTTAAGGACTAGATCATCAACATTAAATTGACGAGGCCAAACCTTTTTATTGTATTTTCTCCTAAGATGATGTTGATAGGCTTGCAAATAATTATATGCTTTTATCTATTTTTCATCTAGGAGTTACAATTGAGCAAGATGTGCAACCCGATTATTTTCATCACTTATTAGATTCTTCAGAGATATGTGAAGTGATGGGATCTCAACTTCGATCGGCAAGATAGCTTCGGCACCATAAACAAGGGAATATGGAGTGGTGCCAGTGGGAGTGCGGATGGAAGTGTGATAAGCCCAAAGGGCGGGATGGATATGGAGATGCCAATCTCGACTAGTGTTGTTCATGACCTTTTTCAAGATTTTAATTAAGGTCTTATTGGTTGCTTTTGCTTGACCATTACCTTGAGGGTAATATGGAGTTGACCAACGGTGTTGGATATGATAGGTATCACAAAGGAATTTCATGGACTTGTTCTTAAATGGATTTCCATTATCCATGATGATGGTGGAGGGAATTCCATACCTGCAAAGGATATGGAAGAGGATGAACTTGTAAATCTGAACACCAGTGATTTAAGTGAGTGGAATTGCTTCCACCCACTTAGTAAAGTATTCAGTGGTGATGATGATGAAGGTGTGGCCATCGGAGGATGGAGGGTAAATATTGCCGATCAAATCAAAACCCCATTGTGAAAAGGGCCATGGTACTATGATGGGTTATAGATCTTGTGTAGGAGCATGAATCAAATCTATGTGTTGTTGAAAAGGAAAACATCTCTTTACAAACTCACAAGAATCATGCTCTATAGTAGGCCAATAATATCCTGCTCTGAGAATTCTCTTAGCCAAGGCCATGCCATTAGAATGGGATCCACATATACCACTATGTACCTCTACTAACACAGTGTGAGCTTCAGTATTGGTCAAACACCTAAGAAGGGTTTCATCATACCCACGACGATAAAGAGTATCTCCCACTATGGTATAATGGGAGGTGCATTGGACGAAATATTTACATTGATTGCGTGTAAGATCGGGGGTAGGATGTTATCATGGAGATAGGTATAAATGTCATGATACCATGGTGACTCGGGACCTACAGTGTCATACACCATATCACTCTCAAGGATATCATAAGATGGGATTAAAAGTTGTTCAACTAGGAACTGGCAGTCTGTTCGATCTTTGGGCATGTCAATTAAGGTACCGATTATAGCCATTGCATCAACCGCCTTATTCTAGATTCTTGGGATTTTCTCAAACTGAATAAAGGTGAAATACTTCTTGAAATAATCCACCATGCAATTATAAGGTAACATCTTGTCATCCTTAGTTTGAAACTCATCATTTACTTGTTTAATGACCAATTGAGAATCGCCAAAGACTCACAAGTGAGTGATGTTCCATTGGGTGGCGATCCTAATACCTATGATGAGAGCTTCATATTTTGCTATGTTGTTCATGCATGGGAAGGCTAACTTGAATTATTTTGGTATGTAATCACCTTGTGGTGTGACAAACAAGATACCCGCCCCAGATCCATTGTGTGTGTATGAACCATCAAAGTAGAGTGTCCAGGTAGATGTCTCTATGACTGTAAGGACCTCTTCATCGAGAAACTCTATGACCAAAGGATAAGCATCCGCCAAAGGAGAATATGCCAATTGATATGTTATTACTTGCCCTTTAATAGCCTTTCGGTCCACATATTCTATATCAAATTCACTCAGTAACATGATCCACTTACCCATGCGGCCAGTTAAGACATTCTAGATAACAGATATTTGAGTGGATCGACTTTTGATATCAGCTTTATTAGATGACTGGGCATATAATGGTGGAGCTTTTGTGAATAAAAGACAATAGCTAAGTAAGATTTTTCCATGGAAGAATAGTTAATTTCATATCCCACTAGTGTTCGACTGATATAGTAGATAGCACGTTCTTTGGAAGACTCATCATGTTGGGCTAATAATGCCCCTAGTGCAATCGAAGTAGCTGAAATGTACAATAGAAGCGGCTTGCCTGGAATTGGAGGCATGGGACGGGAAGATGAGCCAAGTACTCTTTGATCTTGTTGAAATAGAGCTGACACTTTGAATCCCACTTGAATGTGGTATCTTTTCGTAGCAGATGGGAGAACGATTAGCACTTATCATCCAACTAAGTTATAAACCGCCTAATGGACTGTAACTTACCTTGAAGGCTCCTTAATTGTTTAAGATTGTGTGGCAGGGGGCATTTCCATTATCGCTTTAACATTAGTTGGATCTACCTCTATGCCCCTTCTGGAGACAATGAAACCCATGAGCTTTCTTGATGTGGCCCCAAAGACACACTTATTAGGATTCAGACATAGTTTGTAATGCTCTAACCATTCAAAGATCTTTTTTAGGACTACAGGATGTTATTCTATTGTTTTGGATTTCCCCAATAGATCATCAACATAATCTTTCATTGTGATGTGAATGAGATCATGGAAGATGACTGTCATAGCATGTTGGTATGTTGCCCCTGCATTCTTGAGGCTAAAAGGCATCACATTGCAGCAAAATGTGCCCCAAGGAATAGTTAAGGCAGTCTTGTGTTGATCCTCAGGTGCAATTTTAATCTGATTGTAACCAAAGAAACCATCCATGAGGAATAGCATCTCATGTCCAGTAGTTAGATCAACCAACATGTCAATGTTTATTAGGGGAAAATCATCCTTAGGACATGCCTTATTGAGATCCTAGAAATTGTTGCAGATCCTGATACTTCTATTCGGCTTGGCAACATGCACTATGTTGGATATCCAATCTGAGTAGTCAATGGGTCTTATGAATCCCACTTCTAATAGTTTCTCCAACTCTTTCTTGACTAACAAGGCTACTTGGGGATGCATTTTTCTCAACTTTTTCTTTGCGAGCTTAGCATCTAAGTGGACATCCAAATGATGTACAACTAGAGCAGGATCTAGACCTGGCATATCTAAATAGGCCCATGCAAAATTGATGATGCCATCTTTGAGAAGCTAGACAATGGTGGAGTTCTCTTCTTCGGATAAGGATTTGGCTACATAAGTGATTTTTGGATTTTCTTTTGTTCCCAAATTGACTTCCTATGTTTCTTCAATTAGAATAGAAGATCTTTCAGATAGCTGAGTTCCCACAAGGGGAAGATGAACGTCCCCATCTTCTAGTGCCTCATCGAGGTTTTCACTGTCAGATACACCCTTTATTTTTACTTTTTTTGAGTCAAAAAGCACCTCAAGGAGGTTTTCACTACATGACTTGGTTTGATTTTGTTTCTTTTTGTTTTTGCGGTTAGGGCATTCATCCTCCCCCATCCCATAAGATTTACATAAGTATCCACTGAGGGAAATGTGTCAACGGGTGCACTACTATGTAGGTCCTAGTAAATGAGATCAGGATGGCGAAGGGAAAGGTCAATAGTGTAGATGGATAGGCAATCAAACATGGAAGAGAGATCCACGTCATCGTACACAATTATGATGGACTCTTCTTCAGGTACGTCTTCAAGGAGACCGTTGTCCACACTAACATTGTTCGAAGAACTAGTTGACAACATAGGACCTTTTTGTTTTGTGTCATAGCCTAGGCCTATTCTTCTAGGTCACATAGATGGTTCTATAGGTTGGTGTCATCCTTGCTCCTCTATACCAAGACCACCTCCCTGATAGTTACATTTTTTAGCCAACTTTGACGCGTGAGGATAAGTAAACTAGAAATATTCCATGAGGGGAGTTGATGGCTCAGGTTCTTCTCGGTAAACCCACTAGCTGATATCATCTTCCATCTAATCTTCAAGTGTACCCAAATCCCTGAATGTTGTCGAGCCCATGTTCTTGGAAGTGAGTGTGAGTGTCTTTTCTTCTTCATTCGATGATGACTGAGGAGGTTGGCCAAACGAGTGAGGAGAGGGTGGCATTGTAGCCACATTGAGTGTAGTTTGCATTTCATATTCTCCACAACCCTTGTCAATGATCTTGACCTTGGTGATGGTGGAATCAGAAGTGGTGGATATGGTGGAAGTGGTGTTGGATGATGGATTGGATGATGAGGCCTAAGGTGCCCCCATTTCAACTCCAGGACAATAATGAGAATGAGGGAAGGAAGCTTCTAAAGCATGACAATACTCAAATGTTTGAGGGTCAGCTTGTATGGTTACTTCCATTCCTTGGAAAGGAAACTTCAAGCATTGATGATACGTGGATGGGACGACTTGCATAGAATGAATCCATGGGAGACTGAGAAGGAGATAGTATGGAAGGTCAAGGTCAAGAACATGACATGTGGTGTACTGCACAATAGAGTCAACCTGAATAGGAAGACAAATGGTGCCTTCATAATCTGTCTCAGCATTATCATATGCCTTTATGGTGATGATGTAATTGTTCAAGTCAACTATGATATATCCAACCTGTTTTATGAACTTTAATGTACACAGGTTGAGGGCTGAGCCATTATCTACCAAGATCCTTTTTACTTTATGTCGGGCCATGAGGACTTCAATATGAAGATGGTGGTTATGATCGAGGTTGATGGCAGGCATGTCATTTTGGCTAAAACCCAACTGATAAGTTGACGACAAATGTCCCACTAAGGCCTGAAACTGAGTGGGACCTATGTCATTTGGTACATGGGTATCTTGTAAGGCCTTGGCGAGGATTTCTTGATGAATAGGAGAAGACTTAAGCAAATCCAAAATGGATATTTGAGCGGGTGTCTTTCCTAGGTGGTCAAGAATATTATATTATGAACTTACATGAGCATATTGGGTTGATGTGGAAGGACCAAGGAGTGAGATGCGGGTGCGATGAGTTGTAACAGCACACTGAGGATCTTCTCCTTTGACTTGAATCATGGAGATGCGAGGATTTGCTTGGCTAATGCACATAGCTATGCCATAATAGTTGTAAGGTACATTTTTATAGCTAACATTATTAGTGTTGTTGTTTTGACTGCTGTTGTTGCTTGACCCAAGATTGGTATTAGACATACTGGCTCCTTGGTTATGGTTAGGGAAGGCATTCTAGTATATTTGTAGTTGAGCATTGGACGAAGATGCTTGGCTTATCCACTTGTATATCTCCATGATCTATAAGATCTTGGACATATTTCTTGAGCCCTTGACACTTGTTGAGGGAATGACCTTTGATCTTATGGAAGTCACAATACTCATTTTATTTGTACCAGGTTGGTTTTAGCTTGGATTTATCAAAAGGCTTGGTCACGGGATAAATGATTGGATAATTCACTTGCAAAAGCTTATTGAACACGGCACTTAAGGGCTCTCCCAAAGCAGTGAAAGAGCATTTATTATTGCCCTGATCTTTTTGATTGGACTGTTGAGGAGGACGAGGTGCGGCTTGCGGCATAGATATGGGATTTGGCATTAGTTGTGGTGGAGGAGTGTATTGAGGCCTTTGTGAGGTGTTTTCTACTTGAAAATGTTTGGTATCTATGACACCATCATTAACTGCATTTTTTTTTTGTTCTGGTAGCGAGACTTATCTCTAGACGACTACTCTTTATCTAGATTATAGATTTTAATTTGTCCCTTGGCGATGAGAGCTCTCTCAATGATAGGACCCTTTTCGATGACCTCCGAAAAGGTTGTGACATAATGAATATTTAGATTATGCCTCATATTTGGATGGGCATTAGTCACAAATAGAGTCACCATGTCTTTCTCACTAAGCGGAGACTTCATGCGACTTGCCAATGCATGCCACCTTTGTAGGTAGCTAGCAAAGGTTTCACCATCACGTTGTTTTTCTTTCAGAATATCTAATGTATTGATATCTTTCTCCAAATTAAAGGAGAATTGTGTGATGATTTTTTTTGAAAGATCTGCAAAAGAAGAGATGGATCCCTTTGGAAGACCCATGAACTAGTCAAGAGCTACTCCCATTAAACTCCTAGGGAATAACCGCGGGAGATAGTTGTCATTAAGGAGGACTTCTTGGCAATGTGAATAAAACTCTTGGAGATGGTTCTTAGGATCCTTCGTCCCTTTGTATTTATCGAATTTCAGCATCTCAAAATGCTTAGGGAAAGGGATGAGTGAAATTGAGGGATAAAATGGATAGGGACAAATCTCTTCAAACTTGAAATACTTTTTGGAAGTCCTTGTTTGTAAGTCTTTCAATGCGGCTTTTAACTCCTCCAACTCCTTATTAAAAGGTGTTGATGAAGATGGGTTTGATGTATTGGATTGATTGTAGGGAGCATATTACTGGTAGGATGTGGATGGAGCAGATGTAGTTTGATCATATGATGGTGGTGGAGGTGCATATGATGGAGTCGATTGATATTGATTGGCGTAGGTAGATTGTGATGGTGGATTAGTGTAGAGTTGATGGTAGGATGGCAGATTTTGATGATAAGATGAAGGACCCCCTTGCTGGTATGATGGAGGTGCTTGATAGTATGAGGTGGAAGCACCCTGTTGGTATGACAGTTTTTGGTAAGGTGGTTGTTGCTGCGTGGCATAATATGGATTAGATTGATAATTATAAGCAGTATATTGCTGATATGCATGTGGAGGTTGCTGTGTATTGGGCTTCTGATAGGAAACACTTTGATGTGGAGTATGATAGGCATAACCAGGATTAGGATTTGATTCTGGAGGTTGCGCATAAAATATGCTTTGTGGATGGTATAGATACTGAGCCATGTTGTCAGGGATGGAGTGGTGAGATGACTGAGGTTGTGCTTGGGCTTGTGATTGTTGGAGGGGTTGATGTTAGAGAGGTCAAGTGGGGATTTGAGGCTGTTGAGTGATCTAAGGTTGGTGGAAAGGTGGATTCTGCTGAGATATTTGTTGAATGTAGAACCTTGATGCTGATGAGGGGCTTTCGATGGATTACCCTATGGCTGTTGCGAGGGTGGTTGTTGTTGTTGTAAAGGAATGGGGATATTTTGTTGTGGAGGTTGTTGTTGGATTGGTTGAGACTAGATTGGAATATGTTGGGGTGTTTGTTGTGGTGCTTGTTGAGGGTTACCTTGTGGTGGTTGAGAAGGTGGCATGTCACTTTGAGGGGTTGCTGAGGAATAAATGGAGGTGGTGGTAGATTAGAAGCGGGTGTTGATCTCGAAAGTGGTGGTAATACGACAAAAGGATTGCCCCCAACATTAATGGGAGGTTGACCAGATTGAGTAGGTGGAAGATGTGGTGTAGATGGTGTTGGGGTATGTCCTTGAGGGGCATTCAAAGATGGTGGTGAAGGAAGATTTTGTGGCATACCATATGCAAGGGGATCGTTTGGATTAGGTGATGCTCCTGTGACCGTGATCGAAACCCGAGGGGGATGTGTGACTGAATATAGTACGACATTGTCGAAGCCAAGATAGTACCAATTATTGACAGGAGGCCCCTCAGGAATATAACTATCCCCCAGAGGATTTTGTGAGTTTTGGGGATCTTGAGGCGCAGGAGGTGAGGTATTGATGAATTTGGATAGCTCAAATCTTGATGGTGGCTTGATACCCTTCAAGAGCAAGGTAGCGAGGATTTTATCCCCACACTCATTAAGAAGATGATCTGTCATCTGAAGATTGACGAGATTATTAAGATATTCATCAATCATGACTTCGGGTTGATTAACCATGCTTTCATTGGTAGGAGATGATGTGGTTTGGACCTTAGTGTTGGATTGTGATGAGCCTCCATTGTTAGGATCCTAGGGGGCATTAGGTTGAGCACCTTGAGCTTATTGGTCTGCCATGAGCTTCTTTTCTTGTGATCAGGTAATGGGCAGGAAATTGCAAAACACGCCTAAGTGATGAATGAAAGATTGGTTGGATTGGATGAAGGATTAATTGATTGATCTGGATGATGGATAAAGGATGCAATTGGATTGGATTGGATTGGATTAATCGATATTATGACGGGATCGATTGGATTAGATGATCGGTTGGATTGGATCGGTAAAACCGAGTCTAAACTTAGGTTTAGAAGCTTTGATTTAGATGACATAAGGTGCCGACTGATCGGATAGAAGTGCAAGATGGATGATTATGACACCGAATCTACCTCAAGATAGAAGTAGATTGATTGGGTTGAGGATGATTTACTGAATTAGGACGAATGCAATCCTAAGCAAGTATAGATGATGATGATCAGGATCAGACACCTAAGCCAACTTGGATGAAAACCTCTACAATGAAGTCTAGGGGATTTGGATTGACAAACTGATGATGGATATGTGATCTAAGGATGCTTTAAGATGGTCCTAGATGATTTTATTGATGAAACGATGATATTTGGAAAATGTAGATGGACAAAAATGATAATTACAGGAAGATGGATGATGATAAAAAAAATTGATCACAAAAAATGACTCATAAAATGATAGGATTTTAGTGGCCAAAAGGA